>VZTZ01012596.1:0-82985 GCA_013400955.1 Drymodes brunneopygia
TCTCTTCTCCTCTCTTCTCTTCTTCCTTTTTATTTTTATAATATCAGTGAGAGAATTAGTTTCTACACCCAATCGTCATATAGGAAATTGTGCACCTATGTGATGACTAGGATCAAATGTTGATGTCTAGACGCTCAATAAAAAAAGAGCATGATGCATCCCTGAAATTGAAATGCTTTAATTATTTAATTATTTATAAGCATGGTCAGTTACTGGATAGTAACAAGTCTACTGGATTTAAGCAATCAGATGTCAAATCAGCAAGGCTTTAAGCAGCTAGCATACTTGCTCTCTATTCATATTTGAATAAAATATTTATTAAGTGACTTCTAAGAGCGAATGAATTAATAAAAATGCAATTCTTGTGCTGAAATGTTACCAAAATATAAAGGAATGTAATTACTTACTGCTATAAATTACTAGGTTCTTTCTCATTTTGTCTATTAAATGGATAGGAGATGTTATGAAGAGACAGAGATCTTCTGAGTATTTATAAAGTAGAATCTGAAGAGTTTTTTCATGAAAAGAACAGGAAGTTGGATTTATTACTGTAATACTTCTTTGAAATATAACTGTATGCCTTTCTTACTTTCTTATTGTTCTCTATCATACTGTTCCAGGTTATTCAGCAAATCACAGTGAATTGTTCTATTACCCTTCCTTAAGCTGCAAAACGATGTGTCAAAATCTGTTTCAAGAATCCCTGTCTCTGTCTTTTTAGTGTTTTTCAAGGTGACTGCCTTCCTCACACCATCCCCCACAGAGCATGCCCATTAAGGAATCACCACAGCAGAGAAAGCAGTCAAGAGCAATGAGCACTGACCTGCTCTTGCACTGATTTCAGCCCAAGAAGTGGCTGGTAACAAGATCATAAGCTAATGCAAACAGGCCTTGAGAGCTAAGAACTCTGGGGAATAGCTCCCTGCATCTGTGCTTCCATCAAAAGAAATCAGGTTGCACTGTCTAGGAGTAAGCACAAGATCAAAAAAATGGCAAACTAGGGACAGAGAAATGATGGTGCAATGGAAAAAGTGTAATATATGCAAAGAAATCCACATAATATAATTTTTTTTAAAAAATCAAAATCTGTAAATAGCATTTATCTATTTTGAATCACAGATAATGATATTGGTAAACACAATACATATGAGTAGTTAAAATTATGACAACTAAACCATTTAGACTAACCTAAGATATGGCTCAAGTTTAAATGGATATTGGTCGTCAACAATAAGATAAAAAAGAATACATTGCTAATGCCAGTGAGCAAGAAAAAAATTCCAGCCTAGTAAGGGAAATAAATGAGGTGGGCATACTAAATAACAGGAAAACATCCAGAGAGTGCTCTATTTTTTCCATGCATTCTTATCTAAGTGTCTTAAAAGTGATGGTACACCTTAATGTTGGAATACATGAGAATGAAGTGACCAATGGGAAAGGCTAATAAGAGCAGGATGTCTTGATTTTGCTGCTGTGAAATTATCAGTGAAACTGAGGTGTGTCATCTGGCCTTTTTCCTCCTGTCCTCAGGAAAAAAAGATTCATTAGTTTTTTTTCTTTTAAAACAGAGAAGTTGGTAGACCAGTCATCCAAAAATGTGGGGCCTGACTGGAGAGCAGCTGAGTCCTCATGGTCTGGTCTAGACAGGGATTATTTCTCAGCCTTTTGTTTTGCAGAACAGAATTTGATGCTAATTGGGCTATCAGTAGAAAAATATAAGTAAGCCTTGCTCTGTAGTCTGAGGGGTGTTAATAAAAAGTTCCATTTCCTTTACTCACACTGGCAATACATTTTGTGTTAAAGACTCATTAGATAAGGTACTGAATTCAAGGGCCGTTTTTGCATTTACAAATCCATTTCAGAAGTCACAATTACGCGAATAACCAAAAACCAAAAGGAAGAACTTATAGGATACTTTAAAAGTGGATGTTGCAGCAATCTTGTATGTTTTCTACTGATTTTTGTTTTATTGGCATCAACAGTTTTTATGTTTGCATTTGACTAAATTTATGAAGATATGGGGTTTTTCCTTCTGGTGTAATATGCAAGAACACAAGAGAGTAGAGAAGGGAGGAAGACTGTAAAGAAGAGACAGGAGGTAGCTGAAAATCTTTGCAGGTTTCCTGTGCTTTTGGAGTACAGGAGATTATGGCACTGAGTGGCAGAGGGTTTGAAAGTAATAACAATTTTACTATTATTAAACAGACTAGATATCCTACTTTCTGAATCAAAAATAATGACATGAGTAACTGCTAAAGAAGGGAGCTGCTAGACCTAATGGCAGCTGTTTCAGGGACTGGAGAACATCTGTGATATGACCTGAGATCATAACAAGAAATAATTTATAAAGTACATTATTGCACCTCTCATATTATCAACAATTAAAACTACAAGGAAAAATCTGAATTCACAGCAGCTCAGTAAAAGGCCAAGTATAAACAAGGTAATTTTTGACGAAGTTCCACAAATATACATGCAGGAAAACATTAATTATGGAATCCAAATGTATTGAGAGGTGCATAAATGGGCAGTAATAATTTTTAAAAGCTCATCATTCATTGGTCAAAATCTATACTTGTTACTATATGGTTTGAAGCTGATTTCAAGGAAAACACTTTTCTTTTAAAGAGCATTTTACAGAAAGATTAACAATTAGCATAAATAAACATATTTTTCATATTTACTTTTCTTTGAATATTCTTTAGAGGAATTTAAAATTTTAAGTTATTTTACTGGAAATATTGATTTAGCGACATGCTTGAATTTTTGTTAGTTCCGATTTTCACCTGTCTTTTCAGCTTGTCATTTTACACTGCTGTTCAAAAAATCAGGAACTGAAGTAACATTCTAATAAATGACTAATTGTGAACTTAAAGTCCAAAATGAGCAGTAAAAATTCATTTGTTAGGATGCAAAATGTAAAGAAACTTGCAAATAATTTCTGGTAGGGAATACTTAAGAGAGCCTTGTAACCTGCTTTTGAATTTTTCATGCAGAAAAAAAAAAGAAAAAGAAAAATGGCAGCAAAATCCAGTACATAAATTATTCATTTTGAATTATTCACTCATCTGTATCCTGGTAAGAGCTTATATATAATTTCACCATGTTGGACCATGATGTGATGACATCTAGTGTTGCAATATTGAAATAATCTATTCTATCAGAACATGAAAAAAATGCCAGCAATTTGGTATTTGGAATTAAGTCTCCCTCCTGACTCATTTAATATCTAAGCCTGAGACAAATTTAGTGTGTTTTGCAGCTCTTCCTGATGTTACAAAATACAAAAGTAGAATTGAATTCTGCCAGAGGGGGAATAAAAAAGAAAAAAAAGGAAAAAAGAAAAAAAAAGAAAGGAAAAAAAAAAAAGAAGCATAGTTAAATCTGCAAATCTGCAAGTGCTTCCTGGTCTGCTTGATTCAGTTTTCAGAAATATTTTATATAGAAGAAACAAAACAGAAGAAACTGCAGCATTAGGGGTTAGCAAAAATTATGTGGTACTATACTAGTCCAGAGCAGGCCACAAAGATGATCAGAGGGCTGGAGCACCTCTCCGATGAAGATGGGCTGAGAGTTGGAGTTGTTAAACCTGGACAAGAAAAGACTCCTGGGAGACCTTATAGCACCTTCCAGTACCCAAAGGGGGCTGCAAGAGAGCTGGAGAGAGACTTTTTAGAAGGGCCTGTAGTGATAGGACAATGGGGATTGGCTTTAAACTGAAAGAGGTGGGTTTAGATTAGATATTGGGAAGAAATTCTTTGCTGTGAGGGTGGTGAGGCTGGAACAGGTTGCATAGAGAAGTTGTGGATGCCCCATCCCTGGAAGTGTTCAAGGCCAGACTGGACGGAGTATTTGGACAATACTCTCAGGCACAAGGTGCGATTCTTGGGGTGCCCCGTGCAGGGCCAGGAGTTGGACTCCATGATCTTGATGTGTCCCTTCAAACTAAGCATATTCTATGATCCTACAATTCCATGATTTGAACAGTCTGGTCTAGGAGATGGCAGGGAGGTAGGAACTAGATGATCTTTAAGGTCTCTTCCAACCAAAAAATTCTGTGAATCTATAGAATCATAGATTATCTTGAGCAGTCAATGATTATCAAGGCACAGAAGATCTATTGAAATAAAACTTTTTGTAAAAGAAGTGACAAAAAATTTAAATCCTTTAAAATGGATTTTTTTCCTCTTAACTGGCAATAGCTACTGAAATCAAAAGAAAATATTCCACTGATTTGGCTGGACTCTATCACATTTTAAGTGTATTGATTTGGAAAATGCTGCGAATTCATGATTCCTTGTCTAAATAGGCTTTTCTGTTCTCAGTAATGCTCCAACAGATCGTGATTCTGACATCTGTGTTGCATAAACTCAATGCACAATTCCAATATTAAAATCTGAAAATACTTTGTGCTTTGCCATAAGGCTGGTCAGTGTAATGGAGATTTAAACCAGTTCAGAATGCAAATATAGAAACCCATAGGCTTTTAAGACAGTTATTTCTAAAAATTATTTTCAAATGTATCAGTGAAACCTAGTTTTACAAAGGCCAAATTCTGCTGTGAATCTGCTGAACGGAAGCTTGATCATGGAAAATTTGGAACCATTCAGCAAAGCTGAGCAGAAAACAATTTAAGTTTTAAAGATTCATCTAATTCTTTCAATATCAACAATGGCACTACCCCAGTGCTTATTGCTAAGTGAACATTTAACTCCTTTGTTAAATTGAGCTTTAGCTAGCAATGAAGTTAGTAACTACTCACCCAGTCAGACAGTCAAAAATGTGTAAAAATTAATACTGAAACTTAAACGAAACCAGTACAACTGTACAAACAGCTAACCATGTATTCAGAAAGAGCCAAATGACTTCCAGGCCATTAAATATATCTGACAATACATTGTCTTTTTCTTTACACCAGTATTAAATTTATTTTACTTTGAAATAGCTCTCTTCAACTCCTGGCTGCTTGTCCATGCTTTAAAAAGAGAGATTTAAAAAATGAATAAATGAAAAACCTATTTTGCCTCTGAAAGCTTTTGAGTTACAGGGGATGGACAGACAGTATAAAGTTCAACATGAAGACACAAAAGAAACCACTGTAAATATAAGGTTGAATTTGAAATAAGTATACTTTTCCAAAGCAGAACAGGTCTCACATGATATGGTTTGACATGACAGATAGCACTGCTTGTCATCATTTTCAAGTATAAGAGGTCCTTAGTGCAGATACCAAGTAGTGCTATGGTTGTGTGTGTCAGCTTGCATAATACAGACATACTGAGCCAGACTTATCATCCTTATCATCTCTAAAAATCTCTCACAATGGATTTCAAAACCTAGTCTAAATTTCCCACAAAACTTTGGCTTAGCCTGGAAGTTCTTCAAATATTTGGGGACAGAAAAAGATATATTGTATCCCCCTTGTAACTTAGATTTTGTGCTTGGTCCTATTGAATTCACAAAGGGATGTATGTGTCCTGATCCCCAGTGTGTCAGTCAGTACACCTCTAACTGCTTCTGTAATTCACAGAGCAGAGCAAGGCTGCTACAGGAATAGAAGAGCTTTTCCATGGTTTGCTTGATGCTCAGCATACCAAGAGAGGTAAGCCTAAGCCAGCCAAGAAGCATATTTTGGGTTGCTTCCTCAGGCTAAAGCACTGGCTTGTGGCTTTGTCACTCTTTGGAACTGGAATTGATAGACAGAAATTCCTTTATGTATTTAGGAGCTTGAAGAAAAGCAACATAATTTCATAACAGCCTGGTGGTAGACAGTGTTGACTGGGGTCCTTGGTCCTACGTTCGTGGGTAATAATACCACCCAGAAGTGGATGCACAGTGGCAACACTGAGTTGCATTTTCTTTCTATTCCTCCTTCTAAAGAATGGACAGATTTTGGGGCCTAATGGAAAGCAAAAACCCTTGCATTTGGGTTCTGGAAATGAGCACATTCTCCTGGAACTATAAATCCTGGATTTCAGATCCTCCTGTCAATGCAGTTTATGCCAAAGCCTTTTTAATTCCAAAAATATGAACATCTCCCAAAGTAGAGAAGATGGCTACCACGGCCTTGATACAATCCAACAGTTTTGTCCTTACTACTCTGTGGAGATCATGCAAAGATTTTTCTTTGTATTTTACATTTTGTCTGTATAACAAAATAGTCAGCAAAAAAATCTTGAACTAGTTAGAATTTCTTGGTGATAGAAAAAATGTGCATTTCTTACATTTGTGACATTTCCCCCAGTGCTATTAAGTAAGCACATAAATCAGAAAGTCTTTTACGTCAAAACTGATCAAGGTACTTTTGTTTGTAATTTCACATTTATTTCAGTTTCTCTTCCTAAAGTCAGCATTTACAACATGAATCAATTGTATATGCAGACAGACCTTGCTTGAAAAATTGGTCCAGGAATTGTCTTTGAGTTCAAAGCACAAAGTCCACAGCTCCTTTTCTGGAAGTGTCTTCAGTGAAAATGCTACAATTGTCAGCAACAAAAAAGAATGAGGTTTGAGAACTTATCTGCAATCTCAAAGACAAGACTTTTATGACTAGAAAAGCTAAACAAAACACTTAAGATTTTATTTTGCCAAATTATGACCTATATCAGCACCTAAGTAACACGTCTTAATATTTTTGAAATAAAATACAAACACACTTACTTACATGCACCATTCAAAGTATTAGATTTATATTTGTATGGCTTCAGTAGTTTGAGATATGACAACATGAAAATAAATGGGCAAAATTAAATAAATCATTAACGCTTTTAATTTATTGCATAAATTTATTTTTATCATACCAGTTCACTCACAAGCTGATATAGAAACTGTTGTATTCTGCATTATCTGGAGAAGCACAATAGCATTTGAAAGGACTCTCTTGTGCTGGGCACATGGAAGGAGATGTGGTAATGCTGAGGATACTACTGCTCAAGGTGTCTTTTGGACATACTTTCTGATTTAAGTTGCCTGTGATATTTATTCAATAAAGCAAGATTTTTTGGTTTATTGGGTTTTTGTTTGGGGTTTGGTTTTTCTTTTTTCTATTTAATTTTTATTTTAGTATGCTTTTTCTTTTGAAGATCTACTCCAGACATCTGAGTCTGCTCAGATTCACAAGCTCAGTTTGCCAAAGTTTAATACTGATTCTCTAGTACCTGCCACCTGCCAGAAATCATTTGCTATGCAAGTGGTGAAACATTGTCTTACTGATTGGGTCAGGCCCAGTTCATTTTCACTCTGATTTTGGTCTTGATAACAGTGTATAGAAATGTAAGTTAAACCCTTCAGGGGTTAACCAGCTTGATAGTCCAGACAGTAACATGCTGCCAGTTATTTCCTTATTCTCTTATTTCTATGTTTTTTTTCAGCTTTTAATGGCAAGCAGATCTCTTAACCTTGAAAAATAGGGATGCAGGGTAAACCATCATCCATAATGAAACTGAATGTGCTCAAACTCACCTAAACAGCAAGAGACTTTTCTTCATCTCTAAAGTTTTACAAATGTGTATACTTTTGGAAGTATCTTCTTTAGTGCTTCTATGGCATTAGCATTCGTGTGATGAAGATGGGAAAAGAACACTATAATTTGCAACATTTATTTTCTATATAATCTTTATTTCTACCGGCAAAAGGAATTCTCAAAAAGGGAAAAAAAAATTAAAAAAGGAAAGGCAATGAAACACGGCTATCCCCTGCTCACTGGTGCACTCCAAAGAGGACACTGGTTCATTCTCAGAGTCTGACTTAGCAAGGATTGAAATTTGAAACTGTAGTCTAAGAGTTTGAAAGTATATATGAGAAAAGCTTTTCATTATCTGCTTTGCCACACTGAAGCTTTCACTACAAGGTAGTTCAAATTATGTCGGATTTTCCTACAGCTGGAATTACACAACTTCCATCAAATGGTGGAAGTTACAGGATTCTTGACAGTGTCATATCAGGGGAATTTTTGGAACAAAAGTCAAACTTTTTTCACACGTGATGTGTTGACCCTGGCCGGGAACTATGCACCCATCAGTCACTTGCTCACCCCCATAGTGGGATGCAGGAGAGAATTGAAAGAGGAAAAGTGAGAAAAACTCATGGGTCAAGAAAAAGACACTTGAATATATGGAGGAAAAACTGAGGGTAAAAACCAAGTGATGCAAAGGCAAGCATTCAACACCTCCCACTAGCAGACTGATGCCCAGGCAGTCTCCGAGCAACAGCTTCTTTGGAAGGACAAGACAGGGATAGAATCTGCATCCAAAGCCTTAAACAAAAAAATCAGGTTTCAGTGGAGATACTGGTAGAGCCTCCTGCGAGGAAGACAAGCAGATTGAGTTTGATAAGGAAGAAGGGTAAGCAAGCAGAGGAATGCACAGAGACGCGTGACATGATCATAGCAGAAAATGTCTTTTATTGCAGCATTCAGAATGGATCTGACATGATAATATGAATCAGGGAGAAGAAGAAAAGATGCAAGATGGTTTGAATTTGAAGGAGTTTTATTCCTTAGTTACATACTATAGTTTAATTTAGTTTAGATAGGAATGTTCTTAAGCATATTTGTCTGACAGAAACTAATATTTGGGCAAAGCCTAGGCAGAAAGAGCTACAAGAGGGTCTGAGTTGGAGGGAACTAGCAAGATATGGATCAGAAAAAATAAGCAATGGAAATATTGTCAAAAGAAGGTGCGGGGAGGGAGATGATGAAACTACTTTAGCTATCTCCTTGAGTGACTCTTGGTCTAGAGAGAAGCAGATCAGTCTAGAATGCACATCTGGGAGTCAGTAAGAAAATAATTGTATTTGGTTTTGTGATGAGGTTACAGAGAAATTAATCACAAAGGGAGGATAAACAGAGAAGCTGGGTCAAAGAAGATGCAAGTGAAGTACTGGTTCTGAGATTGGCTAACAGCCATTAATGGCTGTAATAAGAGCAGCTTTATTTTGTGTAAAAGATAAAAGCAGACTTGGGAGGGATGTAGTGTATGTCTAGCAGAGAGACTGTCAGCAATTATAAACAACATGTTGAGTTGACTTAGAGGGGCAAACAATAAAAGAAAGACAAATAGCTGAAGTATTAGCAGATGATGATATCGAGAAATGTGTATCAAGTACAAAAGCATTTCACAATAAACTGTTTATCAGATAAATGACAATTTCTAGTTTTCTCAAACTTGAACATATTTAAGTCTTGTGAAACTCTGAAAAATTCTTCAGGCTGTATGTCCTTCATAACCTCTGTTCCTCTGCATCTTTCAAAACTTGTTAAAGCCCTTGAGTGCTTTCAGAGCTGGACAACACTTTTTACAATGAACCTGTGCAAAAGCAAAATTTTCAGTATGTCCATTGAATCTATTCATGTATGGAGTTTTTTTTATTATTTTTTCACCATGTCTCACAACTCTAATACCACCCTCCTAATTATGAAAACATTAGCTTCATAGCTAGAAAATTCACTTATTCAGGGAGAAGGTTTCTGCTTTCACAGTGAAATCTGAACCTTGTGAAAGATATTTGTCACTGAAAATTAATAAACAGCCATTTTTTTAACAAATTAAGCAAAAAGTAAATTAGTAAACATTCCCCTGCGATCACTTAGTCAACCAATAATATGCCCATTCTTTTAGTACTGTCTTCCATGATAATACAGAAAGTGGTGACTTGGGAGGGTTTCAAAATTGGTAATTGCTTTAGACTTTTGGGATTTCTTTTTTAAACGTTTCTATTGTTCCTCATAGAGAAAGTATTTAGACACAGATTTTTTTGTGTGCGTGTTAAACATTTAAAGTAGCATTACTCCTAGCTATAGTAATATAAAGATATTACAGAAGACTGCAGCTTCTAAGACATATAGTTGTTACTGGCCTGTTATGAGAGAGGTTTAAACAACAGTTCTTCACTCCCTTTTCCTATTTTTTCTTTCACATTTGATAGTGATCAAGCTGCAGGAATGATTTTGCCTGTGGATTTCTTTATTTTGGTGCCAGTACATGTGCCTCTGAATTTGAGCCAAATGGAACAACTCTGCAGTATGTCCTCTGTGCTGGGTGAATCTGGGACAATGGTTGTCAGTGGTTGTGCTATACCACAGCCCTACTGAAAAAATCTGGAGAAGAAGAGTTATGACAACCAAGCCTGAGAAACCTCAAAACTATTCACAAAAATGAAGTTACCACCCCCAAAAACCGAGTTCACATTCAGCCAGTCAATCACACTTTTTGCATGCTTTTTTGAGAAAAAATTGACATCCATCAGCACATCCTTGGCTCTGTCTTTTGTGGTACCTTCCTTAAATATAGGAACCTATCAGGGCCACATCCATTCATCTTATGAACACAGGGGTTTGAGGATATGCTACTCTAACCCTGGTCATGTGTGTCTCTGTGCCTGTCACCTTTCTAGTACACGTGGAACAATAAATTAGGTGTGGTTTGATTGGTTTTTCAACAAAGAGAGTTACACTAATCCAGCTGCAGTCCCTGCTTCTCTTGGGGCAGACATGGAAGATGTCAATGAAGTTCTGCTTAAGTTAGGATTCTGGAGTTAGCTGGACTGATGGCCTCCTAGAAAACCATCTGCATAAAGAATATACTTTTCCTTTTTAAAAATTATCTAAAACTGTTATGAGCCTAAAAATGGGGTTAGGTCACAGCCAGAGCAATTCTGAATCTGAAGGGGAAATTATTAAAAGCTAGAGGATGAGTGAATAAAATAATAATTCTGCAGAAGTAGGCACCTACTCTCTACTCCAGACAAAATATTTTTGCAAACAGAGATGTCTTTGCTCCATCACATCTTGGTAAGCGTATGGGTACAACCTTTCATCAGCATGAAAGATTCTGAATGTAGCAAATCATAGTAACATGAGGCCCTGCCAGTTTATTTGCATTAATTACAAGAGGAAGTTGGTAATAGAAGAAAGAAAAAAGCCCATTTCTGTGGCCTCATTCAGCAAATAAATTACAGAAACCTTCCTCTTCTAAAGCAATGCAGTTGAACTGTAATTTATGTTACAGGCTTTGAACAAATTTCATGCTAGAATCATTTTACAAAATTGCAATGTACATTCACTGTGAGGGAATTTAAAATTATAACAATAGGAGAGAAGCTTAGAGGTACTAATAAAACTTTCAATAAAAAAATTCTTATCTGGAATATACTGAATTAGAAACCACAGTTGATGGGGGTGTTTCCAGAAAGCTTATTTAAACCAAATATATCTCACATACTAATCTTCAATAGCTGCTAGTGTTGTTGGGGCAGTTATACTCCTAAATGGGATTCTTTGGATTCATTTAGCAGCTATCCAAATGTATCTTCATTTTCATACAGGTTATGTCTTCCTCTTAAGCCAAGTCCTATTGTCCTGAGGTTGCAAAATGCATTAAGTATTATACTAATGCTTCAATTACAGAGTGAATTGGATATTATGCCAGGGACTTTTGGACAAAATGTCTGAAAGTAAGCACTTGTCAAGGTGCAGGTTGCATCACCAATTGCTTCCTCCCAGCCCAGTTTGGATGACTGGCTTATGAAGTATCTCCCTGACCTGGGGTCATCCTCAGTGCAACAGCTCTCAGCACAACAAAAGCAGTCGTGTAGCAGCCAACACAGATTTGTCAAGTACAGATTTTTTTAAACTCACCTAATTCTATTCCATGACAGGATAACAGGGCAGAGCAGCAGAGAAGCAGTAGTATCATGCATCCTAACTTTAATGGGGGTTTTGATACTCTCTCAGGTGTCATTCTCTTAGCCACACCAGGGAGCTGTGATCTTGGTGAAACTACTGTTGGACACAATCTTGCTGGGTAAGTGTACCCAAAGAGTATCTGGGAATGACTCTTTGCCGGGATGGAGGGATGTTACAGGTGGAATTCACTAAGGTTTTCTTTGGGCAGCAGGCCAGGCCTGCTTGATGTATTAAGTGATATAACAAGGGCCAAGTCTATTAAATATACAGAATATGAAGCTGAAACTGCATTGGGAAACATTAAATATCACCAAGCTGGCAACAGCACTCTGGAGAGAACAGTGCATTTTTCCAGTTAACCACAGCAGTCTTTGTGTGCATGCCTAAATTGCATTGGTCTCCAAACATGGTCTGTTGTCCCCTGATGTTCTCTAGCAGAAAAGAAAAATGTAGAGATGAAATTATCTATATTCATATCCATAGCTGTTGGACAGGAAACAGTAATCTTAAATTGAAGATATATGTCAAGGAAATGCTCTAAGATTAAAGAAATTAAAGATCTGGAGCAGATTGTCTAGAGCTTGTATCTTCTCCATTGTTTTCAGATGGCTGAACCTGGCAGGGTGGAGTTCCCAGCTGATCCCCCCTGCTCTGGCCCCACAGATGTGTGAGGATGCTACAATTCCCTTCCCTGGTCCCAGACATCCGTCTGGCTTGGTGAGTGTTCCTGGTAGGTGCACACACACACATACATGCCTGTCCGCCTGCATCTGCTGCAGTCACAGTGTGCTGCTGGTACCTGTGCCTGTGAAGGGCTCAGATGGTCCCAGCCTGCTCCTTCTCTCCTTCCTAGAGAGGACTGAAACTTGCAATAAGGGAATATATATACAAAAATATATATGTCTCTTTAGCAACTAAACTTAAATGCTCATTGTCTGATTGCTGACCCATGGACCTATGAGTCTTTGGGAGCCCACTCCAGCCACTAGCATCCAGATCTCTTGACAGTGTAGTTTGATAACATTCTCACACACACAGAATAGAGAGCAAATCCACATGAAAAATAAAGAAAATTTGGTAAATGTCAAGAATGACATCATAATTGTCAGTCACTGTTCAGGAGTGCTAGACTTTATCCAGGAGTCCACTTAGGGCCCCTTTACAGGCAGACAACTTTACTAGGCAAGAAAATACAATTGTATCTTACCTCTAAGTTATCTTTTTCCTTTCAAACTTTATAAAGAAAACAATACATTATTAAAAGCTCAGTCAATGTGGTTTTTTTTTTTATTTGTTAATCTTTGTGTATGTGTTTACTTTTCTGCCAGCTTTTTCCCCTGGTAAAAAGCGTCCCCTAAACTAAGTATAGAGACAAGTCATATATCTGTGTTAGTAATATCCTGATTCCCACAGGCTGATGACATAAATGGCAGACTGGACTACTGTAAGGTGTCCCTGCCCATGGCAGGGGTGTTTGAACCAGATGAACTCCAAGGTCCCTTCCAAACCAGTCTACGATTCTATAAAAAGTTGAATGACTCTTGTCATCTTTGCACAGATTTTGTCTTCTGTGTGCTAGGAATCACAAAAAATGGAGCAGAATGGAAACTTACAGTAAGAATCTGAAACAACTTAAAGCCTCAATATTTATTTTTGTTCCTTAAAATGTCTGTGAAAAAAATGTTTACAGTGAATGAAATAATCAGAACTGACTTGGTGGAATAAATACAGTAAAAACAAACTCATCCTAAGTTTCAGACATTTGCCCTAAGCCATAGCCTTTCCAGGTTAAAGGAAAGGCAATTATTTAAGAGCTCTTTTCCTACATTTTGGAGCTTACCAATATTTTTTAACCAGCCTCCTGGTCTCCTATTTTTAACCATGGTCTCCTATTATTTTATCGACTAGACACTTTGCCTTTCCTTGATGACATTCTACTGCAGAGAAATAAAGGGTTTATTTCCTTTTTCCATTTTCTAAGAATCTGTGTTTACACACATTCCAGTTCCTACATCCAGAATTTACTTATTAGTTCTAGATGTGGAGAATTTCAGGACAGACAAATTCTGCTGAAAGGACAGTGGAGAATGCCTGAATTAATGCTGCTGTGGCCATATTCCCTGCTGCAGTATTTGGGTGAGATGGACAGAATTCAGCTAGCTAGGCTGGTTACTAGCACAAAGTGTGTGACATCATACACAAAGCTTGGTGGAATAAGATCAGAGTTCACCTGAAAGCTTCCACTGAAAGTGTTTTGCTCAATATTTAAAAGTGACCTTTAAAAGGGAATTTCAAACTTGTGTGGTTTAGTTCAGGTAATACTATAAAAGGCACTATACTTAATTTCTGGAAATCCCAACCAACACTAGTACTCAAACACCATTTTAATCCCCACTGAAATAATGTCTATGCTCCTAAGTCCTGCTGCAGACAGTAATGGTTTTCCAGTGAAACCTGGCAGGATTTCAGAGCCCCTCTCAGCTCATGTCACTTTTCAGACACTACTGGGTTACAGACTCAGGCAGTGAGCCCAGGTTGCCCAGCATGGATGTGCTCAGACCACCTCTTACACTGATATGATCTCTAACAAGAATAGGTTTTGGCAAAAGCAATCACAGCAATTGTCTGTGCTCAAAAGCCAAGCTGAGGCCCTGCTAAGGAATGTTAGGTACTTGTGCAAGCAATTGCCATGTGCTGGTGATGGCATGTGTTACCCCCACCTGCCTTAGTTCCACCCAGGGCTCTCATGAATCTACTGGTAGTTCAACTTCTGACTCTTTAAGCAATCTAAATACCGACCTGTGCATGAATAGCTTTTAATTTTTCACAGAGAAGAGTAGAAAATCAATGTGTTGTCTCATGCACTGATCCCGCAGTTCAGGACCTGATCTTTGATAATAAATATGCAACATAAATATGACTTTCCCCTCTCTTCAAACAGTAGCTCAGGGACTACCTACCACATAGCCAATGCCCTGGATAAATGAGATTCCTTTGTCATTTCATTTTGCAGTCTGAGCTCTACTGGGAGAGCAGCTGAAAGAGCTTCTTGCTCTCTTGCTCCCACCCCTCCTCCACATCTATCAGAGTCATATGGTTCCTGGTAGAAACCCAAAAGGAAATAAAGTCATATTTTTGATCAGAGCCAAAACATTGTTTTAGATTCAACAGCTGTCAAAACCTGGCCAAAAAGCTCGACTTTAACTGTGTATAAAATTTCAGTCTTCAGCGTGTACAATGTTTTGTAAAAGGGTCAGTGGCATTGTCTAGGATTATAAGGAAGCATTGCTGAAAGCATTTAAAAGATCAGGGGGAAAAAATTCCTTGTCAATCAGCTTTTCAAACATTCAACAATTTTTTTCTCCTTTCAGTAGTAAACTGTGCTCAGCACAAAAGTCTTCGGTCTACATGCAATTAAGGACAGGGCAAAACGAGGGAAACATGCTGCGCATCAGGCCTGAACTGGAAAGAAAAAAGATTTCAAGCTATGAGTTTTACTAAGGTACATTTCAGAATTGTTTTTGTTAAAAGACAATATGGGCATTGTCTCCTCCTCCTCCCCCTCTGCAGGTACTCCAGGCTAGTCTCTTCTACTTTGTTCAAAAACATTACAAATCCACATCACATTAAAGGAATCATTGTTATTGTGTACTCTTAATTCTCTTTCCAGACTGATTTTCCCAACCATCACATGTGCCTGGCATTTTTTTCCTGATGCGATCTATATAACTCCTTCCAAAGCTCCTGGCCAAATGGCCAGCCTTCATTGGGGAGAGGCCACAGCTGCCTGGCCCTCACTGCAGAGACGTGCACTGGAGCATGGCTGGCACAGCTGCTCTGAGTTTATTCACTGGCAGACACAGAAAAGAACCTTTCTGGCTGCAAAAGGGAGGGAAGGGTCTATCAGTGGATAGAGGTTAACATCCAGAGAAAGCTGGGATTACCTTCATGTTCTGTTGGCTTGCTCTGAGTCAGTGGCTTTTCATTTGTTTGTTACTTGAAGACTGACAGTGACTGGAAGAATCCAGGGAATACATGTACCCCAGCTTTGACAAGACCAAGGTTTGAACCATTGTTTTCACAGTCTACATCTATGAGGTCTTCAGACTTATAAGCAAGTTTTCTGCTGACATGCCTTTCTTGGGCTACATATGACACACCATCTACCTTTCCTTCACTGTCCAATGAAAAAGGTTTACCTTCATATTATGCACTTGTTTTGGCTGGGGTGGGGTTAATTTTCTTCACAGGGCTGTGTTTAGGAATTGTGCTGAATACAGTATAGATAATATAGAGATGTTTTTGTTATTGCTGAGAAGGGCTTACACAGAGCCAAGGCCTTTCCTGCTGCTCATACTGCCATGTTGGCGGGGAGGCTGGGGATACATGGGAGGGTGGGAGGAGACACGGCAGGTACAGGTGACCCAAAATGACCACAGGGATATTCCAGACCATGAAACATCATGCTCAGTATATAAAGTGAGAGGAAGAAAAAGGAAGTGGGGGATACTTGGGGCCATGTGTTTTGCCTTCTCAAGCCAATGCCATGTGTGATAGGACCCTGCTCTCCCGGAGATGGCTGACCACCTGGCTGCCCGTGGGAACCAGTGAATTAATTCCTTGTTTTGCTTTGCTTTCTGCACAACTTTTACCTTTCCTGTTAAAGTGTCCTTATCTCAATCCACAAGTTTTCCACTTTTTTACCCTTTTGATTACCCCAGCCCTGCTGGTGAGGATGCGAGTGAGTGAGTGGCTGTGTGGAGCTTGGTTGCTATCTGGGGTTAATCTGTAGTATAGTATCATAAAGCTATGTGAACCACCCATGAAAGACCTGTCTTTGATATGTTCTTGTGTCTCATCTATATCACTGCAGATTTTCTGCAAAGTTATACTTGGCAAATCACTGCAAAGGGCTGTTTTTTCTTATAGTAGTGTTGAGACATTTTCCTAAATTGCCTCAGTCATATTATGAAACAAACTGTATTTCCAGTACATCTTTTTTCTTAAAAAACGTGTTTTGAAGTGTAATTTTGTTCACAAATGCAAGTGAAAAATTTATACTGGCAATATTTTATAATGCAGACCTGTCTGTGGTCATTTTCCCTCAAATGGGACAAACTGCAAGTTTATGTAGAAAACTGCTAGTGCTGCAAACTCAGATTTGAGAGCCTGAAAGTGAGTTTGAACGCATGTTTTCTAATGCTTAATCATCCACTTAGAATTGGAAGAAAAAAAAAGCCCCAAACACAAACCACTTCATCTCTCCAACAGTAAAGTAAATGCATCTGTCTTAAGTGGACTTTCTCAGCACGTAATTGCTCAAAATTTGTAAACAAGCCAGTTGTTGCCATACAAGATGGAAGAGGCTACAGCTCTGTTAAATTCTTTCTGCTGTGATAAAAGGTTTTAACAAGGCAGTAAATTTGTTTCTGTCAGCTAATAATCCTAACCAGATGCAATCTTTAATACGCAGTTTTATTATAGGGAAAGGATAGACCTCTTAAATGAGAAGGTGCCAGTTTTACAGCCAATTATTAAAGGTAGTGTGATGTCTTTATTTCTTTGGAAGAGAATGATTGGCTGTGTAGACTGATAATACGTTTTTTATATTTCTCATCTTTTATAGAAGTTTAGAAAGTAAAGCTTTCTCAGGCAGCAACATGGAACAAAATGAAATATGATTAGAAGTTATCACAGAAGACCTAGGTAGACAGAAAAGCATTTTTTTCCCCAAAAAAGTAATGCAGTTAAAAAACCCTCAACTTCTCCACCCCAATTTTCCACCCCAGTTCTTCATTAAAGATGATCTCTTGTCCTTTCAAGAAAAAAAACTTCAGAAACAATGAAAATTTTACAGATGTATTAATGTCTGGTGGAAAAAAGTTTTTTTTTAAAAAATTCAGCCTAAATTTAAAAAACATCACGGGTCTGGTGAATAACTAGCTGTTAAATAACAGATGCATAAGGCTTTTGGGGGATAAATTCTTTTTTGACACATCTAACTTAAATTAAGATTATGAGGTCTTAGTCCCTGTACAATTAATCTACAACCACCTTTTTTTCTCTCTTCTGTTTTTCTTTTTTCTTTTTTTTTTTGGTTTTGTTATGATTTTCTTTCACTTTGATGGACTTTGCTAAAACAACCATGTTTAAAAAGTGGAATAATCTTTTTGGCATAGCAAATAATTTCAACAGTCTGCTTGCAAATCGCCTGAGTGAACTAAATCCAAGTTAAGTTCACAGAAAAAAACATTATGATAAAAGTTTGCCAATAACTTCATTGCCGAAAGACTGGTTGTACAGTACACAGGCTGTTGTAGCAAATGCTCTTCTGAAGATTCAGGTGTGATTCCAACATCTGTGGCCAAACTGTCTATTGTGGTCAGTGATTCAGAGGGTGACACCATCAGTGTCAAAGCCCAGGAATTGGCAAGAGGGTTGTGAGAGGAGGAGAACATTGTGAGTTCTTCGTACCTACATGGAGTGAAATGCCCCCTATCTGTCCAACTACACGTTATTTTTCAGACTACTGGTCATCTAATTTTCTACCTTCTTTGTTATGATTTTAGCATATTTCAAGAGGAGTATAACAAAAAGAAAGAAAAAGAAAGAGAGAGAGAGGACACTATATCAGCATCAAAACATTAAGGTAAAAGTTAGAAGTAGACATAAGCTCAGGAGGACAATATCTTCTTCAGATATCTTCTTCAGGGTTTGTCGCCAGGTAAAATTCTCAATGAAGCTACACTTCTGACCTCTGGTCCCATGATATGGAGCATTTCAGTGGCAATGTGGCCTTAAAGACTCTCTGCTCCTCAATTTCATTTCTCATAGTTTTATAGTAAGTATTAAGAATAAGTTGAAGGTGCAAAAACCTCTTTTTTGGCTCTTAAAATTTCTCTGAATTTTGTCTGTGATGCTGAAAAGGAAGCAAAATGATGACAGGAAATCACAGAAGAGGCAGAAAAGAAGAGGAATGTATGGACAGACCTTACTCAGGCTCTGCCTTTTCTGCCATGGGGTGACAACCTCTAAGGTCTCTGACAACAGTATTGGCCTTTATACCTGAAATCAGGTAAAAGAGGTGCTTTAAAAATGGTAGCTAAATTGAATTTACCCATATCTCTGTGAACCTAACAGGAACAGTTTAACACCTTTAAAATATTATTACTTAAATATATTTCACACTCAATACACAGCATAAAAGGGCTTGCTTTCTCAAGCCTTAATACAAGCGGTTTTAAATCACCTGCAATTCAGCAGACAAAATAACTTGTGTAATTTTCAGAGGTCTTGAATTTGTTGCCAACTCTTTGGATTAAAGTCTACAAAGCAGAGTAAACCACTGGGATATACTGTTAGTATTTTACCTCTGGGGTAACACAGTTCAATTGTTCATCCTCTCTGAAACAAAGGCAAATAAAAATGTGTTTCATCGTGGTTCTCCCTATGTTTGAAAGTCTTGAAACAATTAAACTTTGGTCTCAGAGACACTCGTACTCATATGATTATTGTCTCAAAGCAGTTCTTTGTAAATCTTAAAATACAGATCAGTTAAATATACTTCAATTGACTTCCATACAACAGAAGAGATATGGCTGATATAGAAAAAGGTACTTGATGTGTGTTCTTTTAGTGAATTCATTTGTTTATTTCCAAAACCACATGTTCATATAAAAGCTATGAACAGATGAACTTATTAATCACAGAAAAAATCCACAGATGAATTCCTCTGCAAAACACACCAGCAAACATTATAAAAGGTAAGATTCTTAAAGCTGGACTCCTAAATCCAGGCAAGTGGCCTGGTTTCCAACAGAAGGTTTTGAGTGTTGAGCAGTCTTTCATTTTCTAATCATGGGCTGAATGTATTTCTGAGGTTAAGTGTGAACAGTTTGTCTTGATTTCTATTTTTTATTATTATTATTTCAAGTTGATAGCCATTTTTTTCCCATTTGCCTCAAAAGCCTCATAGAGAAGAAACTGGTCCATACAATTGGTATGCTCTCACCATAAAAATATTCTGTCTGGATTATTTTTTAAGGGCTTGAACAGTACAAAAAATAGGATCTGAAAGTCAAATTTTAAAAAATTAAATACAACCTTCACACCAGATTCCAACATCTTGTTGCCACTCACAATGTGCATGAATTTTGTTATTAGAGATTTTGCTACAAATAGGATAGCTATGGTAGGCCTAATGGAGTTGCCTACATTTTCTGGTATGATGTAATAAACACCAGATTCTTATTAGAATCATAGAATCAAATAGTTTGGAAAACACCTTAATGATCATTGAGTCTAGCCATTAACCCAGCACTGCCAACACTAAACCATGTCCTGAAGAACCACATCTACATGTCTTTTAAATACCTCCACCACTTCCCTGGGCAACCTGTTCCAATACTTGAGAAACCTTTTGGTGAATTATAGGACAATAGCACACAGCTATTGTAGAATTCAGACTCTGGTTTCACAGAACTTTTTGTACAGTATGAATTTTCAACATTGAAAAAAAAATTACCTCTATACCAAGAGAAAAGGCTTCCTCTGGGCTTTAGGTCTAATTTCAGCTAAGGTACTGATAATTTCCAAGGCAGATGACCACAAGTAGTTGTGAAATATTTCCACTTACTGGCAAATATCAAGTGCAAGAGAACCTACTTCTCTTTTGTGGGTTTCTAGCCCTCATCCAGAAGTAAGATGAGTTTCAGCACCACTGCTTACTGATAAAGTCTGGTCTAAGTTCAAGAGATGTACAAGCATTCTCTTCAACTGTTCTAGGTGATCATGTTCCAAGGAATTCAGATCAATTCAAGGGAAATAAAGAAAACTGAAGAATAGGGTAATGCAGAGGTAAAATATAAAGAGGTAGCCTGAATAAAAAACCAAATCAAAGTACTATCTCCTTTAAGAAAATAGCATAAATAGTGAATTGGTGTTCACTATTTGTGAAAATGAGACCTTTGCGTCGGGCCAAGGGCATGATTTGCTTTGTACATGGTGAAATGGAGAGGTCAGAAGACAGGGAGTTGGAAAGATGTGGGGAACTCAGCACTGACGGCAGGTAGAGAACAAGGAGTGCCCTCTTAGAAGCCTACTGTTTGCTTCCTTATCTGCTAAAAATGAGCTTCTGAAACAAAAAGTGAGCTGTCTGAAGACATGATGCCAACATGATCTAAGTAGAATATAAAATTCAGGAGACATGAAGAAAAAGTCTTACATGATAACATACTTCAAGCACTTGAGAACTTTTCTTTTGGGTTTGAAATTGTTATAAGAAGTTCCACAGAAGAGTGTGAAGTAAAACAGGTTTCTGAAACGTATATTCCTTTGCTTTGTACGAAAGGCCACTGCCTGTGGGTTTCTGGTCTCCTAAGGAAGTGGGACAAATATCACTGTAAAGGAAATTTCTTTTCTAATTCCAAGAAAGGGAATTATTAAAAACATTGCCTGGCTACTTGGGCCCCTTGAGAGTAGACCAGACTGTTGATTTTACAGCTTCAGTTTCAGGTCAGATGGTTGGGTTTGAATAGGATCATTAAAAAGCCACACAGCACCATTTGCAGGATATAAAAGGAATGACTCCCAGAAGCAACACCTGAAGGGCCACATAGGGCAAGACTAGGACAGGTTGGTTTGGGATCCTGCTAGGTACATGTACTCCAGGTTCATCCCACATTCTGACTGCATACTTCAGCATCTATTTCACAGTATATGGAATAGGGTGAGTTGGAAGGGATGTTTTAAAAGTCATCTAGTCCAACCTCCCTGGAATGTGTGCTGCTTATGCATTTTATCCAAAGATGGCTTAATGAAAAATCCATGGGAACAGGGATGAGGATGCAGTCTCAGGAGAGTGCCTTTTACACTAGACAGTGAGAAACAGGCCCTGCTTACTTTGCTAGCTCACTCTGTATCCTCATGAATCTTACATTTCTGACTGCAGTATGGTCTAGACATTTTTTTTTTTTGGTAACATCCTCTGTAGATTTCCAATGTGATCTTAAATGAAGTTGAAAGACAGTCAGGACTTACTTCTTAAATGTCCTGTGAATTTCTTGTCCCTTATCTGGAGTACAACTAAGCCAATTTATTGCTAGCCATAGCTAAAGATTTTATTTTTTTTTCTCTCAGCTGTGCTTGATTTCCAATCATCACATAGTACATAGAGCAAATTTAACTGATGCCCTGCATGTACACAGAATCTTCCTCTGAGATGTTGAAGTTGAGCTTTTATCTGTCAGTTTTCATCTATTATTTGGTAGTTAGGAGAGACACATGCAGGATTTCTTGTATAAATTATTGATTTTGTATTGGGCGAGTCTCATAACTGCATGTTGGAGGTGTTAAACAGGTTAGAGTTATCACTACTGGCTTTTCTCAGCAGATGTGCAGTCTCATAACGGGTATATTTAGATTTTAACACACAGGTTCAGCTAAATTTATTGCTCATTTTTTGGGGTGTAACAATCATTATTTAGTATGTAAAATGATAAGAAGCTCCCATAGTGTGTTGAAGTTGGGGGCCCTTCTCTCTGAAATGAAACAGCCATAAAATCTAAAATCAGAGAGATTTTTGATCCTGGAATGAATCGATATTTTGTTAAGCCTGTTTACAACGAAGAAGAGGAAAAGAAAATTCTTGCTTTTCTATTTTCCTTTCTATCCCAAACCCTCATTACCTACAGAACAATACTGCTTAAGCTTCCAAGCTCAAAGAGAGTTTCCAGTCTGATTTTGGCAGATCTGGCATAAAATATTCTGTATTTTACTCCCTGACCATGCTTGGAAAAGGTAGGTGTAAACCAAGAAGCCAGAAATCTTTCTGTGATTTCCTGGCACCATATGGCAATATTGTGGAAAACAGGTTTTGCACCTAAGAGGTTCATTGAAATTGGTGCCATGCACAAAACAAACCCACTTCCATAGACTTTGTGGGGATGCTTGAACCTCCATATAGACATACAGACATGGCTGTGTGTCTTCTGGCAGAGAGCTCAATTCAGAAAGCTCTTTAAGTGAGATGTGACATGTCTACTTCAGTGCAGACATGCCCTAAAGGAAAATATGCTGAACTACAGAGATTATACAAAATGCAGAAACAGGAGAAGACTAGAGTTCTTGAATTCAGTGCTCTCTAGTCTGCCTTGACTAAACCATCAGTAGAGTAAATTTAACTCTTCAAGGGCAAGACATCCTGACGATTCAACATATTCCTGTCCAGTATTATAATTTCTTTCCCTTGATGTCACTAATACAAATGTTTTCATGAGGTCTACTAGTGTAATTTATTTATTTATTTATTTGTGTATTTTAGAATGGGACACTTCAGATACTAGAGCTGTTCTGTTTTATATGAAAACAAATGGCAGACTATTCCTATAAAGTAAAAGAGTTTCATTTGAGGTATTAATAACTGGTAACCAGATGATTAAGATGATTGTATATCTTTATCACCACTTCTTTGACACTTCTTGCCTTTTACTGAATGGGTTTTTTTGGTTTTTGCTTTGTAAATATGGACATGGCTCCTTGTCATCCCACTGAGGAATGAAAATGAATTTGAAACCTTAAAAATTTTCAGGAAATGAATGCCTTGTTCTGCTTCCTCTTTTCTTCCAGTCTCTGTGGGAAGGCTATACCTATCTTTTCCTATTAATAATGTCATCAACACCACAAAAAGTCAAGAAAACTGCATTCTAATTCAAGCTGATATTTTTGCATATATATTTTTCTAATCACCATATATTTTTTGTATCTTCCAAGTCATAGAGGCCCAAGATTAGTTCTAGAGAAAAGGTAATGAAAAGCTTATAGACTGAGTGAACAGTCCTTGAATAGACATGTCAGGAGAGAGAGGAAACATGTATGTTTGAAATGTTTTCCTGGACATTGATATAACTACACATTACTTAAAGGAGGAATTTCTTGATGCTAGGGAGATTTATACAAGTTCTAGTCCCAGGATAGATTAGAAAAGGCTAATACTGCTCTAAAGCATATTCTCTTAACTTAATGTCCATTTCAAGATAGCCAAGTTTCAATACTATTTGATATTATTATGGTTATTTTGATCTTTCAGGCCAGACTATGAGGAAAAAATGTGACTGCTTGGATTCCAAAGGCCTCCTTAAAAAATGCTCCTTCAGGATGCCCACTTGAACCAGGGAAGAAGACTTCATGAAAATATGACAAAGTCACACTTCCACTACAGAGAGATAACTTCTGACCTGCTCTGTGTACTGAATCACTCCATGGGATCTACTGTTGCCAGGTTTTGTTCACATGCTCATGAAATGAACATGTTTTGTCTTGCATAAATATTTTAAGCTAACATTTGCTCTGCTGCAAGGGCCATACAGTCAGTGTTGCTTTCTTTTAACCTAACCTCAGGCTGCCTATCCAGTAATACTATAGATGTCCAATTTTTTCCTAACTGAAATTCATGGGGTGAAATTGTGGGAGCCATAATAGACTGTGCAATAACACTCTGGTCTTTTGCTTAGGAGAAATACTACATAGCAATTTTTATAGATGGAACTTGTCACTATTGAGAAGGAAAATCTGCTTGTATGCATGAGCAGTGATTTTGAAAAAACATGATTTTTATGAGAGGTATTTGATCTTTTTGTGTGTGTGTCTACTACAACTACAGCATTTTATTCAGGCTCAAAAAAACAATTCTGATCTATTTTTTCTCAACCTGTGCAATTTTCTGCAGAACATCTGGCTTGGAACAAAAATTTTATGATAGTACAGAACCAAGTTTTTTCGAAGCTGAAACAGCCTTATGCCTGGACTCCAACAACTCTAATATGTAGGGGAAAAAAAAAGAAAGAACTATTCCAGCTGTCTAACAGATAAAGGGGGGAAAAAGGATAATGAGAGCTACTGTGGCACTGAAAGATAATCTGGAACATTGGTTTGTTTTTCTATGAAGAGCAAGACTTCAATCTTGCCAATAGGATACTTCTGAGATATTTTGACATATAATTATCTAAGTAATACAGAACAATAATAGTATCAAATGCATTAATAAACAGTAAAATGCCATCATACTCTCCAGGGGTTGCATTGTAGCTCCCAATTACCAGTGCATGTGCAATAATGATATCTTTAATCTGTGTTTGTCACTGAGTGCTTTGTCACCATAATGGACTGGTGTTCTGTTTTCTTCTATTTTTGTGCTGTAATCAGACATAAGGGTAGGAATTATTCTTATCAGCTGTAAGACTTGTAAAAGAAACAATACTAACATTCAGGTAAAGCTCACAGCAAAACTGGACTTGCACATATAATTCCAGGGTAGGTGTAGCACTCAGGGCTCTTCAAAGAAAAAAATTAGTTTTTCAATAAAAGGACAAGTGAATCAACAGAACAAAGATTACAATTTTTACTTTAACAGCAAATAAGAAAAGAGAAAAAGAGCAACAAAATAAGCATTCTTCTGAACCACTGGAGCTTGTGTACGTGAGCATGTCACGACTCAAAAGACCCTTTCTTTTTACTGTGCTTGGCAGAAATGCTGTGGAAACATATGACCTTTTACATACTCATGTGGAGAAAGATGAGTTCCTGCAAACAAAACAAAGGCATTCTCAATGAAATTAAGGAGGCACCATCAATTCTGAGAAAGCCCAGTCCAATGTTTGCTCATCTGGAAAAAATCTAGACATCAAATTTTTTTGATTAATAGTATTTTTTAATACATATTAAACAAATCAATATTTTTCATATTATAGGAGAAGATAGTTGTTACTTAAAAAACTTCTTGCTTCTACTTTACTGCAGAAAATGAAGCAGGCCAAGTGGGACTCTGGGACCACCACACACAACATTTTCCATGTACTTAATCTGAATTTTTTAATAAAATCATGTTAGCAATATCTGTTAACCCTTTTGTTTGTTCTGTCACTTGTGTGGTCAAATGCAATCCTGGCATAAACCCAGTTAATTTAAAGGTGTTCCATTAGAATGGACTGGTTTGTTTTTAGTTAATTTGGAGTTTATGAAAGAGGGACGAGACAAAGAACTGACCACTCAGTGTTAAATTTCCTGTATTAGCTTTGTTCAAGATTTGTTTTGATCACAAATTTTTTAGATACACCATTCCTTCTTCTTGCAGATTCTTGTCTGATTTAGTGAATCTTAGAGATTTTTTTCTTTTAGAGAAAGGGAGTATAGTTTCTTCAATGCCCTTTCATTATTTAGAAAGGATGTACCTAGTCTTAAGATATTAACAAAGGTGGGACCCAAAAGGAGTTAATTTCTGTGCTCACCTCTTTGAATCTCCTATTAGAGGACACTGAGTCAACAGATTTACTGAGTCCCTTTATCTCTGAACACATATGAGCTTTGTTTCATTCTGCCTGAATAAATAGGTCCCTTTTCTCTCACACTCAAACACTCTAATCTGTAATTGAGCACCTATAACTGCTACATCAGCCTTGGAGGAAACCTCTGAGTTGTGGCACCTCTTATTGGAGTTATTAGTTCTGAAAAAAACGTATAATTCTTTTCTTAATTTATGTTAAGTCCTTGAAGACAGTTTGTCAGCCTCAGTGACACCAAACAACCTCATAGTTAGTATTTCACATGGGCAGAAACATGGAAAAACCCTCTGTGTATGTTTGCTACAGTTTCATCAGTGCACAACAATTAATGCATTTAAGGAAGTTTGTATGTTTAAAATTGTAAAGCAAAAAACCCCAAAACATAGGCATTGCAAGTGATCATATGAACAGGTTTCTCTCCTAAACTTGGATTCGATGTTCAATTAAACAAATTTCACTATCCTTTCAGAAACAGCTAAAAGAGTTGGCAAGATTCACTAAAATTCAGTGCCAAGGGACTTCTTGTAGAAAAGGTGAATGCATCTCTAGTAAAGTGGTGTTTTACTAGTTAGTTTGGTTACCAGATGGAATTAAATCTAAGTGACAGTCTGCCCATTCATTCAACTTTTAAACTCCCAGGAATCTTATGTTTTATTTAACTTCCCTATATAGAAATATAGGACTATGACAGAAACAAGCAAGACAGTCTGCCTCTTGCAAGGTAGGATTTGGTGCTGCAAAGAGAATGACTGTAAAACACTTACCCAAATGTATAATATCATGAAGTAAATCTGTTCCCTTATCTTCCTTTCATGTAAATGGTTTAGATCTTGGGATACAGGGAATACCTTCACCAGTATAAAATCCCTAAAAAAAAAAATCTAACATGCTCTAAAGCTGTGATTCATACTTAGATTTTCCAGACTTTGTTTTAATATCCACTTCTTCCTCTGTTCCATGTCTCTGGGAGATGAAATCACATTTTCCAATTTTACTTTCACTGCACAAAGGAGTGGAGAAGGGCCAAAACTGAGGTTCTTTCACTGACATTCTCGTTTGAACCAATTTGGATTTTACATCTGAAGGCTGGAATTTTGTGGCTAGTTTTGATGTTTGCTCATTTCAGTTGGTCTCTCCTAACTGTTAGCTGCTCAATAGCTTGCTGAGGATTTGGAGCCACAGCCGAGATTAAACATCTTTTGTCTCTTGCTGCTGCTACACACATGCTCTCATCCGCACACGTGAGCATGTCTTGAAAACCAAATGCAGTATTTGCAGTGTGCCAAAAAGAATCGGTGCTTGGCCAGTTTCAGCATCCTTTTTTTTCATATCTGATCCTGGCATGTTTAAAACCCTGGAAAGTCCCAATTTACATTCCACATAGGAGTCCTGGATGACTGAGCAGCCTAGCCATACAACAGGATATCCAGCTATTGAGTGCTGCTGTCACAGGTGGCCAGCAGTGCAGCTGCAAAGAGCTTCCTGCCAGGAGGGCAGAGTGGGTCCACAGGAAGAAATGTTCCTTTCCTCTTCCAATCTGTTTCCAACTATAAAGGAAGGCCCAGGCTCACACTCCTACAGTGGATGTGCCTACACAGCATTTTTCAGCCAGAGCAGAATCTCAGCTAACTTTTCTAACAATAACTGCCTGAAGTGGAGCAGACCATTCACAGGGCTTCAAACAGTGGGGAGTCCTACCTTTAAAACAGAGGGGCCCTTGAGAAACATTTCATCTTGATTCTATTACTGCTGTGCATAATTGTATCATCATTTTATAGCTCACTTAGGAGCAGTCAGTGATGTGCAAAAACAAGAAAACAAAAGAAGAAACTACCTTCCTCTGGAGATACCACAAGTAGGCAATTCATACATTTCCTCTTTCATCCCACAATCACCCATAAAAACACTCCAAAGAGCAAAATTGCTTCCAATCAATTATGGATTTTTACTGTAAAAAAGGAAGGAGGCAGATGACTTCTGTCTGTGAATTTTACAAGCTAAGACTTCAAATCCTGCACACTAAAATTCTGGTTAGGTAAAGGCAATGAAAAAGGAAGAGGGTGCTCTTTCATAACAGTGTTAACGGAAAACATGCAAAAGTTCACTGTGTTCTAAGGAAACCTGAGCTTCTTCCCAAGAAGCTCATGTGCTGGAGAAACACCAAGAACAGAGATGATGTAAGGAAGGGCAGGTTTCTGAATAGTGTTAGTAAGGTTAAACTTTTATTGAGACAAAGGGAGAACAGACAGTTAAACATACAGCGGACAAGAAGTTGAATATTTTCAGTGAATATATGTAGGGCTCATCCACCTAAAATGAAGAGCAATTGTGAATTTCTGCAGATTTGGGACATTGATGGCAGTCTGAAAGACCATTTAGATCACAGAAAAAATTTTGACTGATGTCAGGAGATTTTTTAGCTCCCATCCTAGAAGTTCATGTGCTGCTGAAGACATGTACTCTCATCCCTGAGAGATTCTGTAGTCTCCTGCATTAATAACTCTGTTTCAGACTCAACTTCAATTTTTCAGCTGCAGATCTGGGGCTCTTAAATCTATACTGTAAAATTTTTTGTTCTCTGAGATCCAAAAGGTGAATTAAATATACCCCAGAATAGCTCATATTAATCTGCCAGGGTACTTGAAAAAGTGACACACAGTCATTATTTCTAAAAAGGCTGTAATTAAGACCAGTTATTCCAAGAGACCATCTGGGAACACAAAAAAAATATCTTAATGGACTTACTGAGCACAACCAATTTCTTTCGTGATTAAAGGGTTCCCTTCTCACCATTTATCACATTCATCATTGGAAAATTCAAAATATGCCTCCTGGTGAGGGCAGATTCCTAAAGCACTCAAGAAACTGAAAATGACACAAACCTGGATGGTCTTACATTACTGGAAAACTGTCTGTTAAAAAACTGATTTTTTAATAAATAAATTGCCAAATATTTCAACTCGCTTGCTCTGAAAATGGTATTTTTTAAAGGTGTATGCCAAAAGCCGAAGTGTAAGATGAATTACACTATGCAATTTACAGTGTAAACACTATTGATAGCAGATGAATTACTTTTCAATTGATATTAATGTACCTGAGAGAAAGATCTAAACCCTAGAAGTCCAGCATAAGGCAAAAGTGTCCATTGATACAATGAATATGAAAAATTCTTACATTCTCCAGTGCTCTCTCTTCTGAAATTTTAGAGAATAGTGTTGCCTAATGATGATTATTAACTTGAAATTCCTTTAAAATACACTTCTCTGAGAAATAGGTAAAATTACTGACTTTCCCTTTGACTCGATAGCTACTAAGTACCTTTCAGCTAGTTTTATCTTGTCATATACAAATTAGCACTGGAAGTCTGAGAGTTATCTGTTCCTTTTCTCATCTTCACCTCTTAGATGTCAGACAAGTAGATGAGGAAAATGGGGCAGTGCTTTGAAATTTCATGTCTTAAAAGCAGCTGGGTTCTAGCTGACTTTTTAGCTTTGGAAATCTATGCAAACTTCAAAATACAATGAAACTCAGTTCTGCAAACTAATGTTGAAGGTGTGAGACAGAGCCTGCCTGCAAAGCCCCAGGCTGGGGACAACTCTGAGGCTATTTACTGAGTTAGCACTCAGTTCAGCCTAGCACTAAAGCCTGTGCTTCAATTCCACTGACATCAGACAGTATTACATTGGGTTTAAAGCACTCTTCAGAGGTGGAAAGGCTTCCTCTGAAATGAACCACAATTATCAGGTTAGATATTCATTATCCACTTTGACTTAACTATGAAGTTGTTGAAATTGGTGGATCCACAGTACTCATCTGTTTTTCAGATTTGTAACCTTGCTGTTTCCTTAGTGATGTAAAATGACAATGAACAGCCAGACAACACCTGAGTGTCTGGCATAGTCAGTTTTGTCCTTATTGTTGTTTCATTATGACCAAGGACAGATTTAAAAAAGAACTTAGCTAGGTTTAAAATCAGTCTTTATAGACATTGGATTATATTTTTATATTGGCAAAAGAAGACATCTACTTCACAGTGCTTTTTATTATTTTGCCTTTTCCTTTTACCTTATTTTTTTTCTTCTAGAAGCCAACAGTATTTTAGTAGGAGAACAGATAATTCTCTTTCCATAAGGAAAAAAACAAAGAAGAATTATAAGGATGGGTTTTTTGTGTGAAAAATTGGTAATGATATTTAGTTTAGTCAAGGTGCACTGAGCACACTAGAGCATGATAAATGCAAACATATGCAACCTAGTTCACCATTCTGTGACTCTTAGTCATCACATAAATTATCTAGAGAAATAGTTTTCACAGATATCCAATATATTTCATACTAAGACGCTGGGTCAACAAACACACAAGACATTGTAAGTCTAGTATCTCAAAGGCTCCAAATTTTATAAGCCAAATTAATCCACTCCATAAATACTATTAAATGATCCTACTATATCAACAGAAAAATAATCTTTCTTATAATTTTTTGCAGAAGAACATTTTATTCACTTGGTGCAAATCAAGAAAAACAAGCTAGTATGGTAATTATTCATATTCTCTAAGACATAGCCATGAACCACTTTTGCAGATTTAATTAACCTTCAGTGTCACTTTGGAAAGATAGGAGAATATAATGATTCCCTGAAATCATCTTCTTAGTAAGTCTACTGGGAATTAACAAAGTCTGCTCCTCTGAAAATATTAGAGTTGGCAGCCAATCAGCACTGCCTGATCTTAAGGTTTCTGGACAATTTGCCTTATAAAGCCCTTTGTTTCATTTCAGAAAAAAAAAATAGAAATTTGATTGAAGACATGTTCTTGTCTACATACAAGTTATGAGTTCAACATGTAGTCTGATAGACTGAATATTGTCAGTTGACCCCTATTCCTATCAACCACAGAAACTGATACTGAAACAAGCTACTAAAAACCCACTGATGATCTTTAATGATGCCCATTAAAGATGTGAAAACTTCAAGATTTTAAATTTTTTTGTTGAGTCTCAAAATACACCTAAATTAGTCAAACATTTGAATGACTTTTTTTCTTGGTATTCCAAATTCCACTCTTATAAATCTGGACACACTGCACTTAACTGAATCAGAATTACAAGATTATCTCTGGTAACAGGTTCTGGACCAGTGGGAGCTGAGTTTTGCCAGCTGGCTTTACTGTTAGGATTAACTCCTATCCTGAGGGACATGATGCATTTTGCGTGTATTTAGAAAAGTCTGCCTAAAAAGCCTACTTAAACTGATAGTCTGCATGGACTAGACAATGACCCATGATGTTGCAGGATACTACTGGCCCATGAACTGTATGATTTATTTTCTCTCAATGTGAAAACTGTCATGAAAAGCAGCATGCAGTGAAATATGCCCTGCAGAAACAGAGTTTCTCCAAAATTTTTTGTGCCCACACTTCTGAATAGTCTTTTGCAGGGATGTTACATTGCTCAATGGTCTTTGAAATGTAAGATGGATATAATTTTCCTATGATGGAAAGAGAGTTATTATAATTTACCTTAACAGTTTGCAATCATTTTGCTTTTTGTGCATTGCTTTGCCCAAAGCACATTATCTTGAAAAGTGTCCAGGCTCTTTCAGTACATGCTTAACCACTCTTAACTTTCCACGTTGCCTGATATTTTTCATCAAGGTTTGCAAAAATCTGCAGTCAATATCGTTATGTTACTTTTTATTAGTTTTATCCACCAAATTTTAGCAGGGAAACAGACACCATGTACCACTTCCAGTAACTAAATGACAATCAAATGAATGATCAGCTTAGTGCTGGAACACAATATGACCAGATCCAATTGAGTTTTTAAATTCCTGAGAACAGTGTAAGGCAATTCTCCCCCTGAGGGTCTAAGAAAATAAAATGTGTGTGAGGAAATGCTGTAATAAACTGGTAATATATTTCCATGGGGGATACATAGGAATTTTCCATACATCCTCCTAGGATGGCAGTAAACCAGATTCAAGAGCAGAATGTAAGCCATTTCCATAGTGAAAAAAAAAGAATTAGCAGCAGAGCAAGGACAGAGGCCCAAGCTCCAGGCTTGATTTTCTGTTGAGAGATGCTGTCAGTTGTGCCCAGGGAGCTGCCCAGGCTGAATGACTGATGTTGGCACAAAAGGAATTTCAGAGCTGTACCAGTCAGCTAGCTGATTGACAGGCATTTACTCATCTCACTCTGAGATTATGATGCAAGCTATGTCTGCATTAAATATCTACTGGTTCAGTAAGTCACTCCACTTTCACAGAAATTTCTGTAAAAAGTTAATTCTTTTCTCCTCTCCTCTCCTCTCATCTCCAAACCTCTCCTCTCCGAACCTCTCCTCTCCTCTCCTCTCCGAACCTCTCCCTCTCCTCTCCTCTCCTCTCCTCTCCTCTCCTCTCCTCTCCGAACCTCTCTGAACCTCTCCGAACCTCTCTGAACCTCTCCGAACCTCTCCGAACCTCTCCTCTAATTTTCTTTGATGTTTTTGAACACTAACCTTAGCCTGGATAGCTGCTCAGAGGAACTGACTCTTAGTCTTCACTGCTAATATAAGCAGATAATGTTACCCCAGAGACTCCTTACCATGCTGCGTTAGGGTTGGAGGCCTAAAGCATTAAAAGTTCTCAGATCAGCACCCAACCTGCCTGGAGATCAGAAGGTTTAGCTCCTAAGCTTGCCTGAGATAGCAGAAATTAGGTGAACCTTTAAGTCTGGTCCAGCCATTCTGTCTTGAATGAACTAACAATTTTTATTTCAAATCTTGGTTATTGTTTGGGGTATTTTTGTTTTTTCTCATGATGTTTCCATCTTTAATTCACTCTGTAGTGAACTTACAGAGGCACAAACCAACAGCTGTCTTGTGTAGCTTGCTTTCTGTGATTCGTTCAATTGGCAAACTTGAGGCACATTTAACACAATGGTAATGATTCCCCTTTTCCCCAAAGCCTCCTGACTGGAGCATCTGGGATGCAGGAAATATCGACTCAGATTCCCTCTTTCCCAGAGGGGATTTGGACACTCAAACCTCATCACAGTCTTCAGAACTGGTACACTCTGAAGAGGTGAGAGAAGGGAAGCATCCTTCTTTGTACTTTTGCACACTTGTTACTCTTACATTTTTCATTCTTATTTTCCTTGGTGTTTTGAGGTAAGTGATTCTCCTTACATACTGTATATAAATGCTGCTATGCTGGAAATGCAGTCCTTAGCTGGATTTAATGCCAAATACCAGAATGGAGCACAGAGGGGAAAGCTAAGACAAAGAAATTCTATTTCCTTCAGCATATGTTCCTTCAGATTTCCAAACAGTGAGATATAAGCCATAGGTAATCACTGCAAAGGTAAGTGGATGCTAGTAACAATGACGGTACATTATTTGTTCAGATATGATTTAAGGAATTGCCAGTGAAGTTGCCACATGTTGAACCATGTCTGTCTTTGCAGTTGGTCACCAGTGCTATTCAGCTATTTTAGAAAGTGAAAAAAACCCAAACTCAAGGCTTTATGCAGGAGGCCAGAGACCAAATTCTGGATATCAGCCCAGGGATTGACTGTAAAATTTAAAATGCTGTACAACATGTAAAGGAGAGACGGTCCATTGGCTTTGAGACCTTACTATTCAAAGGGAAATAGCAGAGGAATGTTTGATTTGTATATAAATTTAAAACTGTTGGAAAAAACCCCATCATATTCATTTTTGACAAAGTAGTGATTATAACCAACATGAGTAGAAATTAAAGTCATACCAGTTGCTACCAGTAGAGATAATTTGAATTTGCAATTAACAGATTGGTAGGTGTGATTGATAGTTATAATATTTATTAGTATATATAGCTGCAAAAGCATTTATGAATTAAAAACTTTTTGACTGTTGAAGTTAAAGACAGCATTACTTACTGATTAAAAGCACATCCTCTGTTGTTACATTCTTGTGGCTTTTGGTTCTTTTCTACCCTTTAATTATGTCATGTTATTGTCCCGTATATTAAATAAAGAATTTATTTTCATGAATACAGAATTTTAAAAGGGTGAGAAAAATGCCACCTCATTCATGCTTAAACAAGGTGCAAAGACATTATGTTAATAAGACACTGAGTCAGAAGTTATTAGTATTGCCTTTCCTGAGATTAACAATTGGATGAAAGAATGAAAGCATGAAAGCAACAAATCACTGGGGAATAATAAAATATGTGCTTAACTACCAGCTACTAGAATTATACAATATAACCCTATCCAAACCAGGAATTTCTAAAAAAAATCCCAACTCATCTGTCTCCTCCAAAATCTGGAGGTCAATTGCATTGTGAGCAGACCAAATGAATCACCTTTACATATACCACTTTTAAACTATAAACAAATCATTTTCCATTGCCTCAGCAGCATTGTTTCGGTTTACAGTTTCTTGCAAATGACCATCCCAAAGCTTCCTAAAATGGTTGAATGACTCTGGCTGAGATCCTTGAACTGCGAAGTGATGTGGATTAAATCCAGCTAGTGATCTGAAACTGTAGTGGTAACCTATCCTTGACAAAGGGCCTTCAAAGAGGCAAGTAACTTATTTGCACTTTTTTTTTTTTCACTTAAAGCTTTATGTTAAAATGTCTAAAATTAAATTATTCGTTATTACCTTTAAAAACACAAATGACCCTTAGGTGTCTTTGATCAAAGTGGCTGCTTTCAGGGAGATGTAATGATTTTCCCTTTCACCCACTGTCACGCTTCCAGTATTTTCTTCTTGCTTGTATGAACACTTGTACACATCAGGCTGTGATATCAGCACAGATGGAAATTTACATGAGACTTAAAGGAAGAGTTAAAAGAAGAGATATATGACTCTTTGATAATGTAACTGCCTTTATAAACAAATTTCTAAAATAATATTTGAGCCCCATTGAAAGAGAGATGTTTCAACTTTCTCAAACTGTAACATTCAATCCCATGAACATAGGCTAAACACCCTCTGTGAGAAGCTTTGAAGAGGTGGCACATGCTACAAAGAGAAAGTATTTTCTCTAAAATATTTTCTGTATTTGACGTTTGTGAGATTATTTTTTAAGCAATCATTGTTTTACAGTTTTTCATGTTTTATGGCCTTCTAAAAGAAGACACCTTGAGCCAGAATCCAGCAGCATGATCACTAAGAATGTCAATTAATATTTGCAGAAAAAGTCAAGAAATATCCCAGAATGTTTCTATTTCTTCATTGCTGGCATAAAGTGAATTTTCTGACTTCTACACATACCTTCCGAGGTATGGAGAGCAATTCTTATGAAGATAACAAATACAGAATGCTTGACAAGATGCCTGTTCCTTCATTTGTATTCAAATTTGATTATGATAGATTTGAAAAGAAATATCATGATGATTTCTTACCTCTGTTTACTTCTAATATGATGAAAGTCTGCACTGCTTTTTTTTCTTAAACACTTTTATCAACCATTCTGTTATTCTTAGAAAGAGTATACACAAATGTAAGGAAACTCTAACATATTTGTCTAATAAATTCTCTTGACAAAAAAAAAAAGTTGGAAAAAAACTCAACTCACACTCATTAGCCTTTATGCAAATCAACAACAACAGACACTGATTTTTTTATAAGACATCATTCAGATATCCAGATTAGTTTTACCTGGAATACAACCAAAAGCCCCTGGAATGCTTATCAACAGTCTTCAGTGGAGGAAATGATAATTTCTTTTTATGCAAAACAAGCAAATGTCAGTTGTTTTCACAGCTCTGACCTAAGGTCTCTCCTGCTGTATCTTACAGTGTTTTTCATCTGTTTTACTAGACCCAACAGCAGGTGCGAGGCAATTGAAAACAATGTAAAACTGAATTGTTTCTTTCACTTCCATGAGAACTTCTGCAATGTGCATTCTTGGAGAGGAATTAGTTTAAGGTCAACATTGCTGTCATGTTAAAAGGCTGTTTGCCACAGATGAACATTTGTCAAGGTTGTGCAAAGTCTAAACTGCCAAAGGCTGTGCACAAACTTTTGAATGAAAAAAAGTAACCAGCAGACCTGAAAAAAAACCCCTGTTATTAGAGCTGATAATTTTGAAGTTAAACTTTTACATCTTTATTGCTAGGAGATAGGAAAGCTAGTGGTTACTAAAATATTCAGGACAACCCTGCATATTTTGAAGATGCAATACAGCTCGCTTTGCATTCACAACGCTGTTGGTGCACAGGCTACAAGAGCATGAAAGGTTTCAGGCTGTGCAATGAGGAACCCAATTACACAGCATTCTGCTTTTTGAAGGGCTCTGATTGGCTCAAAAGCACAGAGGATCTCTTGTGAGGGAAAGCAGGAATGTGATGCTCTTGACCACAGGTTCCATAGCTGGTTGAGCTCTTGGCCTTGTGCTCTGCCTGTTCCACACTCCACATGTAACTGCACAAGGTGGGTGGGATGTGTACAGTAAGGAGGATTGCACAGATGCCTATCAAGGTGCCTGCTCTAATCAACATGGATGTGCTTGGGCTGCATCTTTCTAAGTTGTGAGGAAGAAAGCTAGAATGATCTTGAGCCACGTGGAGATCTACAGGTGAAACAAGCCAGGCCAGGGATGGCCAAGCTCAGAAGGAGTGGCAAGAACAAGAAAGAAAAAAAAAAAAGAAAACACCCTCTGTCCCATGCTTGCAAATTGCAATGTAGATCTAACACACCTGCTGACTAAAAAAGTATTGTTCATTCTGTACTACAGCATGTAAGCACATGAAATGTCCTACAGGTTTATTACCTTCTGCCTGAGTCCCAGTCTTCTTCTGTGCTCCATATGATATTCTCATCCTGTCTCTTTGGATCCAATGGAGTTGCAAGCTAAGTAAATTTTCAGGGCTTTTTTGGACCTCTAGAAAAATGTATGATAGATTTTCCTCTGTTAGAGGATGTAGAATGGTAGTAGAACATATAGATGGCCACAGCTATATATCTGAAGATGTCTGATATATCCACCACAGAAAAGAAATGTTGGAGCACAGAGTGTTGGAGCAAATATTTCCATGTTTGAGGAACAGGAAATGCATTTTTGGTTTGTTTTGATTTTCAGGCATTATTTAACTAATTTATAAAGCAGTCAGTGGGTGCTTAGTGCACTTACTGCTCTGTGCCCTGCTTTGCAACGCTTCCTTTTTAGCCTGTGGGTTTTCATTTAGCTAGGGCCCCATTCAGTTGTATTTCAAATGTAGTCCAGATGACTGTCCACTGCAGACTGTTAACTAAAGAGCCAATGTAACACAGTGTTTAGTCAAGTTTGGCTGTTTCCATTAATCAGACTGCATAATCTTCCAGTAACAAAGTAATGCTGATTTTATAGACTACTTACATGAAGCCTAATAATTCCCCATTCAGCTTAAGCTAACATATACTTTAGTATGGATTATGTTCTCATAGTTAGAAAGAGAAAATGGTCGTATTTTCAACATAATTGATACTGACAAAAATTAGAAGTTCCTTTCCATTTGCCTTTATTCCAAAGATTACTGTATAAATGAATTGTTTTCACATTATATAGCTGAGTTGGCTCAAACATTCTGACTCAAGAAACCCATTTGTCCTAGTCTTGAATCTGTTTCTCATAGACAGAAAGGCACTGAAGTTTCTATCTGTGTCTGGCTAAAGCAATTCCGTAGCATTCATCTGACATATTTCTTACAAAATTTTGGCAAGCTCTTTGTTATTATCTGCTCTTCTTGTGTCTTTCTTTCATTATTTTTCAATAAATGATTTGAGATAAAACAATATTTTGCTCTCCATCTCTCCAGCAATTTTCTATTAGATGATACCAAGATATATTTACAAACGGAATAAAAGAATCTCCCTAGCTATCATCCATATGTGTTGCACTACAGGCATCAAAATAACCAGAAAGTTCAGAAGGATTTAGTATATGTAAGTTCTAAATCATAATAATAATAATAATAATAATAATGATAATAATAATATCTGAAAACTTAAAACCTCTCAATTACAGAATGTCTTATGCCTGCATTTACAGAACGGTATATACTTTGGCCTGAGATCTCATAGGCAAGAAATAGAATGTGCCAATTTAATTTTCTCACCATTGTCTATATAAATACAGATACATCATGAACATATGTATTATTTACATGTAATTTTAATTTCTTAACTTTCATTGCAGTGGCATTCGAAAATAATCGTGGATCAGTGGACTATTTTTCCAGATGTCATGTGAAGTCAGGATACTTTTTTGTATTTATAGACCAAATTTTTCAGACATGTCTTCAAGCACACTGAGCTATTCCAACATTATGTTAGGCAGCTCCCTAGGGTTGCTGGATTACTTCTTAGGGGTCTGTGAAATGCTGCTAAAGAAAACAGGTTTATTACCAATACACTTCATCTCTGCAGGGAGCCATAACTTAATTGGGAAACTAAAAAATGTTGAAATAGGCAATAGTTCTGCAATGGCTGACAGAACGGTACATACAACAAAATTTGTCATTATCTTCCTCAGACTTTAGCCATCTCTTTTGTATCCACAGACTACTTTCTTGTGCACCTTTGCCTGAGAAGTAGATTGAAATTGCTTTCATACTATACACTGCTAAGATGGTGTGCTTGTAAATATAAATTATGTCTTCCCTATATAAATTAAATCAACACTGATATAACTGCAATTTTGTATTTTATTGCTACTGAGCCTTAGTGATTGAAAAATTCTAACTAAAATCAAGCTGATAAATGGTGTTCAGTCTTTAGTAAGGAAAGGAGACAACCACCTCCTGAAATTATTTGCTAACAGATAATTCTAAGTAAAATCGAAAAAAAATATATCTATTTGTCCAAATAATACTACTGAGTAGTGAAGGATGCTCTTATCATAAAAGAAAAAAAAAAGAATGAATTTGTAAAAAAAACCAAATATTGCTCTTTAGTTTTTCTTTGCTAGGTGAAGTCCCAGCTTCTTCAACCTCTCATATACATCTTGGACATGGAAACCCAAAGCTGAGTACAGTATTTTAGACATGGCTTCATCAGTTTCATGTATGATTAGCTACAGGGAAAATAATTTCTAAAAGTGGCTCTTATACTAGAGAAATATAAGGAGTAGTATAAAAATTGGGAATTTATAAAATAAGATTGGGAACTTACAAAAGGTTTAATGAGAGACTGAAACACAGTTCTTTCAGCTTGCACTTGCAATAAACTTCTCCTCCCCCCAAAAATCCAGGAAATTTAGCATCTAAATATTTTACTTCACAATCAATACCAGAACTACTATAGAAATTGTATGAGACACGTGAAGTTCAGAAGGGTAAGGAGTCACTTCCATATTCTCCCTACCATATTCCAGGCTGTCTCAGGTTTCAACTGTGTTGGCTGAATATGCCAGTAGACCATTCTTGAGATTCAGGCAGATTAGCTTTGCTCCACACAGGATTAAAAACTCAAGTATATTAGGCCAATTTTGTCTCTGAGATCTGATGTAAGTTTAAAAGGTCTACAACCTACTGAATAATTAGAGTGTTATTACAGTATATACAGGGCTTCAGACAGTGAACATTATCTGTGCCATCTTTGTTCATTTGTGAGCTGTGGTCACTTGCTGTGCTCTTCCAAAGCTTCTTTTTGTGTCATCCCAATATGTGAGCTTGTATCCTTTACAACTGGGATGTTTTTTGGTTATGCCAGGTTGGGTTTTGACCCATTTAGAAGCATTTTTTACATGAGTTAAGTACATTCCTTATGGCTTAGCTTTTGCTCAGTGGTGTCTTTCAGAAGACTTAATCCATTACCTTAGATTGGCTGCTGTGTTCAGTACATGCTGTTTTAGTACAGTGTGTTCAAACCTAATGCTCAGCTGTATGATGTTTTAATGAAGGCTTTGAGGTTCTTTGGATAAAGAATCTACAGTACCATGTACAAAATAAATCTGTTCTTTACATATTTCAGAATTATGTGAATACATACTTGATCTCAGGAAGGTGAAAAGGGAAACTCCAATATTACACAGGAAGTCAAATAGTTATGCAATTTTGGAAATAGGTGTTAAGAAAGCATATCTCCAAGGAACTCTTAGTGATGACATGAAATATTGAACCATGACTTATCACTAATATTCCACTGCTTTTAAACATTGTTTATCACTTATGTTCATGCTTTTCTGAGACTTCATAACTCAGGTTTATTTTTCTGTCTTATTTTATTTGTCTTCAAGTTCCTGACATCTAGGTTACTGGTTTGGACTGTATCAGTAGGAAAGAGAAGACCGGTTTTTTTTTTTTTTCTAAGAAGAGAAATAAGAGAAATAAGAAGAGTAGGAGGACAGGTGTACTCTTTCTCTCCCTTCCTCCCCCTCAACCCCCCCATAATTTCTCTCCCTTAAGGAGAAAAAATCTACTTCATATTTCTGAAAAAGTCATACAAACAATATTTCTTTTCCACACAGTTCTGAAAGCAAAGTGAGAGTTACAGGACTGCTAGCTTTTTATAGCAATATTAGATGGTGTGTACATCTGAACTCCTAGCAATGATTCCTTGACTTTTACACTCCACTATTTTTAACTGAGAGTCATTCTACTGAACAAGTGCTCTAAATTGACTTTCTTTTAGATGATACATCACCTAGATAAATACCTAGATGATACATCACCTAGATATCTACATCACGTAGATAAATACCTGGTAAATATACAGGTATCTTGGTGGGGTAGGAAAAGCTGAATAGAAGTTTGTCATCAGCTGAGTTGGATGATTCCAAATTAATTGCTTGTAATAGTGAGAACACAGTAAATCAGGAGTGAGAGGGTTTGTTTGTTTCTGGTTTTTTGTTCTTTTATTTTTGTTTTGTTTGTTTTGTTGGGGTTTCCTATGATTTCTTTGTTTTCTTCTCCTTTAGTCTAAGACTTAGACTTGCTTTTTACTGGTTTTTAATAGGGAAGAAATCCAATTTGTGATCTCTTTTTAAAAGATGTGGTAAGGTCCCTTGACACCTATGAAAAAACATCTAATGCTGGAAAGTGAAACTGTAAAGAGAGGAGAAAAAATCATTCAAGATCAATAGCCTTTACAAAGTCCAATCCACCATGAGAAAAGTATTGAATTAGCTTGGAAGAAACTCTATAAAATCCTGGTATGAACTGTAAATTCTCCTTATTGAATAATAAATTGGTACAATAATGCTCAGAACTGAGACAAAACAAGCAACTATATCAATCTACTGCATTCATTTGTGAACTAATCTACCAATATTGCTCCTGGCTATCTGTTGATATGAGAAAATGTGCCAACAGAATGAAGACAGAATACTTGGACATGGGTAGCCAAATATGTCAAATTTTATACTATAAGATAGCATAGATGTGCTATGGATGTGCTTTGAGCTGTGCAAGACTCAAAAGTTGAACTTAAGAGCTTTTCTCAATAGTTGTGTTTATTAGAAGTAGTATTAATATTAGCATTAATTCTTTTAACAATGAAATGAAGATTTGTAACAAAGCTGGAGGTTGATTTTTTTTCAACCTGTAGCTATCTCCATTTTCAGCTTGTTTTGAATTAGGTCCATTTTGCTCAGGAGAATTAATTACATACCAGGAATGCTTAATATAGGTATTGTTGATGCTTTGCTTCCTTACTGGACCTTTGATTTGCTGCTGACAATAACAGAATCATAGGAGCAGCAGGAGCTTCTGCCTATGCCTCTACAGGCAGTTTCTGGTCTTTTTCCATTGCCAAAATATATGAAACATCATTTTATTCATCAAAACTGCAGAAAAAATTATCATAGTCCAGCCCTGACTGTATGTTTAATTTCACCCTTTTCCAAGCTTCAGCAAGGTGCTCCCACTTTTCTGTCAGGAGACATACTCAAAACCCATGGAATCAAAATAAGACCGTCTTCCAAAATCTACGTTTCCCTTTGGAAATGGCCAGGATATTCTTAACTAGCAATCATTATTTAGGCACGATATTTTTTAAATAATCAAGCCTAAAATACACAGGGAACACCCTCACAAATGGAGTGTAATCTTCCTCCTGTCAATGCTACCTAGCCAGAAACTGACTTGTTCCCTGGAGCCAACTCAAACAGTCATCATAGACCTGGTGGTTGTGTTTTCAGTCAAGATTAAATTGACCGAAGTGTTTAAAGAAAGCTGAGCTTGTATACAAAAGCATTTGGACAGAGTGTCAGCAAAGTCAAATGCTGACATAAGCAGACAGCTGGCTACCCAAAGGCTGTCTCTGAAGTTCAGTTCTATCTTATTTAGTATAGCTCCTATTTTGAAATTGAAGCATTCACAGAACAATACTTATTAAATGTTAATTTTAATTAATTTAGAGGAAGAGGAAATCATGGTTTACACATGAGGAAAAGCTGTGTCCCATATTCTGGCTTCCTACCTACCAAGTACATTGGAAATTTCTTTGGTTGACCAACATAACCATATCTAAAATCACAATCAGTATCAGATTTTTAGCCTTAAAATTTTGCTACTGAACAAGAAACTAGAATTTGTCGCATTCCCTGATAAATTGCTTTTTGAAATTTATGCATAGCTTATTTTTAACAGTTTTATTTTAGCAGATAAATAATAGCTGAATTCTATGACAATTAAATTCTACCCTTCAAATAAAACAAGTTTAATAATAGCTCTCTGCAAGCAGTGATTCAGGCACTATGTGTTTTGGTGGGGTGAGGGGACGGAAGGCAGACCTGTATGTATCAAAAACAAGGGTGTGCAACTGGCTGTGTAATATTATCTAGCACGGATCTCTATGTAAAGCCTGACCTAAGGTCACGCTTAAAGCCTCTTCATAGAGGCTTTGGTGTGCAAGTGTACAGGTAAGGCTATGCAGGTGGTGATGACATGCGGTCAGTACAAGAAGTGAGAAGAAGGGATGAAATATTGCCCAATAACAGACAATGACAGAGTGGAACTGAAGTGAACAGGGTCACCTCACAGGGACATTTGATGAGGAAACTCAACAGCTTTACAAGCATCCTGAGACTATGTGGCTAGTGGACAGGCAGTTTGTCCAGAACTAAAAATCCCTGAGATCTCAGGGGGATGGAACCATGCACATGGAGTTCATTCTTACAGATTTTATATTCAACTGCAGTCCTAGAGCTTTAAATTCAGCTGGAGAAAAGAAAATTTCCCCATAGCCTTACCTTGCCTGTTACAGCATAAATGAGGCAATAAAAATTTAACACATTCCATAATTAACTCAGAGGCCAGTAGCAGTCTGAGTGAACTGAGATGGACATTAAATGATGGGGCTTTATAGTTATTACTAACTTGATTTGTAAGAAATGACTAAACAGGATTCAGGACCGTGAAAGTGATCTATAGCTTCATAGAGTGGTGCATTGACACAAGGGAACAATAAAAGTCTTTCCACATGAAAGACGACATCAAATGAATATGATGACTGGCATTTCTTCGAAAAGTCCTGCAATTTCAGTATATATACTCTGTTTATAACACAGGTAAATAAAGATACATATTGGTAAAGCTGTAAATAAAGTTACACCTTTCAAAACGATGCAGTGATGTACTTGCAGATTTATCATTCTGCACAACTCCTGTACAGTGCCAGAGACCGTAGAAAAGCAAGACCCCTCCATACAGGGACCTGTAGCTACTTTTTGGTAGCTTTTATGGTTTTATTGCTCAAACAAAAGAAATTAAAGACTTTTTATATAAGAGGGTGCAAAGAGAACACTGAATATCTGAAGCACACAGAGCACAAAGTCTTTTTAGGGGGACAAAGAAAGGATCGTGTTTACAAGCAATTCTAGATGTACACATATTTAAATTTTCTAGATGTGAGACAGCATTATATTTTTCTAACAATGTAGACATGATGGGGAAGAATAAGAATAAGTATATATCCGGCGTTCCTCTCTTTCAACACATAACAGAGACATTAAGACTTTTGAGGGGGGGAAAATGCCACAACATTTTTCAACTGTTTTAGTTATTTTAATAAATACAATTTATTTAAAGCATTGAAACTTTTTTTAATATGTACTCTACTCTAACTGTAAGTATTAAAAACAGCTACAAAATTTTGTTGGTGGATGACACTGAAAATATTCTAAAATCAGTAATACCTCAAAATAGATGGTAGAAGACAGCCATACACTGAAGCCACATAATTTGTCTCCTAGCATACCAGTGCATCGAAAAGAATCTATAAAATGCTGACCATGCCTCTGGCGTGCTTAAATTCACAAATCAGAAAAGAGGTAATGGGCTGAATCCTATGTTGCTTTTACTCCCTTTCTCTCCAGAGACTGCAAATCTGGTACAGCCACTATTTCAGCACTTCTAGACTTTTCTTTTTGCTAGGCTTCTGTGCTTGTTTTTTGTAATATGTGATTGCCTTTGTCATATAGGGTGTAAAATTGGATATGAGTGTCCCTCTTTTTAGATGGTAATGCCACATGTATGTGTCTGGAATGACTTCTTCTGTCTTATTTTCTGTGTCCCTGTTCATGCTGTCTGCCACTTTCCTGTTTGACTGCAGAAATACATTTTGCTGACAGTTTTGTGGCTCTGTTTATTGTGTTTGTGATCCCAGGTCCTTTCTCTGCTTTCTGCCAACTATGTCCATTTAATATACACTGTCTCTGACTGCTTTAACCCCAATGCCCTTAACCTTGCACCTACATATTTTTAAAAACATAAAAACATGGAGTTTTCCCTCCTTCTGTCGACCTAAATACACAGTTTGGGTTTTCACATGATAGTAATAATAGTAATTATATTTAGCAGTCTTCATCTTCAAAGCACCCTGCAGATCTGATCAAACCAGTGTAACACCACATGCAGCAAGGACTTGTTTTGGGCTACAAAATCAAGGCATTATAATAATTTCAATAGAATACATACATCATTTAATGGCGTACACACTGCTGTTCAGTGGGTTCAATGGCATTGAGCATACATAGAACAGTGGAGTATCTTTAGCTCCTGAGGGGTTTAACTGTAGGCTGTGCCTATCCAAAAATGAAGATCACCTTACTAAAATTTTACATTATTTGCAGCTGGTCCAAAGTGTACTTTGGAATATCTGGAATCAAGTGTCCTGTTGCTCTCACTTTCCTTCTTTCTCCTTGCTCATAAACATCATGACTCTGTTGTAGGATCTCCCTACCAAAGCAAAAAAGAAAGGGATGCAATCCCAGTGCTTGTATCAGGGGTGTGAAGCTAAAGAAACAACATATTCAAGAAGCTGCTTTTGTATTTTTGAAATAAATGGGGCGTTATTAAAAAAAAATGGATGATGTGCAAGAAAAGGAGACTAGAAAATCTGTTTCTCTAGGTTTTGGGCAACACCTTTACACCATATACTCATTCACACAGGATTACACAATCCTATTTGGGCAGGAGGTGGAAAGGTTTCTCTAGATAAAGTATATATGAATAGTCTCCATGCTTTTTTTTTCAGCTATCAACACTGCAAACTGTGGAGCAATTGAAGCAATGGTTGCAATACGAATGCAATGAATGACACTTAAGCTACTCTCCAGCTACAGCTGTCCTGAATATCTCCATATCTCAATGCAAAAGACTGTAACAGACCCCTCTGCATTTGACATAGGCTCTGCTTTTTGAGTGTCTCATTACCTCACAGATTTTTTCCACGACAATGACCATCCTCCGTCTCTCCCTTTGATTCACTTCAGCCTCCAAAACTATTGGCTGGGTTGCCAACAATCTCTATTGATTTTAAAAGACCATATATCTGTGATCTGCACCCCACTGCACTGCTCATTGGACAAGTCATCCTTCCTACAGACACTTTAGATCTGGATGCCTGTGAGCTTGAGGGGGAGGTGTAGCTCACTGTAACATCCACAGGGAGTGATGTGTGGTGGCAGAAAAGCAGCCACAGCACTGGCCTCATGCAGTCTCAGGAAAGGTGCTCCTTGGTGTGGAGAAAGAAGCAAGTTGGATGTCATAGTGAAGCACAGACCAGTTTCAGAAGCTGCAGAAAAGCTAGCAGAGATGGGGGACACCATGGCCTGCAAATCTGCACTTTCACAGGCTTTTTAAGTAGAATGACTAGCTGGTGTTTAAAGCACAGAGTGCCTCAGGAGACACATCTGAAAAACTACAAAACCAACAAAAACCCTTGTATATAGTGACATCAGAGAAATACTCAATCCCATCTCATACCGCATTTTAGGCCAATTTTACAACTGGTAATGCACTGGATGGGGGAAGCTGGCTGCATAATTGCTATTAATTATTGGGGAAATTGATGGTAGTTCAGCTTAGTTTCAGCTCTCCAAACACTGTTGATTGGAATAAATTAGCACCATTGCTGCTTGTGCCTACAGCTTGTTTTTAAAAATTGCTGCCAAGTGGTAGTAGGAAGAAAACTTGTAATGTTTCTGTTAACATTGAAGCAAGGGTGCTTTACTCAGAAACAAGGACTACTTGCCTCAGGGTAGCTTCTGGGGTAGAAAGAAATAATGAAAATGCCTGTAGACCTGATCAAAACTCTTAGCCACTAAAGTGGGGATCTTGCACTCTTTTTTGCCCTGACAAGTCATATTTGCTGTGCCAAGTCATGGTGAGCCTTTATCCTTTCCTGTGTATCTACATAGGTACAATCCATGGCTGCCTAATATCAAATTCAGGTCACCTAAAATCCAAGCTGCGTTGGTGACCATTCAGGCCAAATCAAAGCTTTGAAGAACTTTAGGCAGACACAGCCAGCTCAGGTCCTGGGTTGTGTATCTGTTTAAGACAGCTTCTTCACAAATTTGGCAGGAATTTCAGGCAAACTGATGTGGAATGGCTGTATGTCTTCAGGAGAGAAGCTGCATGCTAGGGCAGACCTAGCATACAGTAACCCATCCCTAAAACAGACACAGCTCAGAAGGGTCACACTGCAGTGGTAGCATCTGGAGACATGGCAGATGACTCTGGGACAAAGGCTCACCCATGCAGGATCCCTTCACGGACCAAGTCAATGGCTGTGGAACTAGGGAAGTCATCTGTCCCCTATCCCTCTGACCCTGTGTGGGCTCAGAGTGGGCCCAAGAACCCATCTCCCTGGCATCAATATTTTGTGCAGTACCCAGTCATTTATTTCTAAGTCAAAAATTAGGCCTGAGGCTGACTTCATGTCTGCTTTCTTATTTAGCAAACAGGACTATGCATCGCTGGCAGTATTCACTTAAGGATCCAGTCATGAACGGCCAGTGCAGATAAGATCACATCAGATATCTCATCAGGTCAGTAATTAGACTCAGGACTTTTGTTTCTGCTTGCAGTTAGATTTTTCTTTTTCTAAATTTCAGAGATGAGCAGAAAATGAAAAACACATTTTAGAGCCATGTTTTGTCAAAAATGTTTTCTTCATTTTTTTAAATCAAATTTCATCTTGGTTGAGATTTTCCAAGTAAACATGAGAAATTATTTGGCCAAATTAATCCCAAGTGTATCTTAGCCTCTTGCACTGAAGGATTTAGCACAGAGCCAAGAAGATCAGGATGTTGGAAGACAATGTTTTTGGAGTTACTAAATTACAGTCTCCATAGTGATTTTCTTGCCATATGTTAAATAAGCAAGAAGACAAAACACGCTGGGGAAGATTCTCCTCTAGCAAAAATAAGCAGAATTATAATGGAACAAACTTTCAGTCACTTGTGTGGAGACATTGTTTCAGTGAAGAATAGATTATACCCTGACAAAATAGCTTCAGTTTTCTGTGGTGAGGCATCTCACAGTAGTAGTGAGAAGGGATGTAAGGAAAGGTGCCTAGGGAAAGGGACAGAAGAAGTAGGAGAATGGGGGAGGGAGAGCGATGGCAAGGGGTAGTGACAAGAGGAGTTTTTTATAATTTTTTGCTATGGGGCATAAAGTTGTTTAAAGCTGGAGTTCAAAAGTGCATAAGGTTTCAAATAAAGCCTTGCTGCTGACATTTCAAAGGTCCTTGCTTAAATTATGGCAACTACGAGCCCCACCTGCCTCCCTTGTATAACAGAAATACTAACATTTATGTAGCTTACTGGAATATTTTGAAGGTCAATTACTTGCCATCAGCATAGAATTTTAAATGCCCGGGCACTAATAGAGTTATATATGCTTATGTTTATTTCACAAGTCAATATTTTATATGGACTACTAGTATAGTCAGAAAACTTTACAGATATATTTAATACTAACTATACTTTTAAACATAGCTTTTATATTGAGGAAATTATATTAGGATTAGGATGCTTTGAAAAGTTCTTCTTTACAGATCTGCATCTGCTAAGAAATAGAGAGGTGACGCTTTTACATGTGTACGTTATTTTATGTAATGTATTTTAATTGTGTGTGCATTAACTTGTGTTGCATTTATTACAGTGGACTCCAGGGCAGTTTGAGAATTCCTAAAGCAAGCTTGAAATAACTTTCAATCTTTAAGTCATTGCATTTCAAGTCATATAGAATACTTGATATGATTACCTGAAATAGTCAGGCTCTAGAAAACAGGCATCTATTTGTAGAAAAGCCTGGCAGCAATCTGGTGCCCCTTATTTTGTTTTGTATTGTTACAATATGATGAATGTATTATGTGGATTAGTAAGTCGGTTATAGAAAACCAAAATTTTGCTTGGGTAGTAAATAATGAGTGAAGAACAAAAACAAGAAAAAGAGTAAAAAACACAATTAATTTTCTGGGAGCATACATTTGGGGATTTTACCCCAACACCTGTAGAAAGAAAAAAAGATGTTTGTGCACATTCAACACATGGCCTTAAACACTACTGGGACCCTCAAAATGTAAACCAGGATTTTTCTTGTGCTATTATTTTCTTTCTAAGACAGAATTTTTTTCCCAGTTCCCCTTCACCTCAGGATGCACACCTCTTGGAAGGAAGAAAGGAAGGAAGGAAGGGAGGGAGAGGAGAAGGAAGGGTTTACATTATTTTTCATGAATACTAGTGCAAAGGAGAAGGAACTTCTCAGAAGACATTGCGACTATGCTGCAATAAGCAGTTTTGAGGTCATGATCACTTTCAGAAACTATCTGGCTTGAAAAACGTACAAAACGTGTTTGGATGGATTGGGAAAACAGGAGTCTGATTAGGTTTTTGCCTTGGTGCAAGAAACTGTCTGGCTAGATCTGTCAGTGTTACAGCTGCGGCAAGGACGTGTGTACTCAGACAGCAGATTCAAGAGAAAAGCATCTCAGGCAACCTCTCAAGCAGCTGCCTCCCTGGACTTTGAACAGTTTTGCCATTTTGTGGTAGATTTGTGTTGTATTCAACCTCTCCTGTACTTGAATTATCTGTACTGCAAACTAAATGGCTTATTTATGCTGGTCAATTTTGCACTGGAATAGTACAATGGATGCTGGGCACATAGATTGGCAAGGTAGGGAGGCCAAACCAGGCTTTAGGGTGCACCAAGCTCTTCAAACTATCTTTATTAGTATGCAGGAAAGAGTTTGGAAAGCCAATTGTGAAGCCACAGGCTTGAGTCTTAGGGTATAGAATGCTCTTCAAATGGCTTGGTTTACAATTTTCAGAGAAAAATCTTTGGAGATTTTCAGCTTCTGGAAATGTTGAAAATGCCTGTGAACAGCTTTGCTTACAGTACATCAAAACTTTATATCTTCTCCAAACTGCAGATATAAAGTCACAAGGGGGTGACAGTAAAAGACATAGCATTGGTATGATATTTAGAGCCTCATCTAGGTACAACTAGCAGAAATAATTTAAAAATATATATATTTAATTTTATGATATTCAAGCCAAGTAATCAGGGTCCAGCCACTCACAGCTCCAGGAATACAACAAAAGTGGTTAGAGTTCATTTCCAAAATTGCTACAGTATAATGCTAATTGGAAGCATATCACACCTTGGGAGTCAGCAGGAGAAACACTAACTAAAGCAATGAAAGAATACAATGTTTAACCTAAATAGTTGTTACATGAGCATAAAGTTTTGTAACACTGGAAGATATTATCCCACTTTCATGTCTTAATAGCTAAATATAGACAGCTGTTACTGACAAAACCAATATTTTTCAGGAATGTTATTGTGTCTTCGTTCCCTTCTTTTTTAACCAAGTTATTTACATCCTAAAATAATTCTTTTGCAAAGTCCAATTTATGGTTGCATAGACATGTCAATGAAAAGCACTCGTGATGATACAGGGCATATGCTTATTTAGAGTTAGACTGGGGAAAGCATCACCTACTCAGAGCAGAGGCTGGTGGGAGTAACAGAATTACTACAGCCATTAAATTGCATCTGCCTGTACGAGAAAAGGCAGAGGGCAGACGTTCAAACAGTACTTATTACCATAGTAATCAGTCTCTGCCTCCTCTTTTTTCCTGCCATGGTCTCATAAAGGGGACTTCAGCTCCCATTGCAGGAGGAGGTGGGTGGAAACATGCAGAGCTCACCCACTGGATTCTAGATATGGGTCCCTAGCAACATTGCAGCAGGTGTGGGAGAAGATGTTGTTGGTTGCAAAGAATACATAAAAGGAGGAAACTTTCTGCCTCTCACAAGATCCTGCAGCCATGTTCAGCCCTTGAAGCCCTCTAAGCCTGCTCCTTAGGTTAGAAAACCCAGGTTTTATGGAGAGCAAATATTCTCTATTATTTGCTGAGTCTGTGCTTATTTTTCCTTTCAGTGCTGTTATTATTGTTACATTTGCAATGAGAAGTAAAGGTGGAGAGCATAGCCATATCAGATACCCTTTGGCTGGGTCCCAGAGTGGTTATTTTTCAAAAATGATGAAAATTTTGCTTAAATGGTATTACAAATAACCTTGTTCTCTTTGAGTTTACAAGTTTGCAAACTGTTGGCCATATTTCAGAGCAATCATGACTTAAAAATAGTTTAGCCAAGCCCACTGAAACTGACAAGATAAACAGAAAAAGACTTAAATTATCTGATTCATAAATCTTTAAGCATATTAATTCACCCATTTGCTCAGATATGTTAATAATATTCTATATACTCCTAGATTTCAAATACCTTGTCCCAGAAAAGATCTCACTGAAAAGCAGTAGTAGATTTTTCAGCTTTTAAAATTATTAGACTTTTTAAAAAAGCTTTCAATCCCTAATTTAATGGTGGCAATGTCATTAAAATTAATTGCCAGGTAAACATCACAGAGGTAGTCATAGCAAAAATATTACTTGCAGTGTGAATTTATTCACATAACTGAAGCAGTAGAGTAACTGAACCAAAAACTGATGATGTTCAACTCCAAATGGAGCAGACCATGTGATTTTACAAACATTTTGAAAATTGTCACCTAATTTTGGCCCAGGTCTTCCTCTTCCCTTTAATTCCTTGCAGAAGCTTCAGCTCCAGAATTGTCCATGCCAGTTAATACCTGCCTAATCATATTTTTCTAGCAGAAGTCATCTAGGGTTTGGATGAAGTCAGATGGTTGCATACTTCCTACACAGGCTGTGAGATGGCTAGATAAGAGCTTGTTCATAGACCAGAGTGTATGTGCAGACATACTCTTGCAAAAAGACCCGGGAAGACCTTTCCTCATTATTGTGCTACTCTTTGGTTAACAATACATCTATGAAAACAATTGACTTGTACAGAGGATCATAATTTTAAAACAACTGCACAGTGCTGATAATCTCCTATGTAACCTAAGGTAAGCAAGGTAACCTAAAAGGGGCTTAAAATAAGCTGTGGCCTTCCTCACATCTTCTTCCCACTTAAAAAAGAGTCCTTTTAGTGATCAGGAGTAGCTTCCCACACAGTATGTGCCTTCTCAATATTCTGTTCACAGTTCACACAACTGCTTCCAGGATCCCAGAAAATGTATAGCTGAGCCAGTTCGGACACAATTGCCCCTTGAAAACTGGAATAGTTCTCATGAGCTTTGGATAGTTGACTAATTCCTGCTGAGAATAACACTGCTTACCCTTTCTTTACAGTCTATTTATACTCCCACTTTTTTTTTTTAAGTTTAAGAGACTTCTACTCCCTAGAACTCCCAAAGACGGATGCCCTGCAATATTCAGCACAATATGCTTCTGATTTAACTTTCCCTTCCTTTATTTTAAAAATGAATAGTTTCATCTGCTTTTCACCCATGAGAACATTTTTGCAGTCATTTCTCACTTCATTTTGTTCAGCTAAGGGGCTCAGTGATCTCAGGTTAAAGCAAAAGGTGAATGGGGCCATTTGAAAGATTGTTTAAATGCTGCCTTCTTGCATCTCACATTCTAAAGTGACCCCCTGCCTTGTTTGCAAAGATAATTATGTGAAAGAAAGTAGAAACAACATTTAAAAAAATACACTACAGTAAGATAACTACAGCTTATTTCTGTGGTTTGTCTATTATAATTTGCCATGTGGTTCTTTGCCACTTGGGCTAAAACATAACAGAAAAAAAAAAGGCTTCCTGATTTGCACTGCTGGAACGATAGGGTGATACCTCTATGTAGTGATTATTTGTTAACTTCTGCTAGATATTATACTTGCCATGCAAGGTGAGTGTATCTGTTTTCATGTTTTGCTCTGCACTCAAATAGATGTTAGAAGCATTTGTCAGAAACAAAATTACTAGATTTGTCACCAGGACTTTCTTTCTCCATTGAGCACATATTTCTGTAGAGGTATTGTAAGAGAGTTACATTACTATATTTCTTGCTACACTGGGAGTCCAAAAGCAAGAACACATTAGTCTGATGAGCTTGGGTATAGTTTCCTGAATCAATAGTACTTCTTCAGTGGAGACCTAGTAACAGACAATTGCATAATGAAGCTGTCTGTCTTTATTTACACAATGTATTACTGTATTCAGCAGGCCAGAAAGAATAGTTCTGTGTAGCAGCTGTCATTGTGTTTTTTTGCTTATCTCTGTCCTGTCTGCCAATGTTATAATTCACCAGCTGACACCCGTCTTGGCAGAGGCTGAGGGCGGTGACTCGGTGCCAGAGCGACAACAGTGCTCTGAACTATGACACGATTCATCCCCATCCCAGTCAGCAATAGGGTGCTCTTTTGACTTCTACACTTTTTTTTCCTTTCTTTTTTTTTNTTGTAAGATTTGCAGGCATGGGGGTGCAAAGAAAGCAAGATCTGGGAGAACAGTTCTGCCACACACCATGTTGGGTTGCAACAGGAAAGAAGGCAGGGCCAGCTGTGAAGAGTGAGGGTGAAAGGCTGGATACTCAGCAGACACTAGACACTCTGGATGGTCTGGTTTTGAGGAATTAGGAGGGAAGGAGGCCAGGCTGCAAAGGCAGCATTCAAGGCACTCTGTCACAAGACTTGAGGTACAATGTTGGATGTTTCTGACCCTGCCTTTACTCAGAGGGGCAGAAGCTAATTCACTCCAGTGAGAGTGTCAGCTACATCAGGAGTAAAGCCAGGGAAAAAGGCACCAAGTAAAGATTCATGCATACTTTTGAAAATGAAACATGGAAATCTAAAGCCTTTTTAAAAATTTTTCATCAAAATTTGCATGAAAACTCTTCCATAACATTCTAGTTCTGTTCTTTGAATATTCATAAGAAACAAAAATATATTATAACACTGATTTAAAAAAATACTTTTTCCCCCTTGTTTTGGGTATTTTATGCTAATTTTTTTTTCTCTATCTGTTCCTCAGAGGATGTAAAGTTACAACTGTCAATTGTACATTCATAGACTTGTCTGAGTGATAAAGTTGCACTTCAATCGGTATATAACTCACATGGACTGTTATTTCAATTTAAGAAGCACATTTGTTAATCAACTGAAGTCAATCAGAAACACAAAAGCTTGCAACTGAAATTGCACCTCCAGACAAGTCTGTGATTCATAACTTAAGATTTTCTCATTCAAGCAGCACTCTAGTTTGGTGAAAGAATCTGAGGTGGATCATGCTTTCATTGTCAGAAATCCTATGATGAATCATAATAGCGACTAAAGTAACAGATTTTTTTCCCTCTGGCCATTCTAAGTCCAATATGTGAAGGAGGAGCAGGAAAAGAAAGGAGATAGAAAAAGAAAAAAGAGGAGAAGATGGAGAAGGAGAAAGAGAAGGAGAAAGAGAAGGAGAAGGAGAAAGAAGGAGAAGGAGAAGGAGAAGGAGAAGAAGGAGAAGGAGAAGGAGAAGGAGAAGGAGAAGGAGAAGGAGAAGGAGAAGGAGAATCTAATTAAATTAGAGTGAGCAAGACAGTCAGAAGAGTGGTAACCCTAATCTTAGAGGCACGTTTTTTGCACCAGGACATGCCTGATCATATTTAGACCTATGCTAAAAATATGTTGAGAGAGGAGGGAATTGAATGGAGCAAGATGTCATTACCCTGGATAGCTTCCATTGTGTTGCATCCTGTTAGGCTTCTACTGCCTAGTGCACAACAGCATCCAGGTACTCAAGCATGGTTCAGGGGTAAAAGGTTATAGTGGAAGGGGTGACATCAGGCTGGTGACCTGTCACTAGGGGGGTTCCACGGGGCTCCATCCTGTGCTCTTCAACATCTTCATAAATTACTTGGATGCAGGGTGGGAAGGGATACTGAGCAAGTCCACAGATAATGCAAAATTAGGAGGAGCTGTTGACTCCTCACAGTAATGGAAGCCCTGCAAAGACACCTTGACAAATTAGAGGGCTGGGCAATCACCAGTTAAATGGAGCTCAGAGATGGAAAGTGCCGGATTCTGCATCTGGGATGGGACAACGCTGGATGCACTGGGGGACAGACTGGGGAATGAGATGCTGGAAAGCAGAGCTGCAGAAAGGGACCTGGGGGTCCTGGTTGGTGGCAAGTGGAACATGAATCAGCAGTACCCTGGCAGCCAGGAGGGCTAGTGGTGTCCTGGGGGGCATCAGACTCAGCATCACCAGCCAGGCAAGGGAGGGGATTGTCCCACTCTGCTCTGCACTGGGGCGGCCTCACCTCAAGTGCTGGGGGCAGTTTTGGGTGCCACAATAGAAGAAAGATACAAAGCTATTAGAGAGTGTCCAAAGGAGGACCATGAAGACGGTGAAGGGTCTTGAGGGGAAGCCATATGAGGAGCAGCTGAGGTTATTTGGTCTGTTCAGCCTGGAGAAGGGGAAACCTGAGGCGAAACCTCATTGCAGTCTTGTGAGGGGAGGAGGAGGGGCAGACACTGATCTCTTCTCTGTGGTGACCAGTGACAGGACTCAAGGGAATAGCCTGAAGCTGTGTCAGGGGAGGTTTAGTCTGGATATTATAATAAAATTCTTCACCCAGAAGGTGGTTGGGCACTGAAACAGGGTCTCCAGGGAAGTGGTCACAGCACCAATCTGTTGGAGTTTGGACAATGCTGTTGGGCACATGGTGTGACTCCTGGTGACAGTGCTGTGCAGGGCCAGGAGTTCGACTTGATATCCTTGTGGAACCTTCCAGCTCAGCTTATTCTGTGTTTCAGTGATTCTGTGAAGGAAGTGACTCACTTGCAAAGCAAAAGACCAGAAATGTTGAAGAAAGGGCATGGGTCCACATGGATGGGAAGCAGTGGTTTTGGAGGATCTGTCTTATGCCTTTCATACACGTCTCCTGTAACTAATTCCCGGGGTAAAGAAATGCTCCTTAAATATAGGAAAAGGTGTTAGATGGCAGCTTACCTGTAAGAGGAGAGAGGAGTTTGCTTATTTTAAATGTGAGTTGGCTCTGCATGCAAATATGTTTGAGGGAGGATGAGGAGCAACAAGATCATAGCAGACTAACCCTAATCATTGACGCTTTCTCTGGCAGAGGAATTTAAATGCCAGAATTATTTTAAAGCACTAAAGCAAGCTGTGGCTAATAAGTGGTAAGCAATATTTTGTAATATTAAAATGAAATATTAAATATTATATTCTCCACAACTGATTCTAATTGTATAAATGCTGTGAGACTTCTTCAGTCTTAGTGCTCCTTTCTGAGGATATCAGTTAAGCCATTCAGTCTGGTCATCAAAGTTGAATGAAACCAGAACTGTCCTAACACCTGGTGAAAACATGGAGATGTATGAGAACACTGCACCTAGAATTTGGTACCTTGAGGCAAATTAATAATATCCTTAAATGTGTTGAATGTCCTGGTTCCCCTGCCCAGCACAAAATCTCAGGATTTGATTTACTGTAGGCATTTGCTATTGATTTCTTTTGTCCAGAACAATTTCTGACATCTCAGTTAAGTGGAAAAGGTGGGTTACAGATTCTGTTTGTTGTCAGAACATTTCTTTTCAGGGTGTGATGGAAAGTGATGTAGCTGATGTGCTGGTATATGCAGCACAGTTTCCAACAAGACCTCTGACTTTATGAGTGTAACAATTATATGAGACAGGACATCTGCAGTGAAAAACAACACAAACAAAAAAATATAAGCCTCAAACCATAATGAATTGGACAATGAAGTGACTGCATTAAACATTATCATATAGAATTGCTTATCATTTTAACAGTCCTGTATTCACATAGTCTAATGTGCTTAGTAATGGAAGAATAAACTGGAGGAAAGCAACACAAGAATCATAATTGCACCAGTTGCCAACATGTTATCAAAATTGCTCTTTTAGTAATGAATTTATGATTTAAAAAAAAGAAAAAGCAACCCTACATCTTTGTTTTCAGCATTAGTGGATTTTTATGTTAATTTAACCACAGTCTAGATATAATTAAACTTCACATTTATTATATGTCTTTGCTACTCATTCTCATTTGTAATCAAGTTGAAGTGAACCAAAAGGATTGGAAGATTATTTTACATCTCCATTTTGATGATGCTTCCTAGTAGCAACAGCAAATAAAACAGTCAAATGCCAGAAGAGAGACCTGGAAACCATCAAAAGAATCCAGAGGGGAAAAAAATAACAGTGGAACAGGAACACTTGAAGTAGAGGGTTTCCCTGGCACACACAGCTTCTCATTGACTCCCAACATTGTTTCACTCTCCCAAAGGCACAGAGCCCAGTGCCTGTGGCAGACTTTTGCAGAAATAGTGACTCTCACCATGCCAAGGAGAAAGAAAGAAAGAGGGAGAGGGAAAAAAAAGACTATGTTGATGAGTTTTGCATTATAGGCCACATTGGAAACTTTAATTATTGAAAAGAAATATTGAAGGACATATGGAAAGACTTGGGAAAATGAAAATAAAAATGAGAGGAAACAGTCATGAAGAATTTATCATCCTGGCAACTTATATACACATATAACTCTTACTGTTGCCAACAGAAAATGACCAGGGAGTCAGAAACTCAAGTGGAGGGTGAAGAATGGAAAGAGAGAAGAAAGGAAAGCTTAAAATGATGCTATTGGAATGAATGCAAGTATGTGGCTTAAAAGACTGTTTGGGAGAGGAACCAAAAGACTCAACATAGGATGCTCTCTGTGTGAAGAGAAAGACGCTTCCACACTGGAACTGAACAACAAAATCTTGTAGGAAGTAAGTGAAACAAATTCAGATGCCAGACTTTTTCTTTCCTCCATTCCTATTCCTAAAGTAAGAGGAAATAGCTAATAATTAGCATGCAAGAGCCATGGCTTACTGTGCTCAGGGAACTGTACAAAGTTGAGACACATACATGGGAGGAGACAGCATGAAAGAATACAAACCAAAGAAATGGTGAAAAACAAAATGCATGGTAAAAGGGTTCAGTGAATAAACCTCAAGGTCTATCTTAATTACTTTTTTCATAAGGACAGACTTTGGGACTAAGCAGAGACCTGGACAGGGCTGATATGTGAGCTACACAACTCCAGATCCAGAGAAAATTGCGATTCAGTGTTACTGAGATATTGGGACACCGAGTCATACTTCAGCCCAACTGAACAAGCCCTTGCTTGTGTTAGTACTAGATTAATACTAGCCTGTAGTAACAGAAACATTTCAATTTCACTCTGCAGTAGTCCAGTTATTCACTCAGGCAACTGCACTCAAGGAGCTGAATTGTCTAAAATCAAAGCATCAGCGATTTCCTTTTGATCTGCTCTGAAGAGTAACTGTGCAGGCGATTAAATATCCTCATATCCATTGTTAAAAGCTGAATAACCTGGATGTGTATTTTCTATCATGTTCCCTTGCATTAAACCAGTGACATTTTCACCTTTAAAGAATATTGAAAAAGGATTTCAAATCATTCAATATCCAAAGAAGATTATCTGCAGCTTCACTCCTAGATCTCATGGGACAAAAAAACCCATATAGATTTTTTCTGATATGTTGTGCTTTGTCTGATGAGTTCTTAGACATCCAAATATGGAAATTTCCTTCATGTTAGTGTAACTTCCCTCCTCATGGACTATAATTTCATTATCCCATATTGCTATTGCTGATGTGGATAAGCATTTGAAAATTGATTCCTGGACCTTAGTGAGAGCTGATAAGGCAGAAAAAAATGTGTCAGATTCTCAGTAAATGAAAAGTATTGCAATTTGCTTATTTTAGTTAATTATCTGGCTCAGATAATGTAAAAGTCACACAGGAACTGAGACCAGAGCTGAGGTCTGAGGCTCAGGCTCAGATGTCCATCTGTATTTAGATGATTCAATGACCAACACAGTTATATGATTTCCCCAGGCAAGGTGTCTAGGCTATCAGCCAGCATAGCCAAGAGTCTTAAACTCTAGACCACTGATTAACTACTCATTTACAGCTAGCTAGGTTGAGAGTGATCTTGGCCATGAGTGCAGAATGAAGTTTAATTTCAAGCATGCAGAGCTGTAACAAGATGTCTAACTGTTCTTTTCCCAAACTTTGTAGGTGAGCCAAAAATATACCATTCCCTGTGGATGGGGTTGCTACGCTATTGCATTCTGTTCAGCTCCATCTTGTTCTGTGATTATTACCTTAATACTTGAATGCACCCAGCTGCTCTATATGACAGCCATATCTGTAATTTCTCTTGTCTTCCCAAGGGAAGAAGGACAGATAAGGTTATTTTGGTTTGGGGATGTGAGTTTATAGTAAACACAGAGGATAGAGGGGGAAAGAGGCTATAGAAAGCAGTTTTTAAAAGCCTTATGCTCCCCAGGGAATATATTCCAGCCTCTGAGAAAATTTTTTCTCTTGGAAAAGTGTATTTTACTATGGCTTTTGCTCTTTCAAAGGAGTGAAAATCTACATCTTCTAATTTTAGTTAATTTTAGTATGCCTTGGACCTCTTAAATGCTTAAAAGATATCAATGTGCACTTTGAACTTGATTCAGTACCTTCTTTGAAGCCAGTATAAACAAGAGAGGATGCAACTGATAGTGCTTCTGAGTCTTGAGAAATGCACACTGTGTTCTGTACTACTTAGCATTTCTGATAGTGACACAGCTTCGTTCCCAGATCTGTCTTGCTTTTGCTAAAATGAGAAATCATAAGGAGAGCTGGAAATTAAGTCATTATTTATAAAACTGCAGATGATGCAAAGTATTAGTTGCATGAGTAAAGAGTTTTGCTGAACATAAAAAGCACTACAAAATACATGTGAATATGAGCTTTTCACCAAATGAAGCTATAATGTGGCTACATTTTCCTTCTGCAGGACTTCACATGCTCCCCTCTGAAGACCTGAAAGAAGGCAAAACATGACTGCTGAGAGCAAGTGTCTGGAATCCAGCTTCCTTCATTTGCTCACTGTCTCCCTCCAAACCCCACTCCTTCAGTGGGCCTGTCTGTAATATGTCCTGTGCCAGTGACAAAATTTATAAAAATAGCAAATTAGGTTCAATTCCTCTCTACAGGCGCTACAGGGCTGCCATGAGTTCAGTCTATGAACAGTATGAGTTCCCTGCACCATGCTGGGAATACAATATTCGCCCTGCTCATGTGAACAATTGTTGTGGATAAACAAGGTTTAAAGGCTTACAGGCAAAGACATGATGTCTGTCAACAATCCAGCTCTAGAAAGCATTTTCAAAACTCTCAAAGAATTTCTTGCGAGACCTTATAAGCAAGCTTCCTGCAGAAACCTTTCACAAATTAAATATAGCAAGTATATAAACAAAAGAAAACCAACCAACCAACCAACCAAATAAACAAACAAAAAGAGCACCTAAAATCCACATATTTAGTTCATGCTACTTAATACTTGGCTAAAAATTTACTCTTCTTTCTTTCTTTGACCTTGTAATATATTAAATGCTTTCTCCTATGCAACCGACTGACTCTGAAGTATTTGCATATAGAAAACTTTCCTAAATCAGATGGGTTTAAGAAATATAAACTGAACGTTCTTGATAAATTTCATCAAGCTTAGACCATAGTATTTGTTGTTTTACTGAAATGTTTGCACCATAAATTAAAGCTTAAAAGTCAGAACATCTGCAAAAACAAACTGAACATTGTTTTTAGATTTTCTTCTGAATCTTTCTTTGATTAGCCTTCCAGTGAAGAACCTCACTGGGAATATAAGTAGGTATCTTTCTCTTTCCATCAAGCCCTTTATGTTTGGTTATTTACTACCAGCTGTTCATGTTAAGAACTGCAAAGATTCACAGGAATCTGTGAGTGTGTGGTAGGTAATAAATCTGCCAAAGATTATCAAGGTTTATGTATTTTAACATACTGTGATGTGACCTTAATCTCTCTAAGTCTTAAGAAAAAGAAATTCTGTCTCTTTATAAAAGATCCATTATGTACATGAAGATAACGCTGTTTGCGATTTAATTCTCATGTCAAACCTTATTTTTGCTGATGGATTCTTGGCATGGACTACAGAAAGGTCAAGCAGGAGATATGTCTTTGCATTGTACAATCAGACAAAACCAGAAATTTTCAATGTTGCAGAACTGCTTCATAACATCTTGAGATTCCTTTTTAAGCCTCAATTTTAAAATGATAACTAACACATGTAAATGAAAAGTATAATTTGCAAAATTGCTAACACTTGCCACAAGCAAGAATATTAGTGTTTGCTTGCATTATTGAAAGGATACTCAGATATGTATTATTTTGTTCTTTTCTGATCCTAGGCTTAGTGCAATAGTGGAGGCTTTACTGCTTTCATGTTTTACAAAATAGTGACGATAAGTCTTAAATCCCTGCATAGCGCTAAAAACAGGAAAAATAATCCTTCAGGAGATGAAAAAGAAATGAGACAATTTCTCCAGAGTGGCATACAGTGTCTTTAAAAGTTTAAAGGCAAGTTTGTCCAAGTTTAACCTTTAGAATGTGGCTTCACACTCTTTCATCCTCACTGTAAATTCTGACTATATCACATGGTTTTCACCATGGTAGTTAACTTGCAGAAAACATGGTTAGAAATTCACATTACTTGTACTACAAATATGTTGTTCTGTTATTCCATTTTGTTAGATACTGATTCTTCTCTTCATATGAACTAGCTCTTTTCCAAAAGCATGGTCAAATCCAGTCTGTGTCATATTACATGACAGAAACATTGAAGATATCATGGAAGATGACAAAATGACTCTGTCAATCAGTTTTTTCCCCCTCTCTGTGAAGGAAATGAGAATTGGGACTTGCATCTCTGCATCTCCCTTTTTTCCATTGTTTTATTTACATCTCATGATTTTAAGTCAATAACTGTCACTTTCATTTCAAAACATTTACAAACGGGCATTTATTTTGATGGCATTTTTGTGCAGTATTGAGCATTATTGCACATCTTATTGGAAATATGATAAATACTTATTTAAAAATTACTTCTATCTCTATTAGCTTATTAATAATGTATATCTAATATATCCTGTCCTTGAAATCTACTGAATTTGTTATGGCGTGTCTTTAATTAAGCCAAGAAATTCAAATGCAGACAGATTTTTTTCTTTTATTTATGATTTGCTTTTGAAAAAAGGAAAATTATTTCTCAGTAAGGTGCAGGGCAAAAAGGGAAGCTTCTTATTTCTGCTGTGGCTTGTCTTTTGCTGGTGCTCAGCCACTGTTGCTACAAAGACACCATAACAGCTTGATATCAGATTATCATTGCATTTTTTCATATAATATTTCAAGCGTGAACTGTATCCATTTCACAATTAGAGGGTTTGTGCTTAAAATTCACAGTTTCAATATAAGCAAATATTTTGTTTCAGTTATGGGTTGCATTAGAAAAATAGTTTTCAGATCCATGTCTACATGCTTCCAAAGACTGAGTTCAACCATCTTGTTGCCTTTCTTTTTATTTATTCCTGCAGGCTTCCCCATTGCTCAAACACCTCCAGTTTCTTACCTCTTACTTTCAGTTGAGGATTACTCCTAAGTCAAAACTGACTGTATTTATATCTTTAGTTTTGGTAGGACTCTTCAGATCAAAACATCCGTTCCCCATTTCACCAAGAAGTTTGAAATTTTAAAGGAGATGATGCTGTAAGGAAAGACAGGCCTTAGGTAAAGATTCATAATTCATTCCACTTCTTGTTGAATTAGGCACACGAATCTTACATATGATGACATCAACTTACATGTAGAAATCAGTAAGTAGATGGGAGAGATGAAGAAGATTACTCTTCTGCAAGCCTCTTCCTCAGGTGAATACTTTGGCAAAAATGACCTCTATATGTTAATCAAGTACTTTTTTTTCTGACTTAGTCCCTAAAGATGGATAAAATAAAGATAAAAGGGAAATATTCTCATACCATTGTTTAGATCCCACGAAACTACCCTTGAAGCTTGAAGAGCTACTTTGAAAACTTGTAGATATGTCTCTTCATATTTCACCTCTATCTGCGCACCTCTGTACTTTTTATTCCTGAAATTCAAAAGAATACCATACCCTCTAACACAAAATATTTCTTGTGTTGTACATCTGGTTGAATTTTTTTCTGTTGAACTCTCAGTGAACTACTTCATTGAAGCTGCCCAAAGCTGAGCAGAATTCAGAATTGAGTGCACCTTTAGTGAACAGATCTTCTGCCTAATGGGATGGAAATAGAAAGTAAAAACTATTCCACTGTTTGCAAATAAGTGAAAGTTCATTTGGAGAGAGCTCATTGCGTCTGCTGCAGGTAGGGTGAAAGAGACCTCTCAGGAGAGATTTGAAGAAGAGACAGAGGACTAATCAGTGTCCAGAGTAAAAGGACTTAGGTGATGCTCTGCTCCACAGAAATATAGATAGTCAAATGAACATGGTCCTCAAGTGAGTTTCTGGGTCTTAAATCAGATATGTGAATCAATGATGCTCTCTATACCTGAGGCAAATAAGCAATGTAAGCAAATAAGCAAATAAGGCACCACTAGTGTTCAGAATAGTCACTCCAAAGAGAGTCTTAATGGAGACAAACAAAAGCTTGAGGAATAAGTTCTACAGGCATTTGTCTCAGGGCTACTCTGATACACTGCTATGATGTTGAAATTTAACATTTGAGTCACTTTCTTATTTCAGGTGTCTACAAGGTATCATTTCCTACTAAAATGGCAATAGTCATCTTCTTATCCATAAAAGCAGTGAAAGTCCTTTTCCAGGGAGTGGGAGACCACATTTCCACAACCTCTTTGTCCACCAAAAGACTAATGGGAGTTTTCAACATTCCTATCTGGAAGCTGGGCCTTACTTGCCACCAGGGAATTAGGAACTATCTCTAGATAATGTTTAAGAAAAGTAAATTTCAGTTAACTTTTACAACTTGACAGATAATTTTACTGTTTGTGAAAAGTGTGATTTGGTTGTTTCTATTGGTGAATGATAAGCAATTCTGCCCTTGCCTAGTCTGCAAGGAAATGTGTCAGTTGAGTAACATGAAGATTTCTGCACAACTCTGAGCCTCTAAAGCTGCTGTTACAGCTACTAATCCTAGTGCCTTAGCAGTCTCTTTAGTGAAGTAAAAAGCATTAGAAAACAGACAGAAACGATGCAATTGAAGATGTCTATAAAATAGTTATTCTTTTCTTGCTGGCAGCCAATATTTCTCATTGTTCATCAGTAAGAAGTGGGACTTTTTGATGTATAATGTTTTCCTCATGCTAGCTTCAGCACTAGAGGTGTCTGCAACTTACCACTCTAGCTCATATTTGTGTGAATATCCAGAAGAACTCTCAGAGAACCTCTCAGACAGCCTGCAGTCAATTGGTCCTGTTTCAAAACAATTGATGTCTGTAACAGATATCTATTACAGACTAGGAGATAAATCCTGACTTTTCACAACCTCTTGTAAATAAGAAAGAATGCTGTTGTGACATTTAATGCATCTAGCTACTATGCTATTGTCATTTTTTTTCTTAGCATTTGTCATCCAATAATCCTAGAGGCACTGTGGAGATTCCACTAAGCTAAACATTCTGCAAACAGAATTATGGTCTCTACTGAAACAGTATGTAGTTAAAATACTTGTCTCCCAGGAGACACTGGAAAACTAAACTGAATGAACTCATGGTGTGAAATGAAACCATGTTAGTTAAAATATACAAAGCCCTGCAGGTTCCCCCTTAGAAAAAAAGTCTACTTCTGCTCACTACCGTTTAAATCATGGAGGAGTTAATTGCAGTATTTTTGGGTGCTCCTTTTACAGTATCCAGATGAATGCAGGTGAATGCATTCAGCCAGAATCCCACCAAAAGGTAAAGCGTGTCACTGTTTGGGTTGTGAGACTGCAAAACCTGAACTTGGAAAGATATATGGGAAGATTATAACAAGAGGTAAACAATTAAAGACAGAGCCTTCTGCCTTTAGTATATTGACTCCCCTGCTTATTTTCTGGATGGGATCTTTGCATGTGTATAACATTTTTAGGATAATCTGCTATGGATTTACTGACAGTCAAGATGTGTGAGAGCCCCTTATTAGCAGCCCCCAGCAGGGCAACTTGCTCAGAGCTGAACGTCCATGGGTCCCAGCCAAAAAGCCTCAGGGCATGCTCAGAGCACGTGTGCCCCCTCCGTATGGTTAGAATAAGCCAGATATATAAGACAGATACAAGGTGCAGATGATCAATGCTCTGCTCAATGTGCAGTTCACATAAAAGGAGTCCAGTGAATCCCAAAGGTGTTAGGCTCTCAGAGATGCACAGTCTCATATTCTTCCCATATACACTGAGTAAAGTAGGGGAACCAAATTAATGTGAATATGGTTATGTCTTGGTGTAGAATCCTGAGCTGCATCCAAAGCACTATGGCCAGCAGGGTAAGGGAGAGGATTCTGCCCCTCTGCTCTGCCCTCAGGACACCCCACCTGGCGCAATGTGTCCAGTTCTGGAGGCACTAAGCCAAGAAAGATATGGAACTGTTGGAATAAGTCCAGAGGGGCTGATAAGAGGACTGGAACACCTCCCCTAGGAAGACAGGCTGAGGATGTTGGAGCTGGAGAAGTGAAAGTTATGTGGAGACCTCATAACAACTTTCCAGTATCTGAAGGGGACACACAGGGAAGCCAGAGACAGACTCTTTGTCAGAAACTGTAGTGATAGGACAAGGAGTAACAGGTACAAAGTGAGAGGAGAAATTTAGGTTAGATATACAGAAGATATTCTTTCTGTGAAGGTGGTGAAGCACAGGAACAGGTTGCCCATAGAGGCTGTGGACACCCCAACCCTGGCAGTGTTCAAACCCTGGGACCAGATGATCTTTAAGATCCCTTCCAACCCCTTAACATTCTATGACTCTATGGGTCCCCCATTGGCTGTATTGTGTCTATTCCTGCTAAATGTCTTTACAAGAAGATTTACCTTATTCTAAGCTATCAAAACATTCCTCCAAGTTTCCTGATATCCTTACAGAGTCCTCTGTATATTTTCAAATATTCAGAGATGTTGTTCACACAGATGATAGTAGGACTACCAGCAGCCTAGATTTGTCTGACAATTTGTGAGTAGATTTGCCATGGGTGTGATAGATGTATAGATGGATAGATACATAGACAGATAGATAGACAGATGATAGATTTGAAATTGCACTGGTAGTCAGGTAAGCAGGGTACTTGGAAATATTACTTTTATGAGAAACTATGATAAGTCTGCATTAAAAAGTGATCCAGAGCAATAAAAAGCATTAACAAATATGATGTGATGAAGAGAAACAGAGTCTAACGAGGGACTTGAAGAATTCAGTAGGTCTTATGGCTTATTTCAGAATGATGTGGAATAATCCCAAAATACAGATCACCACAGATAATTATGCCTATATTTATTTCTTGTGGAAAAAAAAAAAATCCAACAAAAACCAAAACAACCAACCACCAGTAAAAAAAAAAGAGGAAGGACGGGAGAAATCAAAGTTGCAGGAAATCTCATAAAGGCACTAGAGATGTGTTCAGAGAGTCTTATCACTAACTAACCATGTAACACTACATAAATACATCTCCTGGTACTTGCTGGATCTGGGGAAGTATGTATTTTGAATATGTACCACAAAGCCTTTTCTGAAATAGCCAACATTTTTCCCATCTGCAATCTATGAGCTTTTCCCAGCTTTCAAATCTCAGTTCATAGAAGATGAAGACAGTAATAATTGTTTTTTTGGTGTCCGTATCATGCTGAAGTTAATATTATACCACAGAGTTGCCTCATGGCTTTAAAAACCTAGTCAAATACATTAAAATATATATATATATATCAGATGACAGGTATCACTGAGATAGATACTGCAATAGACTGAGATCACTCCACCTGGATAACCCAAGCATACCAGGCTGAATCATGACTTTTTAGGATTCATAAAAGTTGGGGCATGGCCACAGACACTAAACACATATTTATGTGTGATATGTGTGCCTTGACACATGTACAAGGGCTTATTCCCACTTAATTGATATCTTTAGGATGAGTTTCTCTTGTTTAAATAGACTTCTCCTTTTTTATGTCTAATAAACCATCTTCCTCATCTGCCTCATCCTATGGCTTTTTCTGTTGTACTAGTTACCAACGGGAAGTATTGATATCTGAATGCCTAGGAAAAGTAAGAATAGCATGGAAAAGGAGATTTTGAAAAATGTGAGAGCAATGTTCTAACTGGAGATACTTTTCAAGAGAAAAGATGCTGACAGCTTTAACTTCTATTAAGGGAAAGAAATCAAATCCTTGTCAGTGTGGTATGAAATCATGTGCATGTTTCTGTTTTAGTGACTGAGATTTTTAAAATCTTATGTTTGGAAGAAGTGAAGGTGGTGAGGAAGATTCTACATATTTCCATGAGACAAAGCTAATATCTTGTCCTCATATAAACACTCAGCATAAAAAATTTCATTTGTTTATTTGTCTGACAGGTTTCCCCGACAATAACCTGGGGCCTAAATGAATTTTTATGGTCTCAAAGCAACAGTTTATTGTATAGGTCAAAGATTAAATGTATTCTTACATCAGTTTCAGCACTCTGTAATTTTACATCTTATGTTACATGCATTATGGAAACCTTATTTCAAAATAAAGACCAACGCTTTACAACTGGTAGTGAGTAATTATGGGAAAGCATACGTGCGCTGCGGTGTGAGGAGTCTGCCAAAGCAAAGTGGAAAAATCATAGTTCATCTGACTAAGAAAAATGTTAGGTTTTCAACCAAATCCACAATCTTGTATCCAAAGAGTTCACAACTTCTGCTCAACACACTTCAAACACCCTTTCTTTTTGAGTATGATGAACTTATAGGCTAAAGGAAAAAGTGTTACATAAAAAAAAAAAAACACTTTTCTTTATAGACAGAGACCAAGTACTTCTCTTTTATAAATAGAGTGCAAAAGAGGAGTAGAGCCAGATGCATGAAAATTATTGACTATAAACCAAAGCATGTCAGACAATTGCTTATAGCTTATATAATTAAATCTATACTCCAATAAGAATTGTACAATCAGAAGGACATTGTTATATGCATGAATAGAGCTTTCTGTCTGATGTAACTTTTTCGTATGTTCAGAGAACCTCAAAATATCACGCATCAGAGTGAATCCTGGCTAAAATTTGCACCACCCAGGAAAACAATTTGGCTCTTATCTGCCAAAGTGACAAAACTGTAAGGGCTTTTCAGTGCAAGAATAAAGTCCATGGAAGACAACTTTCCTTGTCTTTGAACTTTCTTGTGGCTGAAGTGTACAGTATATATATATATATGTGTGTGTGTGTGTATATATATATCAGCGAAATTGCATCCATAAGCTGATTGCATGCCTGCATGACCAGAGTCACACTAAAGAGGACAAGAAAGTCTATCCAGGGATCAGTTTATAAATGAAACCCCTTAAATATCTCACAAAATTCTGTGGGTAAAGCCCTAAAACTTTGCTCATTTTTAAAATGGTTTTGATTCTAAATTGTTTGCACAGCACACAGTTTTTTCTGTTTAAGCATGACCTGATCTTCCTGGTGAAGTTAAAAGCAATCACAATCTAGAGGCATTGATTGGTTAGGGACCAAAATTGCTGGGAATCAGTTTCTCTTTGAGAAACTCTTACAGATTCCAGTCTGAATGCTGGAAAACTCATGCTTCAATTCAGATGAGTTGATATGTCATGAACCCTGCTGAAGAGTTTGTCAGTTTTGAACTATAATAGAAATAGAAACTATAAGGGAAATTTTATCCAGAGTTGTGGGGCTTTTCTCACTTTCCATATATTCTGTCATTTGTCTCATTCTAAAGACTCTCTGTTGATTGACAGACACAGATGTACTCCTCCATGTTTTTATTTATCTTGTTCCAAGCTACAATAATCATCCATTTGTCCTGCAAATTTTGTGTTTCTCCTCACAATACAATAAAATCAAAACAAAGAGAAAAAAGGTTTCTGGCTTTCTCTTCCAAAGTCCCAAAGGAATGACACTTAAAAGGTAGAATGGTATACACGGCACAAAGAACAACAAAATTGTCCCACTTTTAGTCATTTCACTTCTTCAAACTCTGCATCACTCCAGCCGGGTGAGTTTTCACCTTGGAATACCATTTACATAATGAACCTTTATAACTTACAATATTTTCTCTTGCAACTGAGGTCTGTGTCTATGCCAGCCTTAAAAAATATGCATGTCATTAGTGATTTCAGCATTAAGTTTATAACTGGTTTGTAATTTTTGGGGTAATTGGTTGCTACTTAGGTACCATTGCTGAATTCATGACTTGATGATTTTTTTTTTCCTCCTCTTGTAATTGAAAATTCTGCAAAAGCCAACATTTTTCAGAGAATTCCTACTTACATTGTATCTTTTCTAGAAGACATGAGCAGCATGTATTGCAAGTAGACAGTAAAGCATCCTTTGTCTTGTTCATTAACATGAAATGGAGATTATCTCTCTAAATTATAGTGATTGATGTTTGTTACAGTTTCTTTAAGCCCAGCCAAGATGTTTATGGGGTTTTTACAATTTTTTAGTAACTTGCCTAAGATGCGTTTTGCATTTAAAAAGTCTTTAAAAGCTGCAATGTTTCATCATTTAACATTTTTTTCATGTTACGTAGAGCTACTAGGATGAATTTTTCATGTTGCAAACAGGGATTTGGCCACGTGTTCCTCATTATCTTCAATGAGATTCAGATGGCTAACTCACTGCCTTGACTTTGAATATTTATGTATATGTGTACACCTACTGCTGTGTGTCACTGGAGCTGCTACTCTCTGAGGATCAAGATTACTTATTTCTACCTGGAAATCTGCTAGCACTTCCTGATTTTTCTGAAGAAGATTTGAGGCAAATTTTGATCCACCAGTGATTTCACTGCACATGTGTCCTTATTTATTTGCTCTTCACAAGTACTTCTCTAAGGAAGTTTATTTTGAGCATTTTGGGAATGAATGCTCATTTTTCAAGCAAACAACTTTCTAAAATAATAGTCACTCACGTGTGTTAATAGTTATGGTCTTTTCAAAAAAAGAGATATACAAACACCACTAAGAATGGCGGATTTTCACACAAAGCCACTATCAAAGAACTTGTGGAGAAGTTTCTTTGCTGCTTGTGAAATTATGCAGCAGAATAATTATGAGCATGAAGACTAATTTAGCAAAAACTGAAAGCAGAGCAAGCTGCTTTTTGCTACCTCTTCCAATAAAGCTGACAGGTGAAGTGCAGAATGTGCTGGGAGATAATAGCATTAAAACTTTCTGCGTTTGCTCAGCAATATCAGTCACAATTCTTCATTAAAGTAATTTTGTACTATTCAATGGATGGAAAGGTGATTCAAGACTAAAATCACTGTATTTTATCATCACTTGTAGTCAATAAAAACTGACCTCTCAAAAGGACTTCAATTTACCTCAAGTGTACATATCAGAAGATGGGCCCAAAAATCTACCTTGACTCATTTGATGAAAATGCACTTAATATTTTTTAATTCCTTAGGTGTCACAAACTACAGCAAAGTCAACATGAATCATAAGTTCTTGGAAAGTGTAAAAATCAGAAAACTTCCACTGAGATGTGTTAGTATTCTATAGTGACCAGGGTGGAACTACATACTCCCTGTTTTTCTTTTGAAATGATTGCACCTGATGACACTGACATAGTTTGGCATCTAAAAACATGCTTGTTTAAATTAAATAAAACCAATACTAAAAAATCCCAAACAACTTCCCACTCCCTAAATTTAAGCAGGAAATACAGAGCACAGAAATATGTGCAGAATGTGCAGTGTTCTCAGCATAATAAATTAAATTATTGAGGGGAGACTGTCTCTTACTTTATAACAGTGTCTTTTCAAGGTGGGCCCTTTCCTTTCCTTCTATTTCCCAAGAGTCTAACTTCCTTGTTATGAGTAAGGCTTAGCTATGAGCCTGTTCTCTGTTTTCAGAGTATCTTACACCCCTCCAAGGCACTCACCCTGACCCTTCCAGCAGCAGCCAGGCTGTACACAAGTAGCTCTCATCTCAGCTGCTCATTTTCATGGCCCCGGAGCTGTATATCCCACACACAGTGTCTACACAGCAAACTCAAAAGAAACATACTAAACAGTTTTGCTTTCTATGATAAGGTGCCTAAATATTTATTCAGGAGCTGAACATCCGAAAAGAGCAAGCTTTAAGAATTTAAAATTCAAACAAATTCACAGAAAAAGCACATGTGCTTCTAATTGTTCTTGCTCGAGCAGAATCATAGAATTATTAAGGTTGGAAAAAATATCTAAGATCATTAAGCCAGAACCACCCTGTTCACCACCAAACCAGACCCCCAAGTGCCACTTACACATGTCTTTTGTATACCTCCAGGGATGGTGACTTCATCACTTCCCTAGGCAGCCTATTTTAATACCTGACCACCTTTTCAGGGAAGAAAATTTTTCTAATATCCAAGCTAAATCTCTATTGCCACAACTTGAAGCCATTACCAGTCATCCAGTCACATATTACCTGGAAGAGACTGACCCCCATGTTGCTACAGCCTCCTTTCAGGCAGCTGTCCAGAGCAATAAGGTGTTCCCAGAGCCTCCTGTTCTCCAGGCTAAACAACCCCAGCTCCCTCAGCTGCTCCTCACAGGACTTGGCCTCCAGGCCCTACACCAGCTCTGTTGCTCTACTCTGGACTCACTACAGCACCTCAATGCTTTCCTTGTAGTGGGGCCAGAACTGAACACAAGATTCGAGGTGCAGCCTCACCAGTGGCAAGGACAGAGAGACAGTGAAAGGACATGACACTGTAATCCCTGAAGTTTCTTCACCTATGCCATATGAAATAGCCTGCTGGGCAGTGATGAATCACATATTTTGGCACAGGGAAGCCAAGGTACTCCCTTCCCCCTCAGGTGAAACCACAACCTCTCCCTGTTTATTTGAGGAATTTGCCTTCACCAGCTCAATTTCTCTCCCTCCTCCTCCTCTCAGATATACAAACTACCATGTGCATCTACAACATAATCCAGACATGGTGTTTGGTTTTCATTTGTGTTTTTCCCATCCTGTTTTCTGCAGCAGAACCATCTATGGCTGCATTTACTACACAATCTTGCATCAATTACACAAGCATTTAGATTATTTGCTACAATGACTGAATACTTAGTGAGGAAGGGAGACAATCTCCCTGTAAAACTGACAGCAGACACCGCATTCTTGAGAAAGCCCAAGCTTTTAAAGGATTTTTTCTTCACACAAACCCAGACATCTATAATGAAAAAGGTCTATTTTTTCCTTCTCTATCCAGTGCAAGAACTTCCATTCACCACAAAGACACCAGTGTTGCAGACAATTTAATTTTAAATGTTCCCAAGGGAATTTTCCTGAAATCTGTTATTTTTATTACTATATCCACATTTTCCTGTAGAGTGTACTAGGCTTTATCCATATATGCTTGATGGGAGCCCTTACACTTTCAGACACTATTGAACCACCAACTGGTTGTTTCTGCCAATTTTTACCTTAATGTTTTGACCTAATTTCCCTGTTTTCATCTCTGTTCTTGAATCCAAATTCTAACCTTCTTGTTTAATCAGCATCATCTCATTTTTGGATGTTGATGCACCCTTAGTACTTTCAGCATGTAATCATGCCTATTCCCATCAGAGCAGTGGATTATCACCTCAATAAAGTAAGTTTATGGGAGTCTCTCAGGACTTTCTGCTTTAAGGTACTAAGCGTAGAAATTATTTTTTTGTTCAGAGGACAGACACAGAGAAACTAAAGACGGCAACTAAAAAGAGTAATTTCTAAATTTTGGGGGTTTTTGTTTGTACATTCCTGTTTGCATGCCGTATTTCTCTCACTACAAACACATCATGATGAGTTAAAATTTTCATTTTTCATATACTTCTCAAAAATACTATCATTCTCTATTTAAAAATGTTCCTAGAAAATAAAATCTCAACCATAAAATTTCCTGCACATCTAGAAATGAATGTCAGAACTTAGGAGTTTTTAAAATGAGTTAATAGTGTCATTGTATTCAATGTCATTTATTGTGACTTTCAAGCAAATCAGATAGTTTTCGTTCTAACAGCCTTGTTTTCTTTTTTTAAAAAAAAGAAGTTACCTTTTTTTTTAATTGATAACACAGTTTCAAATTTTAGCTAACTATACAAAGTATATATCCTGCAGGATAAGATAAATAGGTATTATATTCCTCCTTCATGGTATGATTTCTCCACGGAGGCATTTTAAAATTGCATTGGCGATTTTCTTCCACATCATGATGTAAAATCCTACTTTGTTTGGTGTCTAATATAATCTCAGAACTTCTTTTGGCATTCCTGTTTTCCAGTTTCTCTTCTGCAGTTGGGCTGGGCTTCCAATTATGTTTTTATATCTTGCAACTTACACTTTACTAATGTTCTCTATACATTTGCTAACAGCTCTGGGACTTTGTAATCTACTGTGTTGTCTGGTTTTTGCAAATTGATATTGCATGGAAATTCACTGCGAACTCACTAACATATTTGTACTTTTTCTTCTAGATATTTCATGAGTTTGAAAGTTAAAACTACAACACACTGATGGAATTTCTCAATATGTCACAATTCCCAAGGGGAGACAGTTTTTGCTGATCATCATTACTTCTTTTGATCACCATGTTGACCTTCAGGTTATTTCTCATATCAATGTTTTGGGATTTTTGCCCTTAAATTAGGACTGTGTAGATATACAGTGCTCACATACACTTGCAGTACTTATGAAATCACAATCATATGCCAGGAAAGTGTGAGAACTGTAGTCTACTGGGTTGCAATTTGTGTTTTCTTTCCAACTTTAAAGTATCAAACATATAACATAAAATTCCAAAGCACTGAAGAATTGGAGAGAACGGCAGGGAAAGAGCATTAAAAGATAGAATCACAGAATATGCTGATTTGGAAGGGTCCCACAATATACAACAATAAAATTCCAGATGGGATTACAACAATGAGAAAAGGACTGGGTCAAAGACTGAACATCAGTTTCTGATAGATATAGAAGAATTTTTGGGCATCTCTGGAGACAAGGTTGATTTTGTTAGCCTACCTGAAATTTACATTTTCACTTTGTAAGTCAGATTTTCACTTCTGATCTTTGATTTTCTCTTTAACTATTTTGTTCTGCTTCATGTTGAACTTCTTTCTGTAGGAAGTGCTACTTGTCTGGAGTTAGAACGCAATTAACCTTTCATAAAATCCATATCAGACCCTTTCTGATGCAATGAAGGTAGAAACATAATTAATCAATAAAGTCATGATTTAAGCAACCAGTTCAAGCCAGTTAAACAATGCTTGATTACCTTGGGAAGATTGCTTTTTAAATAGACAGACAAAAATTGTTATTGCATTTTTTTAATCTGTTTCTTGTATTTGAATCTATGCAGGTCTCTTTTATTTTACAAAACAATATTAAATGCTCAGCAATAGGCTTAGACTAACCTTATGTACTTCTGTATTCAGAGCTTGCAAACTTACTTGAAAATATTCTACAGGTTTTGATACTAAATTCCTTAAGTCTTTCTTAGAATTCTTATTGCAATCACCATGTTTACATATTGCATATCAAAATAAGACAGTTAAACTACTTTTGGCCCTACTACAAACACACCACACTAAAAATTAACCATTAAGGATTAAGTCTTGGATAGATAAAAGCAGTTAATCAAATATGTAATCTCATGGAATTTATCTATTCAACACATAATTAAGAACTTTACTGGACCAGATCTTCAGGTTGTGTTTAGAAAAAGATGGAGAAATTGAAATAGTCTTTGTTGGGTTGGTTTTGGAGTTTGTTTGCTAGTTTGTTTTTGCTGGATTTTGTTGTCGTTTCATTATTTTCAGGACTAGTTTCTGGAGAGGGGTTGTTTGGTTAGATTGGGTTTGTTTGGTTTGATTTATATTTAAGATGAGTATGACTCACTTGTTAACACCATATTTAAATGCCTTGCTGTCTAATGTCTTGTACTCTTTGTAGTCATGTTGCAGTCAAAGGCCTACCTCAAAAACTGAGAACTGACATAAGCATTCTATAAAAGCAAGTGGACTGATCAGAGAAACCATGAACTGGGGCACTGTAGAGCCCATTCAGATTGATTTCATCACCACTTGAAAGTCATAAACTTCCTCTATTAAAAATATATTTCCTGAAATTTGGAAAGAGAGGAAAATTTGAAAAGCTGAATGTATAATTTTTAAGAAAGATTTTTTAAGAAAAATTTTAGTCTAAGTATCCACTAATTAAATGAGTAACTTTTACATAAATGTACATTATTTTTTGAAAACACTAAAAAATGTTAACTGACTTTCTTCACAGTTGGCCTTTTCATTAAATGGAGTACTCTAACACTGAGGTTGCAAAATCACAAATCACTGAAGAACAAATACTCTGAGAGTTTCACATAAGTAAAATTTGTCCTAATTTTCTTACAATAATCACTAGACAATATCATCATAGGAGTTCAAGCTATAATATTGTATCCAAACTGTATATCTTCTATTACTTCAATATATTTAAGATATCCAGGCAATTTTAACAAAACAAACAAACAAACAAAAAAAAAAAACCCAAGCAATGATTTAAAAATTCAGTCAGGGTAAAAGGCTTCTAAGAGTTTCACTTCCTAGAAATTTAAAATAACATCAAGCATATTTCCATGCCCATGAATGTCATCACAGCCAAGATTTTAGTACATTCTTTGTAACAGGACCCAGTCTGAACCATTTGAACTTTTATTAGTGGAAAACTTATAGTTGAAGTCAAATGATTGAATGCAAATCCAGATTGCAAAGACATTCCAACTGCATGTGACTTCCCTCTACGTGTTTAAGAAATGCAGTCACAGTTTTCTTTACTAATTTGGTGGCCGTAATATCACCAGGACTAAAGTAACCATGGCAGCTTGTTCCTTTTTCATTGCAGAATGATTGCTTTACTTATTTATTAAAAACGCTCTTTAAAAGTCACCATTACCTTTAAACAAACAAAAACCTAAAAAATATGGAGACGAGCACTTTTTGTTCTTATGCCTTTTCTAGCTCAGGATTCTAGTCGTGCTTCAAAAACAGGAGGAAGCATCTGTCCTAGCGTACTGTAAATTCAATCAGGAATTAACTTGTACAAATTCAAGCATTCTATTTCTGATCTACTACGGAAATGTGTTTTGCAATTAAGTTGCCAACAGTCAACTCCACATATTGGCTTTGGATGACATTCAAATCTTCCTAGGAATATCAGAGTCCTTTCCTAATAGGCCAATATTCTATTTTTTAATATAATATACAGTCATTTATTTTTATGCATAAATCACTCAGTAGCAATGAAGATTTTTAAGATCATTTTACGCAGATTTTATCTTCTGAAACCTTTATCACACAGCTGCTTCCACAAGTTGCTACCAATTAAGCACAGGGAAACTCTTCTCTTACAGTAGACCGACTGTGCAGAGGAATGTCCTTCCTAATGGAGAAACCCTGCTTTGAAGAAATTTCTTCTTTGATTACCAGGAGCTGCAGAATTAGACCCATATGACTAAACAAACACCATGTGGTCATTTCTAGCATCTTTTGCAACAAGGTGCAATTTTCTGCAGTTTTGTTCTGTCAGTCATAAACTGATCTTTTCTCCTTCGAGTCAGTTTTATGATTTCACTTAAGTGAGTGAGAGAAGACACTTTTACTTAGAGATTATACCAGACAGCATGTCAAATATATGTAAGACTCTTCTTCACAATGTGGAATTGAATCTGGCATTGAAGCCACGTGAAAGAGAGAGAATCAAGGGTGATAAGCATATAATGTCTTTATTTCTAAACAAATAAGAGTTACAAAAAGAAGCACAGCTATTATCAGCAATACTGTGGTCAGCAAAACTATGGTAATGACCATCCTTCTGTACTCAGCACCGGTGAGGCCACACCTTGAATCCTGTGTTCAATTCTGCATCCTTCACTACAAGAAGGACATTTACATGGTGGAGTAAGTCCAGAGAAAGGCAACAAAGCTGGTGAAGGTCTGGAGCATGAGTCTCATGAGCAGTGTCTAAGGGAACTGATCTTGTTTAGCCTGCAGAAAAGATGGTTCAGGGGTATAAAAATTAAAAAAATAAAGTCCCTGGACTGTCGTCCCTTGGGCTCGCGATCTCTGGTCCCCTTGGCAGTTGACAGTCCTCCAGTAGCCCAGGCGGCTTCGGCGCCTCTAACCAGAAAGTGAGGGAACCGAAGGAATCCTCGGATTCCCCAGGAACTAGAGGTGCCTTGGGGCAAGGTTAAGGGTTCTTCCTGCCAGGATCCCAAGGAACAGGCAGAGAAAAGGAGCGACTCTCAGAATAGCAACAGAGAAGGTTTTATTCTGCTCTGGACCCTACAGCTGAGAGCCCCGAACTGAGGTAGAACATGAACTTATATATGACACATTCAACCAATCAAGGGTCACTAGTGGGGAGGGGGTTAGGGAGGGTTTAGGGGTTAACAACCATTGAGAGAGGAGAGGGGGCGGAGATAAGGGTGGACAACAAATTACGAACCAAGTAACTGAGAACATTCTAGAACTGGGGACAAGATTGACATGTAACTGACAGATAACAAAACCAATGAGCATTAACATGGGTGTAACTGTCATTTGGGTCAAACCACTGTCTCTTCCTGGCTCGGGGGGAGTTTTCCTCCAGGTGGACTGATCCACCAGGGGGTGTGGTTACCCGAGGCTTTCCGGGATCTTTCCCCTAGGGAAACGATCCCAACACAGGGGGGACCTTACTCCTCTCTACAGCTACCTGAAAGGGGGTTGTAGCCATGTGGGGGTCCATGTAACAAGCAATAGGATGAGATGAAATGGCCTTAGGTTGTGCCAGTGGAGGTTTAGGTTGGATATTAAGAAAAAATTCTTCCCTGGAAGTGTGGTCAGTCATTGGAATGGGCTGCCCCAGGAAGTGGTGAAACCACCGTCCCTGGAGGCATTTGAAAGACACGTAGATATGATGCTAAGGGACAAGGTTTAGTGCTGGTTTCAGTGCTGGATTAATGGTTGGACTCAATTATACTAATTAGAGGCCTTTTCCAAATGGAAAAACATTATGATTCTCTCACTGTGACTGTGGTACAGAAAAAATAGCACAGTTAATATATTTGTTTGCAGGTTTGCAGGATGGAGATTGCTTAGTAGAGGTTAGTGCTTTACTTAGTTGTTGAGTAAGCAGGGTGTGGTAATTTCAGTATTTGAAAAATATTTTATACATAAAATAGAGGTATCTTTTTCAGTCGATGCAATATGTTCATTACAAGATGCAAAAAGGCAAAAATCAATAAAGGGACTGATGCATCTGCCTGCAGGTAAGCAAAGAAGATGGGATTTATCTGACCAAATGGATACATCTGACGTGTAAACAGGTACAGGAGAGCTGGTCACAAATTTGTACTTAGTGGAAAGAAATAAATTCACCTAGGATCTGTTTCATCCTATCATAAAACAGATGTCAGAAATAGACCACATGTACTGAAAATTCCTTCTAAGCCTTGAATAATAATATTTTGTACAGAAATCTAAATCTAAATCAATGAAATGATCATTGGTGATGAATCTTATTTTCCCTTAGAGTGCAGCAGTTAGGTTTGTGACTTGTGCTTTTTCTGGCTCCTGCTGAGATCAGAATCCAAAAGCGCAGAAATAGTAGGAGAAATGTCATGTTTACAATTCTTTTCAGCATGGTGAGAAACAGGAAGTGACAGAAATAGTATTCTGGGATGATATTGTAGCAAGGGGTTCTCAGACAATATTCTTCATGCTTTGTCACAAATGCCTTGTATTATGGTTTTGTGAGTTTGCAGAGTGAGTGAAATGAAAATCTATGGAATGCATCCATTTTGTTTTTTCCATTAAAACAAAAAAGGTTTCCTATGACAGGAACAAGATCCACAAAGGAAGAAACACACTTAGAAAACAAAACTTACATTAAGAATGCCTTGTTGGAAATATTTATACTTTACTTCTGGAAATTATACAAAATACAATTTCACAGTGGTATCACTTGAATCAAAGGGTCTCTGCATGTTAAGATATTGAATGAAGGTCTAAGGTTATCCTTTCTGATGAATTTTGTTTAAAAGTACTTGACACATGTTGAAATCTGTTTCTTCCAAAAGTCAAACAAAAACTGGCCTTTCTAAAAATTGCATGAAGTTCAGAGAAGCAATCTTTTATAAGGCTGAAGCAATACACAAAGCGCAGAAGGAGGATCTTCTTGCTAACTTTCCAAAAGCTGTTTTATCTTTTCATCATGCAGCCTACTGTAATTCTCTTCAATGAGGGTGTGCAAAACATACTTTCAGTCACTTTGGTTAAGTGAAAACCTTACAGCATGGTAGGAGTATCAGCCAACCTGTAGCCTGGGCTCTTCTAGCAAGATTTTGAGATGCTGGATGAGCATGCTGGGATCACTTACCTCAAGTGTGGGTTCACCCTGGCTGGATGTCTGGTACCCACCAAAGCCACTCTATCATTTCCCTTCACAAGTGAACAGGCGAGAGAAAATATAACTAAGAGTTCATGGGTTGAGATGAGGACCAGCAGAGATCACTCACCAATCGCCATCATGGACAAAACAGAGTTGAGGATATTAATTGAATTTATTACTAACATAACCAGAGGAGGATAATGAGAAGTAAAATAAGTCTCAAAAACATAAGTCTTAAATCCCCCACCTCAGCCCTTTCTGAACTTTACATCTTTTGCCCCAGCAGCCCAGAGAGACAGGGAATGGGGGCTGTGGTCAATTCATCGCACATTATTCCTGCTGCCACTCACACCCTGCTCCAGTGTGGGCTCTCTCCCACAGGAGACAGTCTCTCCATGACTGTAACTTGAGTCCATCCCATGGCCAACGTTTCTCCTCAAACTACTGCAGCGTGGGTCACANTACTTCAGCGTGAGTCACACTTTTTCAGTCCTTCAAGGACAGGCTGCTTCAGTGTGGGTCTCCCATAGGATCACAATTCCTACCAGGAAACCTGCTTCAGCACAGACTCTTCTCTCCATGGCTCTACAGGTCACTGCCAGGACCCTGCTCTGACATGGCCATCCCATGGAGTCACAGCCTCCTCTNTCCCTTCACAAGTGAACAGGCGAGAGAAAATATAACTAAGAGTTCATGGGTTGAGATGAGGACCAGCAGAGATCACTCACCAATCGCCATCATGGACAAAACAGAGTTGAGGATATTAATTGAATTTATTACTAACATAACCAGAGGAGGATAATGAGAAGTAAAATAAGTCTCAAAAACATAAGTCTTAAATCCCCCACCTCAGCCCTTTCTGAACTTTACATCTTTTGCCCCAGCAGCCCAGAGAGACAGGGAATGGGGGCTGTGGTCAATTCATCGCACATTATTCCTGCTGCCACTCACACCCTGCTCCAGTGTGGGCTCTCTCCCACAGGAGACAGTCTCTCCATGACTGTAACTTGAGTCCATCCCATGGCCAACGTTTCTCCTCAAACTACTGCAGCGTGGGTCACACTTTTTCAGTCCTTCAAGGACAGGCTGCTTCAGTGTGGGTCTCCCATAGGATCACAATTCCTACCAGGAAACCTGCTTCAGCACAGACTCTTCTCTCCATGGCTCTACAGGTCACTGCCAGGACCCTGCTCTGACATGGCCATCCCATGGAGTCACAGCCTCCTCTCAGCCATCCACCTGCCCCAGTGTGGGTCTCCTCCAGTGGCTGAGGATGGATCTCTGCATCCCCATGGACCTCCATGGGCTGCAGGGGCACAGCTGCTTCACCATGGGCTGCACCACAGGCTGCAGGGGAATTCCAGCTCTGGTGCCTGGAGCACCTCCTCCCACTCCTTCTGCACTGACCTTGATGTCTGCAGAGTTGTTCCTCTCACATATTCTCACTCCACTCTTCCCTGACCACAATTAAAACTGTGTAATAACTTTTTCTTTGCCTTCTTAAGTGTGTTATCACAAAGGTGCTACCACCATTTCTAACTGGCACGGCCTTGGCACATCTGTCTTGGAGCTGCCAGGGATTGGTTCTGCTGGATATGGAAGAAACTTCTAGCAAGTCCTCACAGAAGTCATCCCTGTGGACCTCCTCCACTACCAAAACCTGGCCATGCAAACAAAATACACTGGGATACATACATTTCTTGCTTTTATGAATGTTTGGTTTTGATTCTGATGTAGTAAACAAAATTATGCCTTAAGCTGTTACATCGGAGAAAAAAAAAATCTCATCTGAAGCTGCTCTCTTGTCACCTGCTGAGAAAATTGCCTCTTTTCCACTATACCTACTGAACTCCTTGTGGGAAAATGCCTTAACATGCTCAAGTAAAATTAGCAATTATTTCCTATTTAAACTTTTGAAATTAACCTGTTGTGGGGTTTTATCCTCAGAGTGGGTTAGAGAGCTAATGTAGTCAGCCAGACAGTGTAGGGTGCCAGTAGCCTCAAGGCATGCACAGTGACAAGTAGCTGGAGTGGAAAACTCTCAGCAAAACAGAGCCTGGAAGAGGACAGCTGTTCTCAGCCCCAGGCAGGGAGCCTGCTAATGACAGGCTGAACCTAGGTGAGATGTTTGTCTCTTCAACAGCACACACTCTAACCTGTGAATTTCTAAGTAAATGGGAACACCATAAGGCACCCTGCAAGAAGAAAAGCTTTCTTTATTTAGTCTAAAAGTGCAAGGTCCCCCTTTGTTCCCTTTTGTCTTCTCTCCTCAATAAAAGTTCAATTGGATGGCAGAGTTTGCGCAAATGAAAAGAATTTGGGAAACAGAAATGCTTATTTTTGTGGGTAGATTTTAAATAAAACGTCTTCAGTTTTGTTATTATTTTTTCTCTTTTGTATTTTCAGGTTTACAGCTGAAACAGCATTCACACTGGAAGACCTGAATACTGTTGGGATGGGTTCTGACCACTTAAGTTCATGACATTCTTTTGGTTCTCTGTGTCTGTCATTGTTTATGAGACGGCCACCACTTACCTCAGAAATAGGTCTGCACAACCAGGCCAACCGAGCCAGATAAAGCTTTGATAACTCTCCCAGGTCTTTGTTCTCAGGAAGGAAAGCTGATGTGTTTCAGAACCACAGCAAGGAAAACTTTCTGCACTCGATTTTATAGTGAATCAAGTGACTGAGGAAAGTAAAAAAGTAAGTGTATAAATGAATTTCTTTAAATTTTCCCCTGTGTCCCTGATTATCCACTCAAATCTCTTTTACTGCTGCTGGTTAAAACATAAAACATACAAAACCAAAGTTAATTTTGTACTACTCAGCTCTTTCCACATCACTCTCAACACAGATATTCTTTGAGTGTTTCCTGACTTCAGCTCTTTTTTATTTCTTTCTGACAACCTCTTCTTTTTTCATCAAACATTAGAAAGACTGATGGTCTTTCTCTGAAGAACAGACTTCTAGTTTAGCTTTCATGGCCCACGGTGGAAACTACCTCATCACTGGGATTTGTTCACAGAAACAATACAATCCAGAGTGATGAAACTTTTTAGAAACATTTTTAAGCTGATGGGTCCAGTAATTATGACATGCATGATGTCCCACAAGTCATTATTTTGCTTGTGAACCAGAATCCAAGTAAATTAATGTTACTTTATTTATGTGGCTTTGTGGGTATTGTATGAATGACAGGCATTTGCATCTCTAAAACCACTACATTTAATTAACACATCTGTTGGGAAGTTTGGAAGGGGTTGGAAGCTGAAGGATTATTGTTTTACCACTAAAAATTATTATGATTGATGAAAATTAGCTAATTTTGGCTGCACAGGTTTTCAACAGATTGTTCTCCAACTGAATAGAGAACTTTGGGTTTAAGGTGTAGCATTTCTGTACATATGTCCCAGGCACAGCTCGTTTTTTGAAGGTGTGGTTTCACCACTTCCCATGGGCAGGNACCTTGGGCACCCTCAGCACCCTCATTGTTGAGTGAGGTAAGAGGCAGAAAAGGCCTTGATGCTCAGCAGTATCTAAATCATCTCCATTTGTCAACACATTTTCCAGCATAAATCCAAAGCAAAGCCCCATACTTACCACTCTGAAGGAAATTAACTCTATCCCAAACAAAAGCAGCATGCCATGGCAAATTCATATTTCCTCTATGATTAATTTGTTTGTCTGTTGGCTTGTTTTCTCTTTGTGGCCCTCTGCTTTGGAAATGATNAGATCCATTGCACTCAAGAGTGACTGGGAAAGACAAATGGCATCACTCTGAACATCCACCTGTTCCTTCTCCAGCTTTATATGCTGGCATAAAATGGCATATATATGTGTATATACACATGCATATATATATATATATATATATATATAT
>VZTZ01012596.1:83093-201756 GCA_013400955.1 Drymodes brunneopygia
CCTTGGGCACCCTCAGCACCCTCATTGTTGAGTGAGGTAAGAGGCAGAAAAGGCCTTGATGCTCAGCAGTATCTAAATCATCTCCATTTGTCAACACATTTTCCAGCATAAATCCAAAGCAAAGCCCCATACTTACCACTCTGAAGGAAATTAACTCTATCCCAAACAAAAGCAGCATGCCATGGCAAATTCATATTTCCTCTATGATTAATTTGTTTGTCTGTTGGCTTGTTTTCTCTTTGTGGCCCTCTGCTTTGGAAATGATCTTTTATTAAGATGAGGTGTGTTCTCCCTTTTTTAATATGAAAATTTGTCTTAGCAAAAAGCTTCAAACCCAAACCAAGTATTTTTCAGGGCTTATTTGCCTGTGATAAGGATTCTAAGATTTCAATGAATGTAGCTCCAGGCCAACAGAGCAAAAAAGAAAAAAAAAAAAAACAGAAAAATAAAAGAAATAAAATCTTTTCACTTTGCAGACTTAATATTTCAAGAGTCTGAAATTCCATGTGATAAAGCTGGAGTATTTCTTTTTTTTTTCTCCCAAAGCCTTGGGCCACAGTGTTGGTGGCTCTTGGAAATCAAAGCAGGTTTCACATCCACTTCTCTATGCTAAGCCAGCTCAATTACAACTCTGAATGACAATCATAATTGAGTATCTGACAAGTAGAACACAAGCAGATTACCTTAGAAATAGCAATTAGAGAGACAAACCCATTTTTTTTGCCAAGCAGTGTTCACAGTTTCTCACAAACATTCTTCTTTTACTTCCCCCAAACATCTATGTTTTGATGCACATAATAAGAGGAGAGGAAAAGCTTTTTTCCTTTTTGATATTCTACCATTTTTTCAGGCAGAGACCTATGTATGATTACGAGTACACTAGCAAAACCCGAGAAAGTCAGCAAATAAAATGTAAATGACTGACCTTCAAGATCATAAAGCAAACCATGAAGCTCTTTTTACATCAATTAGGTAGTATTTTTTCAAGAAAATGTTGAGCTTTATTTATTCTGGGATCAATGCACTTATGTTTAAGCATGAGAAGAGAAGAATTATCATTTGTCCTCCTTCAGGAGTCTCTCAGATTATTCTTTAGATTTTTTTTCTATTCTGTCTTCATAATAATTTCTGGCAAACTAATATTCTTCCATCTTGCCTTTGTTGCTGTGGTACTTGTGCAATTGATACCTTCTTCCGTGCACAGCTACAACTAGGCAATAATTGCCCCTCGACAGATGGTGAACTGAGGTGCTGAAAGAAGCTTCAGTGCACTGGGACAACCAGCAAGGTGCCTTGCCTCCCCAGACCTGGGCATGTCTGAGAAGGAAATCCACTGTCACACAGTGGCTTGGATGTTAAAAAATCCTGGGTATGGGTAGGATCTGAACCCTGTTCCCCACTGTGGGGTGTGAGCCTTAGTCCACAAAGTAGTCTTGTGCTTTCTCCTGAAGGACAATATCTGAATATTTTATTTGAAAAAAAGGCAGTCTACAGACAAGCAGAAAAGGAAAGAGGACAAAACAAATGGTATATTTTTTTCTTTTAAAAGCAACCATGGGGTAAGTGTTACCCCACAGATTTATGAGAAAATTCTCACAATCCACAAGGATGTTTCCAGGGCTCCTTCTGTGACTGAAGGATTTCTGACCCATATTTCCCAACTTTTTTAAACGTTAGGGCATAGATTCAACAATGAGACCACATGTCCCAGCTGAACAGCTAGATTACAAAAAAATTTGTGACAAGACAGATCCAGGAATGCCTTTCTGAGACTGTCATGAAAAATGGATGAATAATGGGAAAACGCATTCAAGTGCCTCATCCAATCTTTACAAACAATATAACTTTGACATGAAAAGGAAGTTCATGCAAATGGTCAAACTAAGTATAATAGAATCTACACAAAGCAAGTGGTTGAATTGTTAGCATACTGAATGTCTTACATCTGTACTTCATGTTCCATATTGATATAACTAGGATTAGTATGAAAGACAGTGGACATTTCTCTCATAAAAAGGCTTCTCACCATTTTCTGTAACTATACCTTGCTATATCAGGCCTCAAATAAAGACACAGAATAAGTTGTAATTATTTCACCCTATAAAGTCACCCAGAGATGGTTTTGTTTTCTGAGTCTTCATCCTTAGATACATTTATGGAAATTATGTTACTTAAAAATGAAATTAGCTGCATATGTACAGAGGAAGTGTTCAGGCTGTTACAGCAAAGTGGATTACTTCACTTATGTGAAGGTTACTTCATTTTATGATGCTATTGAAACTGTTTTAAGTAGTACTTCTTGTACAATAATAATAGGAAAGTCACAGAGTTGTAAATGACTGAGCAAACCACCTTCTCCAGAAAGCCACATAATATTAGTCCCACAATTATGTACCTTCTCTAAGTCCTCACTCTAGAAAAAATCCTTCAAAGATAACACTTGGAGGCTTCTAGGAGAAGTTAAATATGTTAGGAGTACTTAATTTGTTTTCTCAAACTGCACTTGCCCTTTTCAGGATGTGAAAACTGAGACTGACAATAATGCTTGGTAATTAAATGAGCTACAGAAAGTACAGAATAGATTAAGTGGAGAATAATAGTTTGTGATTTGTTTTCAAAAAGCAGTGTGCCTTCAATTTATTTTCTGCACACTATAAATCCCCCACATAAATTATGTCACGTCGTGGCTGCCACGTAAGAATAAGAATGCATAACATTAGTGACACCACCAAGTATCACTGCATTTATAGTGGCATGCATATTTTTATTATGAAATCCATTTTAAACTTCTTGTATATTTCCTAATAAAATACATGCATCTCAAAAGCTGGAACTCTGCTGATTTAAGGATCTCTTTATAACCCAGATAACTCTGATTAAAGCAAAAATGCATGTATTTGGCAAGCCAATATATTTTTAATGGACTTGGTTGTGACCTTGTCACAAATTTTGTGGAGGAGCCTGCTATGTAGCCCTAGAGGCCAAGAACTTAAAGGGAAAGGACTCTATGGAGAAAATATAAAAGCCCAGCCAGTTTCTTAGCTCCTCTTACCTGACCTGGGAAAAAAGAAAAAAAAAAAAAGTTAGGCTTTTCCATGTATGAAGCCAGCAGAAAATTGCAGCATTCTTCCTTTGGCTCAGCTCCCTCCTGTCTGGTGAGGGAGGAGGCAGAGTCCAGTGCTGATGCCTGGCTGGAAGGCACCCAGTCATCTCTGTGTAGAACTTCTCCTCTTGCTCCAAGACCTCAGGGAAGCCTTCCTACTGTGTTCCCCATCTACCTTAGGGTGGGAGGAACAAGAAGGAAGGAAGAGACAAAGGAAGGAGAAAGGACAGAAATGATGGAAGGACAGAAGGAAGGGAGGAAGAGAGGAAGGGAAGGAGGCACTGGGATTCCTAGCCATCCACTCTGCAAGTAAAACACAGTCATTTTCAGAAACTGAGTGAGGCAAAGATAGAGTAATTATGAATATTGCTTTCTTTAAAATGCCCTCTCTCTTTATCAAGCACTTTACAAAGTGTTCCCTGGATATTACACCCAAGGAGTTTTGGTATCAGAATCTTTTTGATAATTACAAAGATTATATACTAAGTCATCCAGATGTCTCCAGAAGTAGCATTTTTAGAATGAGAAGGAAAAAAACATAATAAATATTAGCTCCATCACTACATGCACAAGCTGTAGTCACACAAACTGTTAGAGTCTTCAGTAGATCCAACAACTCCAAAAAGAGTGGTGGAAGAAGGAATCCTCTCATCCTAAGAGAAATGCACAAGCCAGCATTATTTCTTTAAGAGATCCTTATATCTGCACAGCTGATGTTCTCTGGGTCTCAGAATGGGACAGGTATGATCTAGGCTGTCCTCTGACTTTATATCCCTCTGCATTACTTTTGGTGAGAATTCCATCCCTGAGGAATTAATAAAATTTAATTCTTAAGATATAATATGAAAATAATAATGCTAATTAAGATCAAAGTATTTTATACAGATGATTTAACCTTTTGGGTTTTGTGTCAGCTGTGACTATGCCTCTGGACAGAATATGGTCACTGAAATTTAAATCCTGTTGTACAAATTACAGATGATATTCCTGGGGTTATGGCCATTGATAAGGCTGATATTTTCTCCTTTGTTTTCTAAATCATATATAAGGAGAGGAGAACTGACTAGATAATAACATCTCCACAGTCACATCAGATATATTCTGTATGCAAAACCATCTCTAAGTACTCTTGATTTTAAAGCAGTTCATTATACACTGCACAAGCTGAGTCAACAGAAGCCAAGTCAGCAAATACAGCTTTGGTGCCTGTTTGTAATTAGTTTAGACATTCAGACAACAAAGGATGCTAAGTTATTTCTCTTTGACTGTATCATAAAGAAGGGAGAGTCAAAAGAAGCCAGAGCAGGTTAGTGTACTACATTGAATGATTTCCATGGGGAGAAGCAGTCATTGTGCAACATGCTACTGAGACACCTGCATGTCAAAAATTCATTACTGAACACATACTCTTTCTCAGTGAAGTCTCTGCTAACCTTGTCTTCACCTGACCCAATATGACATGTCTCCAAGCTAAAAAAAGCTTTTCTTTTGGGGTGCAGAAGATTGGGTACCTCAATATTAGCTTTCTAAAATAAGTATATGAGTTAACTTGTTCTCTTAGCTATTCCCAGGCTGTGTTCACTGGAATAAGTGAGAAAGATGTGCAGCTATCTCCTCCATCATCTATGTAGTATCAGCTTCACAGGTACCTAGTAATTAGGGCCTGTAGAGCTTGCTGATTAATATCTAATTTGAAAGCTTCTCATGATGACTCACCTCACACTCAGCATAATGCAAGTATTCCTGTGTAAATAACAGGGCTTGGCATAGACAAAATATGTGAACTGATTTAAAGGATACTGAATGTTCCATGTCACTGGACTATCACTTAAATAAAGGACAAAAGTATAAGCTCAGGAATAACCCTAAGATCTTAGGGCCACACTAGTAGAATTGAGGGGGTTTAGTCTAAAAATCATGATCCCTTTATCCCTCCCTGAAATTTATGTTTTGGATACCTAAGATCAACACATACCATCAGTATTTAACACTTTAATCACTCCAGAGCACAGATTCTGCAGATCCTTAGCAGCTCAGTGGTGGGCATACCAATGGCTAGTTCATGTTTAACCACTACTTTGTATGCACAAACAAATAATTTCACTGCCAGACTTACCTGAGCAGTTTGTTCTACTAACTGATGGGAGTCCACTAAGCAAAAACACACTGAGTGAAAGCTGGTGGCAGTTAGCCCATTTATTTTTTTTTAATGGGAGGCTGATGTTTTTCTATCAGTGTCTGCTTCAGGGGTCTGGTTAGCCCTGCAGCTGAGGGGTTAGGGATCTGATGTAGGGAAAGGGCTGTCTGCTTATGGTCTCTCCCCCATGTGCATTTTCTTGCAGGTGCCCTTGCATGGCTCCACACTCAGCATACTGGCTGTTAAACATCTTGTTAAGGGGTGTATAATACCCCTGGGTGCTCTGCAGGAAGCCCTCATAATGGTATTTCAGGGATACGGACTCTAGTGCAGAGATCAAATTCTAAAAGCCAAAGTGAAAGAACATTTTTGAGTTTTTCTTAGGTCTGGGACAAAGTTTCTGTTTATTTCAAAGGCAGTGTATAAGATCTCAGGGGAATTAGGTCCAAAGTAACTGCACCCCCATCACCATAGGCCAATGCAAATACACATGCCCTGAGGATCACTGTAAGTACAGATCTGGTTTCTCTGAGCACAATGCTACTACTGTCATCTGAAGACACAAGGATCTCGACAATGCTGTTTGCATCTGCTGTGCAAACACAGATTCTCAGCAAAATCACCAAAAGTTAGCCAGTTCTAATTACTGAAGAAGAAAGTAACAATTTGTTTTGAGACAATTTTTTCAGTGTGCTTACTAACTCATTTAATACAATTGAGAAGAATGTTTAGGTGATATATAAAGCTTATTTGCCATATACCCAAATCTGGATATTTGTGAACAACAGCCATAGATGTCAGAGATAGAGGGTTTTCAAAAACCTTTTTTTGCAATTAATATACATGGGACAAGCAGGGAAAAAAAAAACAAACTAAAGAGAATAATATAAGAATGAGAAGTTAAGAAAAAGAAATAAGAAAAAGAAATGCATGTTGTTCCTGTATTACTTGCAAAGAAAAAGTTTTGACAAGAAGTTCTTGCAAGGAAGGCTCAGGGAAAAAAAAAGAAAGGAAATAAATTATTATGGTTTGGTGTAAATGATCAAAATGGTACAGGCAGAAATTAAGCTGTGTAAAAAGTAACTGAGTGATGCTTGTCTAGTTCAGAGGACTGTGCTGTTTGGGACACAGGAAGCAGGCCTGTCAACACTGCTGTATCTGAATCTGCCATTTCAGGGAGCAGGGTTTGTGTCTCCTGTAGAAGAAGGTATCAATCCTCACTGTATCAGAGAATTCCAAAGGGCTTTCACCGAAGATTTCATTGATGGCATATTCAAAAAATATCCATTATGTCAAAAGTATCATTTTCGTCATTAGTCCCCATGTTCTACCCAGACTCAGGTGTTACAGCTTTCCATGTACAAAATAGTAAGGATAATATTAGTAAGTCTTTTTACCACCATTGGCTCTATTGGTTGCAAACTCATACAGGAAAAATAATTTTTCTGGCTTTAGGAATTTGCATTGCTTCCTTAGCAGAATTTGGGGACAGTCATTTTGTCAAGTCTTGGGTAGACTTTTCACACTCCTACCTTGTGATTCACCCACGCTGAACAATATTTACAGATGGCTACTAAAGAAACTAAGAGAAGAGTATGTCTTTCCATTATGGAAATTTTTCCTATTTTCTCATTTCCAGTCTGAATCTTAGGGTCCTTCATACATATGCAAATTACAAACTTGTTTTTCAGTCCTGCTGGAATTTAACTGCCCTGAACACAGTGACTGTTTCACATTAAACCTGATCCTACACACTTTATACAGGAAAAACTTCTATAAAATATCACTTCCAGCTCCTTTTCTCTCCCTGTCCCTTTAGACATTTTTCTCCTCTTTTTATTTGTATTTTCTTTGATATCTCTGTTTCTCTAATAGTTTATGAGCAGAGTAATATACTTGTAACAAAATTCCTGTTTCAATATTTTGCAGAAGAAAAGTGTGATTTTCCCTAGTTTAACCTGGTCAACAGAATTTCCAGCTATGAAAAAATCCTTCATCCACATTGCATCATTCTACATCTAATTTCTTGATGTGATGGATGCAAACACTAAGAGACTCCAAGGGTGACCTTCTACTAACAGAAGGGTTTTCCACCTGGTTGAGGCAAATGAGTCTATGGAGTTCAAAGCAGCAACAGATTCCTGTCTCACAGTTCAAACCCATCAAATGTTATATTTCTCCTGTTTTGTGGCTGGGCTTTTTCCTCTAGTCCACAGTGTATTTAGGACCAAAGGAAGAAAGAGACTCTGCATATTGAGTGTTTTTCATGTTTTTGTTGTTTTATTTTTTTATCACTACGATTATTAGTTTTGGTTTTACTCCTTGCATCACAACAACACCCTGAGTTCCCACTGGGAAGGAGGAGCCCTGCTGTGGCAGACACCATACAAGGCTATAATGAAAAGAGAATCCCTGGCCCTGGGTCTTACTTAATCTTTTTTAATTACTGACTCAGTTTAAGATTGCAGTCCTCACAACTTGCAGTATTCTCTTCCTCTCACTTGGTCTTTTCTAAGGACAGAAAGACAAGATTGTCCTCTGGCTTATAAAATAACTAAGAATTTTTTCTGTAATGCTCTTTTATGTCTTGTATGGGCTAGCCCTGAAACACATATATAACTCACTGACGTAAATGAAAACACATGATACCATACTATGAATGTACCCTTCCCTCTACAAAACCCAAGCTATTTGAACTGCTTTCTTTATTTGTATTATTTGCCAATGACTTATACAAGCTCATGCATTGAAATTCATCCTGTGAATACAGTACACATTGCAGCACAGACACCAGTGGGTCACTACTAAACCAGAACTGTACAACACATAGGAAAGGTTCTTCTTTTGTAGGTTCTCAGAGACTGCAAAAATATTACTTTTCTCATATTAACAACCTGGCCTAGTCTTGTTTTAATAATTCAAGCTTCATTCCATTCAGATTTAGGAAATCAATATTCCACTCCTGATTAGGAAATTGAAAGACATTACTATTATTTCACATCTGAAATACTTTTCAGTAAAAAGTCTGCACTTTTGGAAATAATGTACAGGTTTCGGTTTAGTGTTTTAGAGAGTGGCACAGTGTTTTCTTCTGACTTTAAACTAAAACATAATGGAAAATGTTAAAGGGAAGTTTTCTTTTAGACCAAAAAGAAATTAAGGGCTTTTTTTTGTTAAATACTACAAAACTGGATTTTGATACTTTAAAGTCATGAGCTGCTCTACCAAAACATTACTCATCAGAATGTGTTTTTTCCTGATATTGCAAATATAAAGACTCTTCATCTGAATATGAAACTTGTCACTGGGAGTATCCTTTCTTTGACTTAACCATTATTGTTTTAAAGATCTTATTTTAAATAATTTTATTCTCTGCATTTAATTAAAACCAAGTTTTCATCCATTTGAGTTAGAAGCCTAAAGGAAAAACAAATAAAATTCCCATTTCCTATCCTTAGGGCATTTATTTTTGAACACAGATTCCTAGTGAGACACTTCCATTTCAGTAAAGGGATCTTGGATTTTAGACCCTAGATAAGACCAAATTTTTCATTAATAAAAGCAACAAGAGTAACAATACCCTGTATAAGCAACACTTTATTTACTTGGCTGCTGAAATACAGCTGCACGTGGAGTATGAGCAACACTACACTTGGAGTATAGGGCATCAAGCTGTATCAGTGTTAAACAACAGGCTTTTGGGCACCTGGTTTAGTCAGGAATGCTGTCAAGTTACAGTAAAGATGTCTTTATGGGAGGATGGGAAAAGCTAAGGAGACAGGCTCTTTTTGCTTCCCCTGCTTTAACACTGCTGGCTGTACAGAGCAAACTGCAGTCCTGAATGACAGCCCATTGGAACCAAGCACTGAATACCTTCTAGGTCTCTGAAGCATACCTTCCAAATGTCCTCTTTTTTACAGTAAATTCTGATAATACATGCCATAGAAATGACAAAGCAGATGAACAGGCTGTCCACTGGATTTGCAAAATTTTTCACTACATCTTTGCTTCCCTCTCCAAGCACTTTTACCAGAGAAAAATAGAAATATTTACACATTTATTTCAAGATTTATATATTTTCATTCTTGAACAATAGTGGCTTTAAAAACCTAGCATCTGCAATATCAAATGACAGCAGTTGGTGTTTTAGGGGAGGCTCCACATTTGGCATGGTCTGATTTGTTTTTTTGACAATGGGAATGTTAAGCATAGTACAATTGCTGCTCCATCCTAACCTAACACACTTCATACATCACATTTTACAGCCTCCCAATGCTATCAGAAGCAAACAATACAGAAATGAGTAGCTTCTTGCTTAATGAATAGCTGTGTAGTAAATCCACTCTCCATGAAGAGAGCACTGGGTTGTAATAAGGTGTCTAGGGCTGCCAGGAGTTGTTCCAGGACATCAAGCAACGATAGTCCTTGCTGCTGCTCCTCTCAGCTGTTTTGTTTCTTCTCCTCTTTATGTGTTGTTTGCTGCCAGGCTCCACTCTTCCTCCCTCCCAGCAGCCTGCAAGCCATGCCCAGGTGGCAGCAGCCACCAAGGAACAGAAGGGCCAGAACAAACAGGCAGAGTGGCAGTGCAGAAGGGCAGTGACCTGGCACAGGTGGTGAAGCATGAGCTAACCCACTAATTCCTGGTCTAAGAGAGTTTTCTTAAATTGACCTCTTCCCCCTTGTGCTAGGACTGACATAAAGGACTTTGACTATATTGTCTACATTTGACTACAGTGGCTATTGCACTATAAGGTTAATAAAACATATACAAGTATACAGTACTATATACAGTATAGATATACAGTACAGATATACAGTACTCCCAGAAAAATTTTTGATTTGGAGATGACAGGCTGGGTGAGGAGCTTCTTTTCCCTTTCCTTCTGATCTTTTTTCTCCTCTCTTGATCTTTCTTCTGTGTTAGTGTTTCTTCACACCCTGCACACGTGTTCAGAGTAAGAGCTGAAAAACAAGTGAATAAATAAATTCTGTATATTTCTCTTTTCCTGAAATAGCCTTTTTCATCCATCAAAGATGATGGATTCCTTATACAATGAAACTCTCAAAGCAGCAGCAAGTATGGCAAGCATATTCACCTTGAAAATAGATGTGCTTTTCTGTTATTTTTTCTCATCTAAAATGGATGGATATTTTAGCCGTAAAGACAACATGAGTCACTTTTGGAATACCCTGGTGACTAGCAAAATGCATACTCGCACTTTCTTCTGCATCACAGTCTTACTGTACAAGACACAATACATCCCATCTTCTTTCTCTGCTTAGCTTCATAACAAAGAGCTGTCAAAGTTGATCAAACCAAACTGAATGATTTCACTATCCTGCACCTATTTATAAACTCACTCAGTTCATCTCATGGCAGTCAATGACATGATAGTACAGGCTACTATGAACTTTGAAAGACTGTATCAGGCCTCGTACCCTTGTGCCTAGAGGGAGTGTGAGAGATCAGGGACAGGGTGAAGTTTCTAGACCAGGTCACCCAGGGCTTTGGACTAGTTAACTTATTTTGCTGCTGAAAGGCTTAGCATTTGGGTTCTCAACAATTATGGGGAAAAAGAGGAAAACAACTCATACCAGACCAGCACACCCTACACAAAATTCTCAGTCAGTTTTGGTGCTCTTTTGGATTTGCTGTTGCTATTGCAGGGGAACAGGCCTGGCTTTATTTGATGCTGTAAAGAGGTGAGTCTTTGGGCTGTGCCCTTTTCCTGTTTTTTGTATTCACTTTTGGTAGCTGAAGAGCCATCTCTTACAGAAGAGATACTGGGCCATGTGACCTTTGGTCTCATATATTATTCCCGTGTACTTGGAGGCTAGCAGGAGCTCTACAATAAGTCACATGTTCTAGAAAGCAATTATTGTGCAAAACATGGCTTAGAATGATAAAGACTTATTTGTTATAAAAGATGCAACAGTGAAAATTACTCAGAGAGATGTTTTCAAAATCTATTATCTCTTCCTGAAGAATAACCTCATTGTTACCAGATGCCTTTAGCATTATTAAGGGCAGAAAGCTTATACAGAATGCTGGGTGATGCAGGACAAATAGCACATGTATAACTAAGTGGGAATTCAGTTGAAGAAATACATATGTATGCAGTGATAAAAACAAATAATGGATTGACTCCATGTAGGTATATAACTCCATTAACTTCAGTGAGCTAAACTGACAGAAACCAGCCAAAAATCTGTGCCATCCATTTGTCAGTAGTTTTATCTGATTTGTATCAGTGTGTAACAAGAATAGGATTAATTTTATACCTAGTATGACTCTAAAGATTTCAAAGAGGTTTTGTGAAATATCCAGGAGAAAATGAGACACCCATAAGCATACATTCCTCTCAGAAATTCACTGTATTACGCTTGAAAAGCACTGCACAGCTCTCAATGTTTTTTTAATGGTGCCATCCTACAATAAAATATGCCTGATTAAGTGCCCTGAGAAACATTATCATTAAGGTTCTATGTCTGGTGAATATCACTCTCAAAGCTTTTCTTTCCCTGATTGTGATGAAAGAGACATAATGGTCAGTTCGTGATGAGTTCCAAGTGACTGGACTTGATTTACTGTTGAATTACTGCATTTAATATGAGCATTAAGTCACATTTTATCCTGTTACGTATTTTCTAGTGATAAAAATATACGAAGATTTCTTGATTTTGTTGGGACTTATATCAAAGGAAAAATACAGGCTAAGATATCTGCACCATCTAATACTTTCAAAATGAAGAAGTTGCTAAAAAAAAGAAATAAAGTTGTAGTATTTCTTGCATACCAATTAACTTCGGCAACTAACAAGTCATGGAAGAACATGTTTTAATTTACTTCAGACAGATTCATTACTGTAGCCCTTGACAATATCTTTGTACTGCCATCATAAGCTATATATAAACCCTAGGATTTCCAGCTTTTAGGTTTTAGCTATATACACTAGCTACCTCTTGGGTATATGTTGAACAAGAGCCACCCAAAAATTATGAGCTTCTTATTTCCATTTGTGTTAGCTTCTATTGAAAGGAAAATCAGTCATGCCAGTGGGAAGGGAAGAGCAGCCTATGTCACAAAACCAGGTGCCCTCACCAGGCTGATCAGCAAAACTTGATTTGTCACAAAGTACCATGCTGCTGAATATGATCAGAAGCAGTCCCAGCCCATCAATACCTGTGTAGACCATGAAAATCATCAGGAGAAGGTTCACTAGAAACAACTCCAGTAAACAATTTTAGGTCTAGGCTTTTAAGTGCAAAACTAATGTTCTTTCTAGCTCCATGAGAAGATCTATGTTAAGGTGGGTCCCGTTTGCAGTTTCCAGTCAAATTTTGAACCTGGAATTAGAGGTGCTTGACTCAAGCTCATGACGAAGATGTTCAGAGCTTTTAAATTGTACCCAATTAGTAAAGCTTCAACTATTTCTCGAGACACACAGTCTCTTCAGAGGTTTACATGCATACCTGAGCATATCCTATAATCTCTTACAGGCTATTGGAGGAGTACTAAGTAGGTAGATAAGCCAACCTTAGCCCTCAGACTTCCAGATAGCCATGGTATTAGAAAATCATTATAGACTAATTGGAGAAATAGTTAAGAAAATTTAAAATTTAGAGCCTAATTCAACTCATTCTCAAGTAAATTTTTTACTTAGAGCAGATAGATTATCTCTGTCCGTTGACTGTAACAGGGAAGCATTGAGGGCTGTGAAATCCTTCCTCCCACGCCACACTCCAAACAGCCACAATATAATGAATGTGTTCCTCTGTTCCAGCAGCCTCTGAAGTGGGATGTTTTGCAATGAGAAGACATAGCCTTACAGATATCACCAAGGAAAGATGAAGCAGTGTCCCATGATTAGGGATGCACCTTCCCAGACTGACAGTCTCTGTTCTAGAAGAAGCACTGCTTGTTTTTTCACAGACACTTGGTGCCTACATATGTATGTATGTGTTCATTGTGTTTCCAGAGCTCTTCTCAACAGAAGAGAAGAAAGAAATAGGAGGATGATTTTAAAGTACTCCATACTTTAAAGTACAAGGACTTCTCAGATTTGCAGGGAAAAACAATAATTTGACAAGGATTCAAAAAACCCCATGGGATGTTTCTGCCTAACAGAGCAGCACAAAGAAAATTATAGATCCAGGTGGTATTCCAAGAGTGGTGCAGGTAATTCCATAAAGCCAAACTAGCTAAAAAAATGAATAAATTGGTCTGAGAGGCTTAAGCCTGATAACTGAAAATAGGAAACAGAAGTGTTCATTATGGTGGCAAAATATGGGGTGGAGGAGTGGGAGGGTGGTGTAATGAGCTTTTTTTGTTTGTGTGATTTAAGGCTTATATTTTCTAAGCTAGAATTTTCAGTCAAAATGCATTTTGTTTATTCCAATCGAAGAGTAGCTTATCAAGACAGATTCTCTAGGAAAATATTAGTGCCTGAAAAATTGAGAGGTTTCATTTGTATAACACGCAAAGAATGAATTTTTGATATCGTAAACCATGTGTAAGCTAAAGACTGGTCTAAAATTTATGAGAAACTTTGAATGTAGCATATTAGTTATAAAGAAATAATGTAATCCTTGAATTAGAATTACGTGCACAGCCACTGATGTAATGACATATTGTAAATAACAAGTCACTAAATTCATAAAATAATTAAGTCAAGTGTGATAAATGGAAGCACCTTAAGCATGCAGTTGAAAATACTGTGTGCAAAAATATTTGCAGAAAAAGAATATCTGAATGTAAGAAAGAAGAAATTAAAGTAAAAACAGCGCTTCAATGTGCTGTATCTTGGAATGGAATATTTCTATGAGAGGAAAAGACTGATAATACTATTTGCAGCAGGACTTCTTCAGAAGTGTTAATGCCTTTCTGTAAATCATCAAATCCATCCATAGGCGATTTTCAACTTTTTTTCTAATTTGACAAGCATGCAAAATTTTCCAGCAGATAGGCTAAACCTGCTGGAGAGAATTTAAGCTTATTGACACTCCTCTTACTTTCCTTAGTTACCTTACACAAATCCCTTGGAAATAGCCCACAAACGTCAAGGTATCCATGGATCCCAGCCTAAAAATTGCTGTTCAATATTCAAGGTAAGTTGATTTAGTTTAGAAGGGGTGGTGGTGAAGGAGGTAATTTCTCTCAATGTTTTAAAAAAGTTATATTTTATATTCTATATGGGGAAAGTCCGTACATGGGGAAAATACCATAATAAAGTTGCCAACATGGGTCAAATTTATGTGTGTTATGTAGAAATATAGGATTGGATAATGATCTAGATGAGACATCCATACAGAGAGTTGTGACCTCTAATAAGAAGTGAACAGCTGTGATTCCTACAATATTAGGTTTTCTATGAAATAAAAATATATCATCATTCCATAGCCTAAATATGGTAAATATTTTAATTTTGGTTCTGTTAGAAACAAAATCTTGTTTTCAAGACTTGCACAAAGTGCATTTCTGTTGGTTTTTTTTTTGTGTCAATATAAATAGAAATACAGATAATAATAGCAAGTACAACTCATGCCCCATGAACCCTTTGGTGCTTTTTTTGTGCGCACAGTTCATAGGCACACCAGTGGCTTTAGGATCTAAAACTGACCATTGGAATAAAACTACTGTAAATACTCTTTGACAAAAATTGCAAATAAAAGTAAAAATTAAATGGTTGTGTTAACAAAAAAATTGCTAAAAAGAGCACTTTTGCATGAGGATTTTTTTTCTGTTTTCTGAAGTATTTACACTGAGTATACTTCAAAAAATCTTGACAATTATATGAAAGAAACTGAAATTAAAACGTTTTCCTCTGTTATTACATGTATTCATGATAAATTACGCCAAATATGTAATCATAGGTGGTATGACACCAGGAAATTCCTGACCACCAAAACATCAGACAGATATGGATCTAATTGTAATAAGGGACTGCCACAGATAGAGCGTTTGTCGTGAAAGGTTAAGGTTACCATCTGGAACAAAGTTCCCCTGAATCTATCTGAAGTAAATTAAAACATGTTCTTCCATGACTCTTCAAATCTCTTTGACCCTATTCTGGTTTTTCAGGAAGGTTAGAAAGTTAGAAAAGGCTCCTTTTGTTTTGTAATTTAATTAAAATAAGTTTGGATAGGGATAATTCTTTTCGTGCATGATAAATATAGCACATGAGAACTGAGATGAGTGATATGACCATGTTGACATAACACTGATGGAATGTTGTTTGTTAAAATACACTAGAAAATAGTAATATTATTGAAAAATGTAAAAAAATGCAGATTTTACCTACTTTTTTCTTCTTTTTTTTAGCAGCACAACATCCTAGCAATTGCTCCCAACCATTTTGCATACTGCCTCTTAAAATATGGCTGAGACTGTTATATCTATGAGCATCAGTAAGAAAGCCAGCCTTTCATTCAACATTTTCATTTCATCAAGAGCAGTTAGGTTGCTTTTTTGTATATGATTGGACCTACTTTCCTCTGATGCTGAAGCATTTCTGATGCTTTAACAAACAATGAAAGTGTGAACTTTCAGACCCTCATAAAATTGTCAGTTTCTGCATTCAGCTTCAATGTTGACTACATCTTAGAGTTCTGATGATGTATGATTGTCATGGCAGATGATTCTTTAGACCTATATTTTGTAGTTATAGCAATGCTTGGTCAGCTTCTGTGGATGTCTAGAAAAGCAGAAATCATAACAAAGAAAGAAAATAAGGCCTGGTGTACTAGAAATCAGTTTCAATAATCCTTCACATCTTTCCCAGCAAAGTATGAACTGAACTGTTCAATAATATGAAGATAATATTCATATACCAAATTAAGGTAATGAAAAACTTAAATTTGGAGGCTGGTAGCTCCACAGTTCTTTACCAGCAGGGGTGATGTTTGCATTTTTAAGGACTGTTGTCTTTTTAAGCCAAACTGGAAATGAAACACCATACAGCCATTCGCTTAACCCCCTTTCTCTTCCCCCCACCCTGCTGGAATGGGGAGCAGAATTGAAGTAAAACTTGTTTTGAGATAAGAACAGTTTAATAATGACAAAAAAAATAAAATACAATAATAATGGTAGATAATAAAAACAGGTGTTGCACGATGCAATTGGTCACTACCAACTGACTGATGGCAGACCCACTTTCCCAAACCTGGATCGGCTGCCCTTCCTGATAACTGCCCCCATGTATACACTGGGCAAGGTGTTCTATAGTGTGGAATACCCCTTTGGTCAGTTCCAGTCACCTGTCCCAGCTATGCTCCCTCCCAGTCTGGTTTTTTGTGTACCTCCTCACTGGCAGAGCATGAGAAAATAAAAAAAGAAGTCCTTGCTTTAGGATAAAAACAACTTAGCAAAAAACCCAAAACATCAGTGTGTTATCAACAGCACTCTCATTCTAAATTCAAAATACAGCACTGTAACAGCTACTGAAAAGAAATTAATGCTATTTTAGCTGAAATCAGGACAGATGACATATTCGGGGTCTAGGAGTCATAGTACCAAAATATTCCCATGGCTTAGAACCATGATTTACGTGCAATATGTTTTTTCAGAGGTAAAAAGAGACTACAAACAGTTTGTGAGTGGAAAAGGACCGGAAGCCATTTCTCTTTAATGAGATAAAGATGCTCTCACTTGCCTTTACCCCTGTGATGGGGATTTAATGTAACCAATATTGTCCTACCAGTCTGGCTCTGCTGCTCATGGACTGCCTGCTTGATGACCCAAGAGATGGACTTCTCTCTGCTATCCTCAATGAATACTGAAAATCCTCTCTGGAGTGCAAATCATAGAACTGAGAACATCCTCTTGTCCTGCATTTCCCTCTGGATTATCCTACTTTTTTTCCATTGTGTACTGATATATATTAGTCAGATGAAGCCCCTAATCTAGGCATAGAGGTTAGGTATCTAATGTTAGCACCACAAATACATCATAGAATATACTCCTCCAAAATGATTGCACACATGAACTGCAATAAAAAGCAGTTTGCCAGAGCATGCCAGAATTAATGACTGAGATGACCATACGACAGCAAAAAATGGGAGGGAATGGCAGGCAGCTCTTCAGAATGCAGCAGTTGTGCAGTGTTTAAAGGCTTTTAAAATAAAATACCTCTTTCAGTGCCCTCCCTCAGGACTTTTAATTGAAGCCTTATGAACATGATGACTGCAATAGTTCCTTTGGGAATAATAATTGTTGGGAGTGCCCATGACAATGGAGTAGAAATACTAATCCCAAAGGTGGTTAAATGAAGCAGTAGGCATGAGCCTGGGTCATAAGCAGAAAAGTGTAATGCCTTTTCCCAAAGGTGCTGCAAAATGAATGTGGGATAAAAACTTGTGCAATACTGACTGAAATTTAAGCAGTATTTGCAGTATTTCGAAACATCCCATTATTTAGAATGTGAGACCAGTTTATAACTAGAGAACAGGGCACAACAATAGCTTCTAGAGTAAATATAGTCACAGAATTTTTTAAAATGGTGGCTACAGCAGGTTAAGGAAAACATTTGTTTATAAGAGGAAGTTTTGAAGGAGCTACAAATATTTACACTCATATTTTTTCAGAGGGAACTTCCCAAAATGCCTCTAAAACCTCAACCTTGAAAAAGTATTGGTTGTTAAAATGAAAATTTGCTTTTCTATCTTTTTAAAAATATAAAGGAAATAAATAAACAAATAAAAATCCCCAACTCTTACCTACAATTTTTTTTTTTTGTTTTAAATTTAAAGAAATCTTACTCGCTTTCTCATAAAACAAGAACTTTGTTCAGACTTATAGGACTGAGCTGTTTTCATAGAAGAAAGGAATTGTAAGGGCAAAATGCGCCCTTCTAGAGCATTTTTTTTCTGTCTTCTATCCGTTCCTATATTCCTAGCCATTTTTCTTTATCTGGTTATCAAAGACTCCCTTTCCCATCACAGACCTTTTCCTGAGGGAAATTTCTACTGTTGCTGCCCATTGTCTGTTTACTTTGCTTAAGTGCAGGAATGTTGGGCCGTCCTTCATGGGCTGCCATAGCTCCAGAAACTGAGACATTTACTGCTGATAGAGATTGCAACTATTTTCAACTCATTCATTTTAGTTCTGAGGCTTTCCTGGCACATGGAACCAAGTTGGCATGAGCACACACTGTAAATCCCACTCTTTGGAACAACAGCAGATTTATTGTATTGCGATTACATAGTCAATCTTTGCTTGGGCAGTAGATCAGACTCTCCCTAGAAGTTTTGGGCTTGGGGACCATGAGCTAGCCATGCACTTACACTATCGTCATCTGTGGATTGAGATTCAACAGCTCTAGGGAGTGCAAACAAATAGAATTTTACTCATGGAAAGAGGAAGGTCTCATCTTCCCATTAAAAGTTGAAAGGGATGAAAACTTATTTGCTCCCTTGTGATTTCTCTGTATGTTTGCCTTAAAAAATAAAGGCAAATCTTTTAGGTCTCTTCTTCCTTGTGACTTTTGCACAATAAAGGCTGTTACTGATTGCTAGTTAATGATGGCTTGGTTTTTGAAAGATGAAGAGCAGTATCTGTAAGAAGTTTTTCTATTAGGTTCAGTATCGACATGTTATAGTGTTGAATTTAAAAATTAGTAATCTTTGGTTGATAGGAACATTTAGACTATCATAGCTTGCAACAGGTGTTGAATGCAGATTAAAGAAGTAAAAGACTAAAAGAGATTTTTTTTTCACCAGAAATAGTGGCCTAAAGCACTTTCAGTAACCCACTTCAACAAATTTCACTTTTGAGACTAAACTGAGCCCTATTTGTAAGCCAAGACAAATTTAGCTGAGAAAGCTTGTTGTGAGATTAATGCTATATAAATTCTCTTCTGGACCCTGTTGCTGTATTAAGCAAGGGAGTATTTTCAGGGAGAAACAAAGTTGTTCATTACATGAGCTGATTGCTGTGCTCTCGGAGCAATAAACTGCTGGTGCTGCTACGGTAAACCAGCTGTTGCTCCCTGCCATTGGAATCTCTATCTCTCTCCATTCTCCCATGTGTCTGCATTAATCACAAGGGCAAAAACCCATAATAAAAACATTTCCATTAAATGAAGATTTCTCATTTTCTGGAAAGAAAAGATGAGTTTTGTAATATGCTAGTTGTTCTTTTTTAATGGAGCATTGTTCCTTGCCTGTGCAGATGAATTGCAAAACCGGAGTGTGACAATAGATATTCTGATAAAATGGCACCTTCATTAAAAACAAACAAACACCCAAAAAACCAGACTTTAAAAGAATGAATAGTTTCTGCCAACCGTAAAGCTTTTGATATGTCTTTTAATGTTAATCTTGTTTCAACTTTGGTCTGCAATACTATGTATTTGATTAGATTCTTATGATGTTTTGAACATGTATGTATATGGGGACTGCTTGAAAAAGTGTGAAAATTCATAACAGCAAGAGAGTAAGACATAGACAAATATAACTATTCATACAAACATATAAGACAAATCCATATATGGCTATATTTAATATGGATTTGAACTGCTTTGTTATATTATTTCTTCTTCAGGTTTGTTCTTACTAACTTATCCAAACTCCATGCAATCCAAGATCAAGAACTGGATTCTTAATATTTATGTGATGATTCCCCTTTTCACCCTGCCATCTCACAAAAGTGTCCTTGGCCTTTTATAGCCAATATAATAAAAATCTTTTAAAACAGAAGCAAATATTGGGGGAAGCATACAGCACAAGATTAAGAGAAGGAAATTCTTGCACTGAATACTTCAGAAACATATCCGTTCTCTTGGATTCTGGCACATCCAAAACTTCAAGAAAGCTCAGTGTTGCAGACAGAGTTATTGCAATGTCTACAAAATTTTGGCACTGAGTCTGGGAAAATAGCATAAAAGGCAATGGTAAAAAGGCGCAGCAGGTGATGATGCCACTCAAAATTCCAGTCTGGTGCACGGCTCTGTGGCAGACGCTTCTGCCCGAAGCCTTCAAGCCTGGTTGCTACATTTTACACCCTTTGCAGACAAGGCAGTTGTGCCAAATTCAGGATAAGGAAGAGAGTATTTAGTCCTGGGAGAAGCACTCCAACTGGGCTGTGGCACAAAAGTAAAACCTGGAGGCAAACAAACAAACAGACTACAGATGTGTCTAGAAAACTGGTAAAATAGTCACACAACTGGATCTGGGTTCGCTAAACAGTTTTAAGAAAAATGGATGTATAACATGTAAATATCTATGGATATGAGGAGGGACATATCAGTTGCATGACTTTCCTCTGCATTTCTGTCTCTTTCCTCAAAGAATACAAAATAATACACCACAGATTAGGAACCAGATAAGTGAATGTATGACAAAAAGCCCCAGAGATAAATACATCCCCAGTAGAACTCCACTGTGATTACTGGATTTATTCCAAGTCATGAACTAGGGTCATAATTTCATATTTATATTAAAACATTGGAGATTAGTATAAAATGTTAGACTTGAGTCTTGGAAAATCTGCCAAAATCCTTTCTACAACTTCTTCAAATCCCACACTTGGCATATTGTTTGTGTTTTGGATACTAAAAGATGAATGTAGTAAGCACAAAGCACAGGTGTTTGATGTTAATGTTGTCACTGTACTTATTACTGGAATGTTCTAAAATATTATTATAGTAAAGGTGATATGTGAATAAACCAGAATAGAATAGAACTGCATTATAGAAAAAACCTCGGTTTTGTTGCTCTATAACCACAGCATTTGTACAGTTTTAAGAATGGTAAGCCTCTTTTCCTGCCCATTTTGTTCTTTGTGTAATGTTTTGTATTGTTTTGTTTTTCCTAAAAATTGTCCAATGATCTGCAGATCCATAACCATCATACAGCATTTCAAGTAATTTCACATCTGTAATTTTGTAGTCACTGTAACACTGCATTGAAGACAAGCAGGAATAATGTGTTTTCCTAACTCTAGCTGGTATCACTCTTGAATGAATACAGAAATGTCAGGGCCCACTCATATTTTACTCTTGAAATGTGAACAAAGGATTTATGTCAGAAGTGAAAGATGTGTATTTAATAGATGTCCAGAGGCATGCAAATTAAAGCTGCAGGATAAACAGCAATTTATGGGGTATAAAGCCCAGGAGACAATGAGTAGACAATAGGCCCACAGAATTTCTGGGCAACACTGAACTATGGAACAGGAGCTCGGTTCCCCACACTGTAGCTGCAGCTGCACCAAGGAGTGACCAGACTGGGGTGCCACACAGAGGTCTGCAGAAAGGTTTGATGGCTTCAAGGAAAGGATTAAGCTTAGTTAAAGACACTGAAGTCAGGGTCAGAGTTATGATGCTGAGTACTAAGAACATTAAGTTGCTAGTAGCTCTGTTGGAGACAACTCCAGATTGACTGCAGATGTGAGGAGCCGTGGGGCTGTAGCCCAACAACCCTTTAGTAGCCTCTGATTGACCTCTCAGAGGAGCTGCAGCACCCCTAAACCGTGTCCTTCACAATGCAGGAAGGGTTTTATAGCTGAGATAAATTATCTGTCTTAATCATAACAGACTTGCCCTTGAATGGAGGTTTAATTTAAAAAAAAAAAAGTAACTAAAATAAAGAAAAACCTGTGAGTGAGGCCACAAATATGTATTTTGCTTAAGAACCTACTGAGTTTGAAAGCCTGAAAACACCCATTAACTTTTTTTTACTGACTGGAAAAGAATCATTCCAGTTTCATTTAGGTTAGTGGAGCACCAGTGATTCACGACATTAGTCAGCAATGTACATTCCGGTAGAAATCAAATCTAGTAGCCAGAAATAATACCAAAGTTGAGTGGCTTCATAAGATTTTAAGGATTCAATGCATTTTTGTCTCAGCTGAGAACACTATACTTTGGCTTCTCAATTCAGAGGAGTTTTTTCATGTGCTTCAAAACCCTGGAAAAGATACCTAAGCTGCAAAACAATCTGTGCTTACATTTTAACTAAATCCCATTGTGCATGCACCAATGTTTCCTCAAAACTGACTAATAGGCTTAAACTAGAATATTTTACAAATTGGGAGTGGGAATGTTCATAATAGCCAGAACTAAAGTGTTTTCAGACACTTGAGTCCTATTCTGAGCACTTCAGAGACTGATCTAAGAAAGGCTTTAACCTTGATCTTGTTGGCCCATTGAGGCACAGATTCAGGGTTAATGATGGTGGTTCTTTGGTGCTACAGCACAGAGGTACCTGTTCTCTAACTTCCAGCAACAGTAGCCTCTTGTGGGTCGACCCCCTGCCTTTGAGATGAGCCCAGTGCTCTGATTTGTAATTGCTGGGGTTGCAGCAGTGCTGGTGAATGTGCACATGACTTATGATGACTTAGGATGTCAAGCAGCACCCTCTGCACCAAGGATGCTGCAGTAGGAACAACTGCAAAGGAAATGCATCAGCTGCCACTTTTGCCAGATTGACCCACACAGGACCAGCCCAGCCAGAGAGACTTTCAACAAAACTCACTGTCTGTGATTGCTAATTAGGTTTCTAATTTGAGTGGAGGTAACTTTGCAATGATCAAACACCACAAACAGCACAGGTGGCATCCCAGCCATCGGTTCCCTCCTGAAAGAACAAATTTCTACCGGTCCAACATTTTGGCAAACTTTACAAAATTGGATCTCAGATCTCAGATTGAGCCTCTTCACTGCCACTTTCATAACAAACACTAAATCACTGAAGGACACTTGTCCTCATAATTTTTTTCTTCCACTCATGGAATGTGTTTGCAGCACATCCTTTCTCTCAGGACTGCGATGTATATCATGTTGAATATTTACTCACACCCATAATTAATATGTATGACAGATATTTGTGTTAGCTTTTTTTAGTTTGTTTGGTTGGTTTGTGGGGGATTTTTTTGGTTTTTATTTGCTTTTGTGCTTTGAATTGAGGGATGCAGCAGGAGAATGTCTACCTGCTTCGCTTGGGAGCTACACAGCCAAAAAACTCTCCAAAGAATGGAAGAGATGGCAAACATCCAAGAAAGCGTTTCTGAGAGTATTGCAAATTTTTACATCTGAAAGTTACATCAAGGTCAATGGGAAAAAGATGGGCAAAACAACCAAAAGAAAATAAAGAAACCCAAGAAAAGGAAGTAAAATAATTACAGAATGGCCTGGGTTTGCCTTCAGGGTGAGAGATGGTAAGTCAAACTCTCTCAAAGTGGAAGTCATGGAATCACAGAAGCACCGAATGTGCTGAGTTGGAAGGAGCCCATCAGGATCATTGAGTCCAACTCCTGGCTCTGCACAGGACCCCGCAAGAGTCACACCTTGTGCCTGAGAGTGTTATCCAAACACTTCGAGTCTGTCAGGCTTGGTCCACACTGTTTCCACCATGACAGTAGACTGTCATGTTTTCCCAGACTAAGACTGTTATTTGGCATCCCTGTCATTTGACATATTTGCCATTTAAACTGGCAAGCTTGAAGTATGATCATTGTTTTAGAGTCCAAGACACCGCTCAGACTTTCTCCTTTTGGGACATGAGTGTTTTGGTCCAGGCCTTTCAAGTTCAGGAGTTCACAACCTTTATTCCAGGGTCTTATTTTTTCAGGGATAAACCAGTGATTTTGGGATTGCTGCCAATTGCCACCTTAATCTCCTTGTTAAGATCCCTTGGGTTCCAGTCTGAGCTTGAAGCATAGCATCTGATCTATTCTTTGTTATCCCAGGAATTTCTAAAAATATTGAAAGATAAGACAATGCCTTAGTGAACCATTGTGTCCTGGAGTTTTTTGAGTACTGGGGTATCATCAGCATCTTGTGTGTGGTTGTCTTCTGCACAACCTCTGAAAGAAAGGTGTGTCAACACAACAAACACTGAATCAGATGAGCTACAAGAAACATCATAATAAACATGAAATTTAGAACAGTCTGTGTTTATTTACTTATTCAGACTGATGCAACTTTGGTGTAAGTCTGATTTTTTTAAAATAAACTTCTTGAGCAAATATGAAAATGTTTTCAGCCATAGAATCATAGAATGGTTTGGATTGGAAGGGACCTAATAGATCATCTAGTTTTAATCCCTTACCATGGGCAGGGACACCTTGCCCTAGACCAAGTTTCTCAAAGCCCCATTCTATCTGTCCTTGAACACTTCCAGGGGTGGGACAGCCACAACACTGTGCAACCTTTTTCAGTACCTCGCCAACCTCACTGTAAAGAATTTCTTTCTAATATGTATTCTCAGCCTACCCTCTTTCAGTTTAAAGTCATCCCCCCTTGTCTTATAACTACCTGCCCTTACAAAAAGTCCCTCTCCAGCTCTCTTGTAGGCCCCCTTTAGATACTGGAAGGTGCTACAATATCTCCATGGAGCCTTTTCTTCTGCAGCCTGAAAAACTCCCATTCTCTCAGACTGTCTTCATAGGAGAGATGTCTTCATGGAGGCAAAATACATCCTGGAGAGTAAAGTTAATAGAAGTTGTGAGTGGAACATCAAATATTTTTGGTGGCTTTCCCTTGTGGTGGGCGTACAGATTCATAGAATACCAATCTTAACACTTGGCAAAGCTTTGTGCAATCTGTTTAATTTGTGAGGTGGTAGTGGCTGGTAGGGATGATGGCAGCCCCAGGAGGCTATGACATAATTGACGCCATAGAAAATCATTCGTGAAATAATTCCATTGAAACATACATGACCAAGCCACTGCAAAACATTTTGAAAGATGTTCCTTGTCTGTGTAACCATGTTGGGTGATTTTCCCCAAGGGAGCTTGATTTATAAACGTCTCACTTATTCTTTCAAGGTGTGAGTTCAGCTTTTATCACCTTTAGAATTTAATTAACAGCAAATTCATATTTATTATTATCTTATCTTAGTCTGATCCACAAGCAGTTATACACATGTGGCTTCCTAAAAAATGTAAGAGGATATTTTTTAAATGTCATTCTGTCTTTCCCTTCATCAGTGTTCGAAAAAACTGAACTTTATTGCACTTACGACTCAGGGTATTAATACTCAGGGTATTAAGTCAGGGTATTAATTTTTTTGTATTGGATACTTTTGATTTGTGAACTCTGAGAGAATAAATTAAATCAAGGAAACTAGCTACTTTGCCTGGACTGGCAGTAATTTTCTAAAGGAAAATTTCTGTCTCCTATTCTTTAAAAGTTTCAATTCTGCAAAGATAAGGTAGATAATGGATAAGAATTCCTCCCCACCTCCCCTGCCTTTTTCTAAGGCTTCATAAAACCCATTTTTCTTTTTTTTTTCTTTTTTTTCCCCTTCTATGACTACATTTGTATTAACATGTGAGTCTTTGGACTTTTCAAAGTTTATATTCTATTAAATGGCACTTGGTAACAAATTTTGTTCACACAAAAATAGCACTTCAGCTGTAATTAGTGCTTAAAAAATTATGAACACTTTGTGTAAACCTCTCTTTTTTGGCACTGCTAGAAGTCAGCTGTGATTTCAGAGTATAATAAATGCATTTGGTTGAATTCCCCTGTTGTGCTGTGAGGAGAGCTTGTCTTTGGCTCATTTAGATTCTGAAGACTTTGTCCAGTGTCCAGATGCACTTTCAAAATGTAGTTAGGAGAATAATTACCGAATATATTGAAGAGCCATTCCTATTTTTTCCAGTTTATGCTCAGTAGATTTCACAACTGGCATAATTACTGCAAACTCAATTGGCAAAGAGCTGTTATCTTCAATGGGAATAATGCCTACTACACTAGTCAGTCTTATCCATTGTTAATAATGTGCATTTAATAAGTTGCAACTACTGGTCTTAAAAGCAGTCCCAAAATTATTTAAGCTGTTTCTCACAGTGTTTGAAGCTAGTTAACAGATTCTGTAGCATGAAAAGGCAGAAATACAACAATCAGTGCTATAATATTCATGGCTTTTGCTCTAGCTGTTCAAGGAAAATCATGCTTGAATTAAGTTGTAGCAAGAAGAATTAAGTTGATCAAATTAGTCCTTCAAGTTTCTGACTATCTGAGACAAAAATCTGTAAGGACACTGAATTGAATATGTGATGGATGGTAAAGAAAATCCTTACCAATAAATTAGTTTGCAATGGCATTGCTAGGGAACTCTAAGATGGTGGAGGTTGGCAGGTAAGAAATGAAAGCTTGCTTTAAAGACCATTTCAGATGCTTTTCTCAGTGTAAAAGTCATTCAGATTGCTTCAGAACAGATACATTTGCATGGAAACTGTCAACAAACTATTTGAAATTTAACTGCAGATTGTTGAGCTATTCCCAAATTTGGGTAAACCTAAGGTGAATTCCAGTTTCACAACCAATCAAAAACTCAATAAAATGCTCTTTGCCACATTTTTTTTAAAAAACATATTGTAATCCCCCCATGTTACTCATTAGTCTTTTTCTTAAATTAAAGCCATTTGATCTCTCTGACCTTTGACCAATGTGACTTGACTAATTCCTAGTACTTTTTTGTGAAAGCAATATGACCAAAACATTTCCATGGAAATACCTTTGGCAGAAAATAAAATGGCTTATTGCATTACTGAAAATAGAAGGAAGTCATTCACTAAGATCACAGACCTTTTATCCCTGTGAAAATTGCCTGCCAGCACATGAGAATCCATGAAAATTGAAAGCAACATGCCAACTTCTTGTTTGCATGGCAAGTCTGTCTCAAATATATTTCCTTGGGTTTTAACAAAGAGCAAGAACTTTCTTCTCAATTATCTATTAGCAAGAAAGGGGGTGGAAGATTGCAGCTAAGCATTCTGTATAGGGTGTGAAAATTAGGACAGAGTCTATTTTCTAGCTCCAAAACAACGCAGGAGAGTTCATGCAGATCTCCAAAATGTCTATGCAAAACTCAGGACTAAAGCAAAGCTGCTCCTAGTCCACAGCTGCTCACTAAATAGACATATTGTAACAGTATTTTGGTAAATTATGATAGATGTAATGGGTACAGCAAACCCAATTTTGTAAATAGTCACCTTTTTCTTCTTGGATTTTCCATTTGTGTATGGGGTTTACCTTCTGTTCTAGAGTAAGTGCTGCACCCTCTATCAATGCAGGATAAGAACATGGAAGTCCTGGCATCAAGGTTTCCCTGAAAATCAGTAAATTTATTCTTGTGTATTCAAGATTGTGCATTCACAAAAGATAGAAAACCGAATACAGACAAGTCGCCACCTCCAACAATTTGTATGGTGTCTTATTTCAAATAGAGTCCTGAAGGAATGTCTGACAAATAACATCCCAATTGCTGCCATTCTCATCAGAAAACTGGTCCTCAGTACTTAGAATGAATACAAATATTAGCTCTTTGCAAAGCATTATAATTTTCAGGCAATCATACTAGTGCATTGCACTTTGATGCTGTCACTGTTCTCATTTTTTGGCTGGTGACTACACTGTTACTGCTATTATGTCCTGTATGAACTTCTAGTGAAGGGCAGCCAACAAGGCCACTAAATGATAAGTTTTGCAGCTCCTGTTCTAGTGCTAAGGGAGGAACAGTGTGTTCTAGATAATTATGTCTCAGGGATGCTTTTAAGGAGAGGAGTGTATTATCTCCTTACTCTCTGGTTAACCCTTCTACCTCCATTACCATTACAAGCATAACTCAACTCTGCATTTGCTCAAAGGCATCAACCTGGACATCCCAGGTATAATTTCACCCTCAAGAGTGTCTGATATAAATTTCCCAGCTCTGGGTGGTGGGGAATGGCCTACAGATCTGTGCTTCATGGACTAAACATTATCATGCACCTGGTCCCTAGGAACAGAGATATGTACAGACCTCTCAAAGCTTTCTTTCCAGGTTTCAAGAACATTCAGCTGGGTTTTTTCACACTTATTCTTCTTCCAGGTTGGCCCATATCTCTTTTTCTCTACCACCCACAAGCCAGGTCCAGGCTGCCAGCCGTGCACAGCATCCACCAAGATTTTCCTTTAACTTGAGTTAAAGGGGAAAGTGGAGAAATTCTGCAACATCAAGCTGCAGCTGAAGTCTCTGCAGGGAGCAGCTTCCTCTCATCTGCAGCTGCTTGCATACCTACAGCAGGGCAAGAGTTTATATTGTCTTTTCACCAGTGGACAGTTTGCAAGAGATGCTTAGGAAACTATCCTTTCTACCCAAGAAAGTACCTTAAAGTTCACCACTCCACTCCTACAGACTTAGAGGCATAAATAATGCTGGGAAAAAAAAAAAAGACAAAAAAAAGACAAGAAAAACGTGGACTTCTATGTTTGGTTAGCTAGACCAGGGCATTCAACATCACTTCATCGCTTCATAGCTGACAAGATGCAAAACCAGGAACCACATACTTTCTGTATATTCATTTCCCAGCAAACTTGCTAACTAATTAGTGTGATGCAGCACAGAGATGCCAACATAATAATTCAGGCAGAATACTAGTTATTACAGGTGATTTTTTTTTTCCTTCCAATGTCTTAGTGATTTAAATCTTGGCTCTGAATTTTCCAGGTGTGCTTGACTTCAGTTAATGCTGAAGCCAGTTCTGCTGTATTTCAAAGAACACTATGGGACCTCAGATTTTCCACTTCCTGGAACACTGCGATTATTCAAAATTTTTAAACAAAATGGATTGCTAATACTTGGGCTACTGGGAAAGCCAAGCCTCTATGGTTCAAGAACTGAAGAATGAAATAAAAGGAAGTCCAGCTAGTGTCTTTGGGCTTGTTGTTTGTTTGCATTTAATTGTCGTGATTCTTAACACATATTCATGATTTCTGCAGACCAAATTCAAGGGTTTGGGTTCTGTTTCCAGAATTCCAAAGGTTGCTCACACATCCAAGACTGTTAGGACAGATTTGGAGAAGCAGGTAACTGTTGACTTGTGAGTACATCTGCAAGAATATTTCCTATTTTTTTTTAAGAGATATAACAGGCTTTTTAGTGAATCATCACGTCAGTTTCCCCAGGCACAGTGATCCTATAAAGCTAAGAGGCACATGATTAAATTAGGACCTTAACTACACCTCACTGTCAGGCTCTGTAAAAAAGAACAGTAAATTACATTAAATGGTCAATATAATCTATACCACTCAATGCAGGATGTGACATCCTCAAGAAGCATGCATTAACTTTTTAATGAATCCACTGACTGCATTATAAATCACAGATTTGTGTATCAGGGATGAGAAAATCCTATCCAAAAGGTCATCTACTTCAGAATTTACAAAAGTACTAATTGGCTTCTAAGAAATTCACAGACCATTTTGCATGGTGTTTCCAGCCTGTTAAAACTAGTCTGCACTTTGTTTATTTTCTTCCTTTATTTACACTCATTTTGTCTGTTTGCTTAAATAAAAGAATGCTGCAGTGGGCTTTTGAGAAGTATTTTATTATTTTTGCAATCCTTTTGCACATCACACAGGGTACACAAACCATACACAGAAATACATCAGTTTAGTGTATTTTATCCCATTTTAAGTTGTTATTTTCATTTATAGTGCTTTCAGTGTTTAGTTCTTATTTTGTCCATAATGTTGTGATGTTTACTGAAGTGCCACAAATAAGTTTGCAAAACACTGAGATGTATCAGTATGTACTGCTTTCACTCTCTCAAACTCATGGGAGCTACACTCCCTTCTTCCTGCTGGTGGTCTGCAGGAGATGGAGGGAACAAACACTGAAAATAGATGAAGGGAAAAAGAAATAACCCACATCATTTTAGTATAAGCAGTCACTACCTTTTTATCTGGCCATAATCCAATATCATATTAGCATCTGGACTCCTTTTCTTTCTTTGCCCCCTCATTTTTCAGTCCCCTTTCTGAGCCTATCCTTTCACATCAAAACTTGCAAACAGATGGGCAGCTCCCAAGAAAATTTCCCTGGGACCTCACTAGGTCCCTGAAGTAGCTGCTTCCACCTGACTCTTCCCACAGACAACAGGGTACAAAATCTCTGTCTCCACAGAAGCTGCCAGGTGCACTTTAAACATCCCAAAGTCACATCTCCCAGGTTTGCTCAGTGTTTCATCAACCAGCAGGTACTGCCCTTTTTATTCTTCAGTTTGTTTTGCCCTTTCACTCTCAGGGATTTTATTCATTGTGTCAGGAGATGCCCAGTAAAACTTTTAAGGGGCTCTCCAAAGTATTGCCTGTGCCTTTGTACTCCTAAGCCAGTGCAGAGAATTGTAAGCTTGTTATTAGTATAATGGTCCCGAGCACAACAAAGGCTCCCACCTGCTCCTCCGTGGAAGGGTGCCTTGGCTCCATAACAATTAGCATCAATTACGGCAGGACTGGCTGGGAGCTGTGCGCCCAGCCCTCTGTGGGCTGCAGGTGCAGGATTATCCCCCTGACCTTTTGCTCCCAGAGCCCCCTCTGATGATGGGAGCAGGAGGCAGTCAGAGGAGAGCCACATGCCTTTCGGTGTTTGTGGCGGGCATTAGTGATTCGTGTCATTTCCAGAGCTACAAGCTTAGTTAGTTTCAGGAAACTGAACTGAAAGCAGGCACTCTCTCTTTGGCTCCAGTTTGCCCTGCTAAGTGCTCCCATCCACTTGTGCCTTGGTGTCCAGGCACTAGCCACAGGAAAAATATATTCATGATAGAATATGTGAAGGAAAACAGGATGTAATAATAGTAATAACAATAATAATAGCAGTAGTAGTAGTATTAGTATTAAAAACTGGAGCCCATAGCTGGCTGGCTGAGTGGCAGACAATGGCATGCATGTAATACACTTGGATAGACTTAATTTCATTGCCTTGGCTTTTAGGTGCAAATGTGATGCCAGAACCCTCTTTAGTTTCGGTGTACACTGTTACTGCCACTTGCAAAGGTAAGCAGTGCAAAGTCAGACATACTTCAACTATTTTAGGTAGTGCCCTGTCACGACAGATCATTTTAAAAAAATGATGACCAACTTTCTTTCTAACAAACTGGTGAATTTATAAGGTAAATTATACCTGAACACAGGGGTTACAGTATCTTCCACATTGCAAAGATGACCTTTCTTTTATGTTTAGATATTCTTTTTTGATATCTCCTCAAAAGAGTAAGGGTAGGTTTCTTTCCAGGAACAAGTAATGTTCTTTCTGCATTGCAATTTCTGCATAAAATGACTATTTCGTAAATTAAGTAATTTTTTGTCCATGTACAAAACTACATATATCACTTGTTGTCTGCTTAAAAATATTCACCAAATAGAGGAAAATGAGTGAGAAATCAAACAAATCAATTGAAGAGACAAAGAAAAGGAAAAGCAAACAAGCAAAAAAAGAAACACATACTCACAGAAAGGATATCACTTGGAATGACCCACAAGGATCATTGAAATCCAAGCCCTGGCCCTGCACAGGACCACGCCACGTGCTTGAGAGCATTGTCTATACACTTGAACTCTGACAGACTTGGTCCTGTGACCACTTCCCTGGGGAGCCTGTTCTAGAACCTTTTCCTGATATTCAACCTAAACCTCCCCTGACACAACTCCAGGCCATTCCCTCAGGCCCTGTCACTGGTCACCACAGAGAAGAGATCAGTGTCTGCCCCTCCTCTTCCCCTCACAAGGAAGTTGCAGGCTGCAATGAGGTCTCTCCTCAGTCTCCTCCAGGCTGAACAAACCAAGTGACCTCAGCTGCTCCTCATAGGGTTCCCCTCAAGGCTCTTCTTCATCTTCGTTGCCTTTCTTTGGGCACTTTCTAACAGCTTTATATCTTTCTTATATTGTGGTTGTGGTGCCCAAAACTGCCTCCAGGACTCAAGGTGGAGCCACTCCAATAAAGAGTAGAGCAGAACCATCCCCTCCTTTGCCCAGCTGCTCATCTGGTTTTGATAGGTAGTGCTTTAAAAGTGACAAACACAGATGGACCCCATCTCCTTCAAAAGTATTTTTTCAGGGGAAAAGTAAAAGGAAAAGTTTTTAAGTCATTGCTTTTCCAGAAGAGCAGCATGAAGCAGAGCTGGGAATGATCCTAGAGCAACAGAGCTCAGTTGCACTTAGCATGAAAGCTGCTAAGAGAGAAGAAAACCTTTGAGTATCCTAGTAAGTAAGCAAAAATATCCCTCAAACTTGTCTTTTTGACCCAAAAGTAATGAAATATTAGGAGAACAGTGTGTGGTGTCTGTCTGTTTCTGGCTTTTTTTTTTTTTCCCTAAAAAGTCTCTGACATTCTACCTTGGAAAAATAGGTTGCTTTATGAATACTCTGAACTGGGTCCTAATTAGCACTGGATATCCCATTGTTCATGGCTTCTTTCTTTTTTTATGTGGAAGTTCTTCAGGGAACATAGAAAGACTTAAAACTCTAAATAGTGAATTTTGCATCCGTAATCTGAAATTCTTACATCATTTACTCCAGAGATGTTACTTCTTTAGGTTATATGATGATAGCCACAAGGGATCAGGACACAATCTTAAAGAAACATTGTTTGGTTTTGCTTTAGGTAAAATACCATGATCCTGACCCTCTTGCATATTTAGATATATTCCTGACACTATAGTGGTGTAAAATTAGTATAAGAAGAGAACCAATTGTGTGATATTCAAGCTGGATACATTTAAGCCTGCATCACTCTGATGGCATGTGATTCTTAAAAAACCAGGAACATAAGGGCTGGGAATAGTTTCTACTGTTAATTATGTTTGTTGTGGAGATTTTTCTTTTATATTAGGTTAGAACTCACCACCATCACTCACAGGAGGTGTAAATTCTTCAGCAGAGAGAAGAAAGAATATCTATTCAGTCCACTATGTCAACAGATGTAGAATTTTTATGGAGTAGGAGATGATGTGGGATTGCAATCACTTCAGATTTGCAAATGCATTTAATGGCAGACACTGTAAATGCTCTAGATTAAAAAAAAACCAATAAATTTCATTACATTATTGCATGTTGAAGGAGTGAAACCATATAAGGAAGCTTGCAGTTCAAACTTTTGTTGTTAAAAAACCAGTAAAAAATGACACTGCTTCTCTCAAGAGCAAGTACATACAAAGTGTCACAAATCCTCATTTTATCTAATACAGTGGGTGAGAAAGAAGATGGAATGTGAGATCTGTGAAGGTCTTCTACTAAAATTTTGGTGGTGGAGCAGAGCAGACCCTGTATTTTTAGGAGGAAAGAGTTGATTTTGTTTTATCCTTTATAAGAAGTTTCAGCAAGAGAGGATAGAGGTTTTCTACTGCTGGAGAACATTTTACACATATACAGGAGTGTAGAAGTAATTTTTAACTGACTGGGAATAAGTACTATCAAAATAAAAGAAAGGGCTCCTTTTTACAATAAATGCTATAACCTCACTTGTAAAGCACACTGACAAATTGAAAATAACTGTATCCTGGTGCTTCAGCTGCTGGGAAGCAGTAAAAGTGACTGAAAAATATCCTCCATGAGAGGGACTGCTCTCCTCTACTGCAAGGATGCCAAAAACACTACTTCTGCGTGGATCTCATCACCCAAAGCCAAAACAAACAAACAAATAAATAAATAAATTAGTCACAGACAAAGGATAGTTGTTGAATTGCCATTCCAAGCACAAAGAGGGAATTGAAAGGAAGGAGAAGGGAGGGGAACTCCCTCCATGTTTATGAGCACACATCAAAGAAACTCTTCTAGAAATCTGAACACTTGGATAGGAGGGAAGGAAACAAAGCCTTGACAGGAAACTTAATTCAATAAATGCCATTATGTGCACCCATTCAGTGGGTTCAAGTTACACATTTACACAGGCATGGGGTGGTTACGTGCCAATGCCCTGTACATGTGAATACATGTCTCAGGGACTCAGCAAGTGTGCTAAAACTGTGCAGGTGTAACACTGATCTGTACATGAAAATTTGTTTTAATGCTTCCAGTTTTGCTAAAGAGAAGTCATGGATCCATCTTTTCATTCACTAGCACTTTGCTTAATTAATTTTAGATAGAACATAATTTTTATTGATTTTAGGCATTGTGCAAATTGTTTTTTATAGGACATTAGCTAATTAAGAGCTACAGCAGGTAGTGTAGTATAAACAATGTGTGTCATGCCAGAATATGTCACATAAACTCATGAATAACCATACTAATGGAAAAACTAAATAATTGACTTAGCATGTCAGTCTTGCCTTATGAATATGTATTTATTTACCTGTCCATATCCATGTATATATATGTGATATTTCTCCAGCATATTTGTAAGCATATTTTCAATGCAGCCATTTCTTCCATTGACCTTAATGAAGTCAAAATGCCTTCCACATCACACCTCTCCACTTAGATTGGAAAGGTAGCAGTGACATTTTTCATTATTATATGTAATATACCACATGAATATCAAGGTAAACAGTAAACTACATGAGTTCATGGCACTGTGAGCAAAGACTGCAAATTTATAGTCTCTTTTTTTGGCTCTAATTAGTAAAACTTATGAATACAAGAGCACCTGGACCATATTATCATCTGCAAATATGACACTGGAGGATAGGAGTTTTATTCCTGCTCATTAGAGCTTTAGTTTTATTCCCACTTATATTCAACTTTATGCTATACAGAATAATAGAAAAATTACACCTAACATGTAGTTTACTTCTTTTGATTACAGATCATGATAGCTTAGGATTGAAATAAGACACTCCAGTTCTGGTTACTGAAATCCACTCTTTAGCTGAGAGGAAGGAAGGAACAAGCTATTCATTAGCAATGAAAGAGCTGAATTTCATTGTTTTTCTTTGGTCTGGTGTTATTAAACTCTTTCAAGGTTTTACTGTTGTTGTTTTTCATCAAATACATCAGCTCCAGAAATAAATTTCATAACTTATATAGGTCAAGAGCTTAACAAATACTACTCTTCAATAAAATTAGCAGTTTGTAAATATTTCCAAGATATATTTATTGCACGTCATAAAAAAGCTCAACTACCCTTATTCAATAGAACTTAAATGAGTAAAGATTCACAGTCATAGTTTATGAAAGCAGCAATGATTCCGTTGCTATTCCTTCTAGTTTCCATGAACATTTCTGAAATTTTATCACTCTAGGTACTAAATGTAGCCATTGTGAGATTGTAATTGTTGTCAATGGTTCACAAGTGAGAAATACCATCCTCTACAAGGTGGAATTCCTTTCATCACCAGCGCCAAAGATGCTTAGAACCTTGACTCTTGGTTGTAGGAGGCTATAGTGACACTTTTCTTACAGCTAATCCTCAAATTTTGCTTCAAATTCCCAGAGCAGGACTCTGTCTGAAACTGCTACATTTACCTGATTTTATTAGAAATACATGAATCATCCTCCAGTATTATGAAAATGAGCTTCAGTTCTTTTGAGAGCTGTTGACCATTTCAGTCCTTTCCTACAGATGTGGTCTGAGGCACAAGATTGAAAGCTGAATAGGGATGAATTTTTTCTGAAATGAGATCTCAAAGGATATATTTCAATGTGATTCACTGTGAATTTTAGTTCACATGTATCACCTAAAATCTGTGCATTATCCAGTCATACAGTGTGATCACTGGGCTCGAATGCTTTATTGTAAAACACACACACACACACACACATATATATATGGATACTCACATGCCTACATGTACACGTGGTTTTGTGGGATTTTTTTTTCACTTGCACGTGTCTGGCTGTTTCCTGTGTAACAGGAAGTGGAGAAATGTTACTTGCCCCTAGATCAAAAGATGAAGGTATGGTAGTTGTGCTTGCTTACTTCCTGCCAAAAGCCCTTATAAATTCTGTGACCACTTTTGGGGCTGTGTTATATTCTGTAAGATTAAACCCGCTATTAAAAGAGAATTTCTCTGTGAGAATAAATCATTACTTGATCTTGCTCTTATACCACTTTTTCATTTGCTCTTTCACAGAGGTTTACAGTTTGATGCAAACTATTTGTCCCAACTTCCTTTACAGGGAATGAAGGCCTTGCAGAGGGCAAGTTGTTCACCCTATTTGTGACGGTAATCATAGAGTTGGGATGAAGCAGCTTACAATGGTAATGATCTGTCCCCATTAACTCTACAGGAAGTTTGCAGGACTGCTAAACACCTAATCTTTATACAATACCCTCAGAAATACTGAACATCAGCCTTTCATTATCTTTACAAGGGTGGGATTACACCTCCTGTAGTATTTTGTTGCTTTTGCCTTACTGAAATAAAAGACCATTACACCCCTGTGGAACAGTACCTGGGACTTTGGACTGTACTCAACACTCTTGAGAAATCAAAGGAGGACAGATCTTTAATGTCGATTGTTGCCTTTGCTGCTTAGAAGACACATCGGAGAGACTTATACCACTTAAATATCCTATATGGATAGAACTCATCACCTGTGAAACCATGCCTCCAAGCAGAGGAATTTCCTTGTTCATGGATGTCATCTCCAAGCTAATTATGGCTTCAGGTCTGCCCAATTGCAGCTCCTTTGCTGGGGTTATTATAAGTCAGGATACGCTGTGGTCTGACCTTGCAGTGTACTTACTTCCTCTGACAGAAAGAAAGAAAGAAAGAAAAAGAAAGAACAAAACTTCCCAGGATAAGAAATGAAAACTGAGACAATGAGTACTCATGTTTTAGCAAGGCAAGTTCCTGATAGTAGGAACAAATATTGCATCAATAACTATATCCAAACTGAATGTGTAGAATAATGTATTAATTTATTTTTCAACATTCTCAAATTTTTTTAGAATGGACTTTAGATCTTTCCACTTAATATCAAAATATCAACCTAGTATCTAGGAAAAGAACTCTGAAACTGTGGCAATATCCAATTTCCAGGTAATGTAGTAATTTTTGCTCCTTTAATGATTGTTTATCTTAAGACATTTCCTTTATGAACATGCTTGAAATTACATTCAGCTTTTCTGTTTATTCTGAAACATAAATTTGGTCTACTCATCCATTTTGAACTAGACTTCTAATACTGGAATTATTACATTTTCATTTCCAAATCCTCTCCAGCTTATCAACTCTCTTTTAAAATTATGTAATGCACATCAGAATTGGAGATAGCAATCTATGGATGGCCTTACTAGTCTGAATGTAGTGTATGGGGAAATGGTTGTAAGAAATTTAACTCTTCTGTGTTATTCTAGATGGAGCCCTGGCAACTTTCCATTAATATTCATTCACATTGGATCATAAATTTCATTCTGGCCATGCTAACGATGCTGTCTTTCTAAAATTTGCCTAAAATAAGAGTGTACATTCAGATGGAAACGTCAATTTATGATTGCAGTTTGTAAAAGTTATTTGCCTACAATTATATACTTGGTTGAATTGAAATGCAAATCAATATAGTTTCCATTACGTTAAGATGACAAAAGAGTTTTTAATGGTCTGAAGAGGCTGGTGTTGGAAACATCTTGTATTTAGGTGCAGTATTCAAAAAGAGATGACAGAGAACACTGATTTTTCACATCTTGCAAAATTATTGATGATAAAGGGAAAGAAAAAAAAGGAAGGATTAGGAGGCTTACGATGATGAGTTAAATATTTGATAGATGACATATCTGGTGGCACCACTGTAATTGTCACTGCAAGAAAGGCTTCTTTGATTTGAAAGTGAGAGACTAACAAGGGAAAAGGGAGTTTTGATTTTAATAGCTTTAAAGAAATACTTGAAACAATTACAGTAAATGAGACCTGCATAAAATTGTTGGCCATTTAAAGGACCTTGTCAAAGGTGAGCTCAGAGACTATGTCTATTTTGATAGAAGAGATAGAAAGATGAAAAACTCAAATACATGAAAGTCCAGGAAGGGACTTGATTCCACATTCCTATCACTGACCTGAACAGAGATAGCTTACATAAGTATAAACCAAGTGGAGGGAGAGTGGTCTGCCACATTGTCAGTAAAGGGTAATTTGTTCATCTCTTACAGCATTGTTTGAGAAATTAGTCCTTAAATGTTTACAGTATTGATGGTGATCTGACTCTAATCTCTCTGTGCAAATATCTGGTGATAAAAGCAGGTTTGTGTTTATCAGTCAGAGCTGTTGTCTTTCCATGGCACTGCTGCTCACTTTAGGGTTAGATTCAGCTCACTGTACAAAGAATGCTGCTATACATTTTAAGACAGTGATGCTTCAAGCCAACTTTTGTGTTTCTGGTTCGGATATCAGATTCCTCCGACATGCTGTACGTGCTGTAATAGGAATGAAATGCCTCACAGTGACATACTGCTGCAATTTAGTGCACTAAGTTGAAGGTAATGACAATGTGTTTATGAAACAGTATGATTTCATTGTCCTTAAGCCTTTCTTTCCCCAATACCTTACCGGACAACTTTATTTCAGAGTGAGTTCAAATAGCTGCATGAACACTGCCAATGCCTCTCTGTGAGCTATCATTTGGATGAGTAATAAATAGTGAAGACAATTGGGAAGCAGAGTTGCCAGGAGAAGGCTGGACTGGTGCCCTGGGCTGATGAGGTTAGGTTGTTGCATATGCGCTGCTGGTATGCCCAGGAAAGGGCTGGGATGCCAAAAGGGAACACTTGTCGACATGAACCAGAGCAACCTTCTAAAAAATCTTGGAAGCATTTAAGGCCCAGTAATTGGGCGTATTCTAACTTGGTTTCCTTCCAAGTGGGTTCTTCTCCAAATCTTCCTAGCTTGGAAATATTAATGAATTGTCCTTATTGCTGAGCAATGCATTTTCCACAGAGAGCTGTTCCAGTTGTTTTAATACATTTGCTTCACATTCATCCACACAGAGTTGTTTTCGGGGGGGTTTTGCCCAATTTTTGTGACAGGTCTAGCAAACAGGCTTAGTGTCTGCAAAAAAAAAAAAGTGCTAACCTCATGCATTTTTGAAAGCACTATTTAAATTGCAGACTTAATTAAACTTGGCCAGACAGCTCAACTGATTTTTTTCATCTGTTTGTACAATCTGTATTGTTGTTGTTTGTAGCTACGTAAACTTTAAAATTAACAGTGGGATAAACACAGGATAATGCCTCTTCTCTCATCCTTGACCTTTGAGAATGAAACTTGAGTAAATAGATTCAGATAGTGTTCTGTTTTCAGGATTCATCTGTGTCAGATGTTATCCCCATGAAACATCTGACATAAATCAGAAATATTTCTATATAGTTAAGGCTAATAAACCATCAGAGCTTTTAGATGGTGGGAAGTGAATAAGCTTAGCATGAAAGAAATACAGACCAAAGAGGAATCTCTGAGGAAATACCAAGGCACTTCGAACAGATCAATAGAAGAATTTAACTTTTCTGGAAAGTGTATCTTATCAAATTATTGTTGAGAAATTCATCACTATCTCAATTCAGTATCTATTCAGTGCTACTTTTCTCCTTTAACCTGCCCCCTTAGTCTCTTCTTTGCCTCACCATTCAGACAGATTGTCCATAGGAGGACACAGAAGTTACCTCACACCATCCCGAATAACATTTGTGATAATTATAGTAACAGTGAATCCAACAGACAACTATTTTATCAAATGCTACCCAATAAATGCCTGCAGTTTGTTGCTCAGGTTTTCAATATTAACTAATTATTGTCTAATTTTAGGACTTAACTCAAGAACCCCTTTTTACAGGAGCCCAAATTACAGTAAATACGGTCTTGCAAAAGTCTTGTATTTTATAAAGCAGAATGCTTACAGCATCACTAAAAACTGAGCAACATTTAGATGCCTAATTACATACGGTAGTTTTGTTGTGATGACAACACTTAGGAACCCAAATCACATGAAAAAGAGATCTCCAATGCTCAGCTAGTTATACTAGCTAAAGTTAGTTATACTAGATAAAAGTGAAGTACCTGACTCCATCACCATGCCTTAAAGCCTGCAGATTCTCTGGAAAGCTGGAGAAAATTTGTACATGTGAAAGCTTTTATGCTAAGGGTGCCAACAGGAAACCTTAGGCAGGACTGCATCTGAATGACTTCCTCCTCACAGGTATGAGGCAGACAAATCATTAGGTGAGTTATCCTTTGGGAGGGCCCATGACACAGAATGTTCTCCTGTGGTGCCAGACTGAGCAGTGCTAGGCAATTGGTTCACTTGAAGTGAAAGTGAAGTATCTCTTTCCATTCTCTTCCTCACCCTAAAGTATTTGTAACATAGCTTTTTTCCACCACAGAAGTTGGCATGGTGACTTGGAATATTTTGGGAGGGATAATCAGCATTGTTACAGATTCAGGCACGTTTACTAAGACAGTGCCAGCATTCTTGGACATAAACTTGTGTAATGGGAAAATAAGAGCAAGCTGTATCTTACAGAAAGAGCAACAACTGCAGATTGTCATTTGGGTTTTTCTGTTTTGTTTTTTTTTTTTTAAGTTCAGAATAGGAAAAAGGTTAAAAATAACAGATTCATCATGTTCTTAGCAAAAAAAAAAAAAAAGTGATGTGTGTCAGCATCATGTGGTAGGAAACTTTTAGGCAAAAAAAAGGGTGGCAAGTTTTTGCCCATCTGGGAAGGAAAAGGAAAAGAAGTACTGTCATATCAGCAATTGCCAGCGGTATTTTTAAAATGCCATTATGGCAACATTTTTCTTCTGCAAACTCATCTGTTGAAAGACTGGTTATTTTTTTTTTTCTTACAAAGAAAAATGCAGAAAAAAAAAAAAAAAAGATGTTGCCAACTAGTCTGAGGGAGAAAGTGGAAGCAGAAAAGCCTGACTGACATGCAGCCATCAAAGGGTCAGAAGTTCAGACCTTGCTCTTGTTTTTTATTATTTCTAATCCATCCTTATACAGAATGAGTGGCAGATTTCAAAGGGGAAATGAGTGAACTGAAGACTGATATTTCCCAACATATATTCCAAGTTGGAGAGCAAATAATTTCATCAGATAAATAAAATTTCACAATGACAATGTTGTTATTACTTTAAGAGCTCCAGACTCTGTTAGCAGCACCTTTTCTCTCCTGTTTTCCTTTTCCTTTGAACTGTTAATTAATCACTTTGAGCTCTCCTGTATTTAATGTCCATCTTTGAAGCATGTGGCCTAACACAAATCTCTTTCAATTAGGTGCAAGGGGAAGGCAGGCTTGAAATGAAAACATGAAATCAGCTACAAGCAGCACTGTAATTAGCAGTGGAGCTGGACTGCTCACTACAGCCCCTTGCCTCTCCATGCTGAAGGTGTGCCTGATACAAGATATAAAGATTAGAAGTAGGTCATACAAGTAACTCATGAATAGTTAATAGCTATTTAGCTACTGCCTTGAGAAGCTGTTGGGAAAAGGGTTGGGGGAGAACAAATACAAACATTAATCTAAAGCAGCATATAATCAATTGTCTCAAATGGTTCCAAATGGGACACTGGACAGGAGTCCACTTGAAAGGGCAATTTTTAAAGGAGTACATTTCTGAAAAATGCAAGATGAAACTCCCTTAGCTGAATAGTAGCTAAGAAAAATATCTTTTATATGTGCAAAAGCCAGGAAAAAAAGAGCAGGAGTACACTTGATTTCTGGAAAAGGCAGTTAACATTGAAGCCATTAATGTTCCTGACTTGTTACTTAGTGGTCTGTTCAATTAATGACTAATACAGAGAATGAAATGAGAAATATGACTGCCCTACTGTTTTGCAAGAGAGAAATTTAAAAGATAATCTGTCATGAGCCATAAACTTTCATCACAATTTCCTTCACCTACAGAATTTTAAATTTGTGATTAATAATACAAATACTACTGAACATATGTGCAATGCAAGTGGTAGGTGACTGCATGAAGGATGGACTAGAAACAAGATACTCCGTTCTACTCCTGCTTCTGCCACAGATTTCTCAGTTCTCTGACAAGACATACACTGGACATGAAGGAATTTTACTGCCAAATATGCAGAGGAGAAACCAGTAATGGGTATAATCATGCACAAGCAAGCTATGTTAAAATTTTTGAAAGAGCTGACTTTCAAAGTCAGCTCTTACTGAAATTACAATTTGTAAAGTGTCTGTAAAACAGAAACAAACATTTGCTACAGTGAGACTGCAGTAACTAATGAATTGTGCAGCTAAGTATCTTCATGGTTTTTGCCTGATGTCCAGAAGTTATCAAATAGTAAGGCATGGTGTAATTTAAAGTCAAGTTTACTCTGCAGTAATTTCCTTGATTACCTATGTCCTGAGCTTCTCCATCTGTAAAGTGAGTATTGCAAAATTCCCTCCTGCACGTTTTTCTGAGGATTACTTAACTGTGAAGACATTAAATGCTGAATCAGTCCAAGTGGAAACTCTCCCCCTAACATTTGTTAAGAGCTGCAAAAGCATTTGTACTTCCACCCCTCCCATGCATAACTCATACATATCCGTGCTGGAAAGCTACACTAAGGGGAAAGATTCTTCTTTGAGAAACTATAGGGACAAAACAGGCTTAATCTATAATCCCCCACTCAGCTCTGGAGAATGAAGTAGAAAATCTGTAGCTGATTAAGAGTAATTTTTTTTTTTTTTACACACACTCTGGCCAGAGCCAGTATCTTATCCAGCTTTTTCTCTAAGCAATCTTCCATCTTAAACAAAGGAAAGAAGACTCTGATGAGAATCAGACTCTGTTGCAATGAATTCTTCTATTTTATTCCAATGAATATCACATTGATTTTATTGTCTTATGTCTCTGCCCTTAGAGAAACAGAAATTTCCCCCAGGTATTCTTGTTATCATCCTCTCTTATGAAGTCTTTGTCAATAATTGCACCATATTTTTCCTAATGTAACATGACACTATTAGCTTTTTGGGATGAAATGAAGAGAATGCCCGAAGAGATACTGCATGCTTCTAAAAGATATTAAAATTGCTGCTAAATTACAGATATAACTATTTAGTTAATTATCTTGGTGAAAAGAATAGATCTGAAATTCTATCTTTCAGACAAGACAAAACCAGCTGTTGCTATATGAAATCAAGGAAATTGCACATTTCTAAAATCACTTTAAGATAAGTGCCACTTAGAACAGGCGTAAAAGACTATTTCTGTTTTTTTGTCAGGGAGATTGTGTTGGGTTTGAGGTTTGTATTTTTCTTTTTGTTTGGGTTTTGTTTTTTTCTGAGAGTAAACAGGGATTTTTCAAGTTTGGAGAAGAGACAGATGAGGTAGGATATGACAAATGTTTTGAAACTGTGAAGGTGGTTGATGAGTCTCACAATGTAAAACCTTGTAGTTGCTTTCACAGCACAAGGGAGCTGAGAGAAGCAAGAGCAGTTCTTCTTCCTATTGTGGGCAGGAGACCTCTGGGAGTGAGATCTGCCACAGGTGGGTGAGGGAGGCAGGCAGGACTAGCACATCCAAACAGACGGACATTAAAGGGATGAGGCAGGGGAATATGCTCCTTGACACAGCAGACACAGATGCTGAGGGAGTGTCAGGCAGCAGATTACAGGGAGCAACCAGGCTCCTGTGGAATGCTCAACAACACTGCTGGAGACAGCATTGTGCTAGAGATATGCATATCAGCTCCAGTGGAGATTACTCGAGTTCTTCTGTTCTTAAAAACATTTCACTTCATCCTTTAATAAACAAGATTCTGTGAAAAAGGTGAAAATACAAAGTTATATTTAGATATGGTGAGATGTGACAAACAAGATCAAGGGAAGCAGAGTATTAGAAAACATCACTTGCATTTCTGATTTAGCTTCATTCCATTTTAGATGTCTGGCTTTTGACCACAAAATTACAGCACAACCCTCTGACATGGTGAGAAATTGTGCTCCTTGTCAGATATTACCTGTTAATATGCAGAAAGTGTTAGCTATGGCATACTCTTAATTTTATGTGAGAGGGAAGGACAGAGGCCAGACTACAGAAACAGCTGCTGCAGAAGCAGCCAAAATCCAGTGTGCTGGGTGGCATTTGTAACATAGCAGCCATCCAGGTCACTTTCCTTCTCATCAGCCTCACACACAGAGCTTCCCTCAATGGTTCTGGAAGCACTCAAGCCTCAAATATGCTTTATTATTCCCAGTCACATTAATTTGATGACCAGCTAGTAGATGCATATTCAACAAGCAAATTTGGCCAATTCTGGTTTTCTATGCTGCAATTTTGTATCAATGTTTTCTTTCAGGACAGTAGTCCTTTGATTATCTACTGCCAAAGCAGCACTGCTTAGGTCCTACGGCAAATTTTATGCCTTATGAATGTGAATTAATCCCTTCCCTTCTCTTCCCTTCCCTCTTCTTCTCTCTTCTCACATTTAAAACATGAAATTTAGCCTGCAAGAATTCAGTCTCTCACCTCCATACATGCCTGAATATGCTCACGTGTTGAGCTGGAGCTCTGCAAGACTGCCAAGTTCAACCTTGTCAGTGCTAACAGACTAAAATCTTACACCCACCAAAATTCAGAACTTTATTCCAAAGTGAAATTTCAGCACTTGAATCAACAAGCACCCACCTAGCCATAAAAATGATTAAATTCTTAATAAAGATTTTGGTTTTAAATGGATTTATCCCAAGCTGGACATTTTCCAGAAAACTAAAGGATTTTGGAAGGGAAGAGTATAGGATGTTAATAGAGTATGAACAGATAGGAAAAGAAGACTTCAGCAAAATAGGTTCCCTCCCTGACCACATTAACATACTTCATGTTTAAAATGTTTATTGCCTAGTTTGAGAGCTGATTGCCTTTATGCAATTGACTTGATAAGATAAGCATTCTCCAGGTAGATGAATAGATGGAACAGGGATTCAGCTTCTTCTCCAATGGTTTGGAATAGCATAGCAAAAACTGCTCTGCCTCCCCAGAACTTTTCCTGATTCATGTTCTGCCATCTATCCTGACATTTCATTCCTATTGCAACTGGGTAAAAGGAGTGGATTGAGAAACCCATATGCCACCAAGGGACTGTCTTGAACTTTTCATATAACGTGGGAAACTCCCTGGTCTTTCCTTTGTGTGGAAAAGAGGAATAAAAAATGACATGAGCAAAAGTGCTGGAACATGTGACATCCTGCACAAGAGTGAAATGTGTAATTACTTGCTATTGTAACTTGCTATTTTTTTCAGGAAAAATAATGTCTGGCTAGCATCAGCACAGACGAAATTCACAATCAAAATGAAATGGCAGAGTTTCAGATACTGCTTCGTTGCTTAGAACTGTGGTAAATTTTTTGTTAGAGGTGTCCGTGCATCCCAAAAGCCAAAGCTGTTCCCAGTGACCTAACTCTTGTATGTCTATGGTGGCTCTCCAGTTGGCCAGGTGTGAATTATGGAAAGACCAATCACTCAGTAGCTCTGTAGTGTGTTGCTGCTGCCATTTCAGACTTCTAAAATTTATGTTAAATTATACATTACTTTATTAATTTTTCTATATGGCATTCATATATGAAGAAATGACATGCCCCTCAGTGACAGTCAGTTATCATCTCATTTTTCTGGCTTGGTAGATCATGCTGTCTCAAGAAGCATCTGAATGTGAATTCCCATCTCAGTAATGAGTTCTCCTAAAAGATTGTTGGATTCAAAAACTACTGATGAAAATGATACCTCTGTTAATGAAATTTTCCTGCACCGAGCTTGAGCTGTAGTTATATTACAGCACAATGATTAAATTAAGTATTGAGATGTCTGAGACTCTGCTATGGGAAACCAAGGGTTAAACCAGTCAGGAAACCTTGTCTGGCTGAGTGTAGGCTCCCTGGAGCTGCCTGCTGTGAAAGGCCTTTGGTCCCATCTCAGGTGGTGCTGCATGGTGAGCAGCAAGAGCTGCTCCTGGATGCTCAGACAGAAAAGTTTCTTTAATACCTTTTCAAAACAGAAAAAGTGATTTCTTACTTCATTTGAAATTTTTAATAGTGGTCTGGAGAGGATGCCAGTTCAAAGAAGACAGGTAGCAAGAATACTGTAATTTACTAGATAACTGAGGGATTGCACACATATATGACATATAAAGTGATCCAAGTCAAAATAAACTTCTAAATGAAACTCAACATATAGGAAAACTATTCTACCATCTTGTCTTCATCATTGTTGCTGAAGATATGCAGTCAATATTTCATACTGCAAAATACTTCCTGAAAGTCATCAACTACCCTCAGCTTCTACAGAGTGTGATAAAACTTTTTGTCCCTTCAACACCTCAAAGGGTCAGAACCTTTGTTCCAAAAATAAAAATGGTCCAGAAGTTCAGCTTTCTGCTATGGAGATGGAAATATCACAGTTTTAGAATTATGGGCAATATTTCATTAAGGAAAAAATGCTGGGATTTGTTGTGACTGTTGTTTGATTTTTTTATCTTTCCTTTAAAAATTCCAAAGCCCTGTTGTGTGGCATGTGAGATCTTGTGAGTGAAAGCTGTGCATGATGAGAAGTAGATAGTTCCTGAAAAGACTATCTGATAAGCTCTAAAGTAAAATTGAGTTGTGTTCACTCAGAGGTTATCTACAGAGATTCCACTACTGAACAGCAAGTTCTCAGGAAATTGTAAATATAAAAGCCAGGCATTTGTGATGATTTTAAGAATGTGTGCTGTCATGAAAGAGAATCATTCCATCTTCATGGAGTCATAGACTTTAAATGCTAGAATTTACTTCCTGAAAGATACAAGCCAGAAAGCTTCACCCAATGCATTTTGTACAAGGCATTTCCTTTCTTTAAATGAATTTCCAGTATTAAGTTGATAGGGTGATTAAAATATTTTCCATAGACACTTTTAGGGAATGTCATTCTTTGAATGAATACATACACAATTGACCAAACTCTTCTCTGGTAGATCTGCACTGAATTAGAATTACAGATGCCACACAAGCTGCCCTAATGGTATGTGCTGGGCAAAAGGACACCAGTACAGTGTGATTTGTTAGTACCTACACTCAGTAAACACAGGGCTTGCTGTGAAGGAGCACCCACTCATACTGGCAGGATTCTGTCTTTTGTGTTAACCATATCTTCCCTGTAACTGTGGAATTATTAGATTTACATCAAGGGCTTGTAAAGAAAACAGGGCAATAAACCCAAACTAAGCAACACCAAGTATTTGTGAGACAGTGGTCAACATGTGAAAGGGTGGACAGGTGAGGAAGACAGCATGTCATCAAACAGACTGAACAAGTAGAGTGAAAAGGAAGCAGGGCTGTTTGTCTTAAAATCTTATCTTTTCTATCTTAGAGGATTCTCTGGCCCTTTATTCTCTGTCAGTATTCTAGCATTTTTTTTTTCTCCTAGGCAGTTTACATTTTTCAAATTGTAACATCTCTAGTACAATGTCACCAGGAATGCATTCTCCCTTTGCTCTCTTACTGCTCTGCTTTAATTACCAATCTCTTGTAAAATGGGGAGGTCCTTTCCTCAACTGTCAACAGACTGAGTTAGTACAGTCTAACACTCAGAATTTCCCAGCTTTTCAACATATACAGCCTGTCATACAGCTGAGCAGTTGCCTGCAGAAGGATATAAATCTGCATTTTTTTCAAGATCTGATATAAATCTAATCTAGACAGGGTCCAGGAAGAAAAATGTCTCGGTACAATCACAAAAAGGCTGCACACTATGCATGTTATCCAATGCACTATCTGTGGGCCTGACGTTGTACCCCCAAAATCCAATGTTTTGCTTCCACGCTAGAGCAAGCAGAGCTACCTTCTTTGCATGAGCTGGATTTCTTGCTGCCTTGCCAGAGCCTGGCACAGTGTGATGCTGAGTGCCCTGGGTGCAGGCAGAGCTGAGGGATGAGCAGGCAGGCAGGGAGGCTGCTCCAGCCCTGTCAGTGCCTCTGCACATGCTCAGAGCACAGAAAGCATCTCCCCCAGACATCTGTGCTTCCTCCTCTAAAAGCCTCATCAACTCTCCGCTGTCCCAAGAAAAAGAGGGGAAAAAAAGTGAAAAAAGGGCCCTAATTAGCTAGACGTTTATGTTAACTACCACATGAGCTGGGATGAAAGGTTTATGACTTTTATGACTGGCTTTTTATGTAGAGAAGAGGGAGTCAAAGCGTGCTGTGAGAAGCAGTTGTGGGTGTCTCGAGGGGAAGGCACAGAAAGATCGTCATGTGTCTTAATTTCCATGTTTTCTCAGAGAAAGATCAAATGTTATTTATTTTGAGTCAATAAACCTACAGGGAGGTGAATAAATGTTTGTTACTTTCTCTCTCCTTGTTCTCATTTCCTGTCCAAGAATGGAGGTGGGTCAGCTGAGCCATAGCACACCCAGCACAGACACCACAACATTCATCTTGGTGGATGAGATGCCTATGTTAAGGCAGAAAATATGTTGTTTATTTAATTCAGACACAGCCATATGACCTTCAGATGGCAACATCATGATCAGCTTTAACACAGGAACAGAAATGATCAAACAGATGTTAAAATTCCAGAAAAGTTCTTGTAATGGAGGTCATTCCTTCAGTAGTCCACAGTTTGCAGCTGCAAAGTAGTTCAGTTTCAAAATGTTCCTGATAGCTGTAGGTGGGATGCCTTCCAACCAGTATCTGATTAAATGGCATGACACATTTTAAGAGAACTAAAGTCCACTGTCACAAGGAAAGTATAAAATCTTTGTTCTTTGTAAAAATGTCGTTAATTAAATGGCTGTATTCATTTCTATCTGACCCCCAACAGTGCTTGGAGGTCTCCTTATGAATCAGAATATTTTTTAAAATCAGAAAAAATATTAACCATCTAAGGGAACTGGGAACTAGTAATGATTGTAATTATCTTGTAGTGCAATGCTTTCATGCTTTGCCAGTGTATATTAGTAGGATGTTCTGAATGCAGCTCATCAGTCTGAAATGAAACAGGAAAATGCAGCAGCAAATAGCCTAAGCACAAGTCAATACTCATCTAGTCATGCATATATATATATGTATGTATGTTATAATTATATAATTGTACAATCACTGTATAGAGAAAGTATACATGCACATACAAAAAAGTTCAAGTGGAAAAAAATATGAGTGAAAGCTCAGCACCCATTGTGTGCCTCATTTGTTTTACTTACATGGAATGGGTGAATAAGTTTACTTGGCATTGTAATACTTTTTGTAAATTCATTTCCCAGGAACAGGAAGGTATATGGAGGATTTCAGAATTCTTATCTTTGCATTTTACTGGATTTCCACTCACGTCATGATTACATGTCAAATTCTCTGCTGTGAAAGTCAGGTAACACTGCAGGCCTAGAAGCTGCTATAATTCCTTCCTGAAGGGAACTGGCCCTTTCCTGACAGCTCTTGGTCATCTTCATTTAAGCTTTCAGTTGCCAATGTTTTGAAATCAAAACCCCAGCTTCAAATCGTGTCAACTGCACCCTCCCCAGCCTTAATACTTAGCATTCCAGACTCAGTTTTTTTCTTTTTCTTTTTTTTTCTTCAACTTGAATGCTAAGAAAACAATGATCTTTTTCTGTTCTGGCTACACTTTTTCTCAGGATACATTCGGAGGTGAAGGACATCTGAAGGAGGTGAGCAGAACTCAGTTCTGATTTCAGGCTCTGTGCAAACACAGGCAGGACATTGCAGTTTTGGCAATAGACAGTTTATAGCTGAAAGCATAAACAAAGCTTTCTTTATTAAGTGAAAATCGAGGAAAGCAACTGTGAGACCTAATATATCCTCATGTTTTGTATACATATCCTCAGATACTGCACCTAAAATATAGGGCTAAATAACTGTTATATTTGTGTGTGTGTGTGACTGTGAGTGTGAAAATATATATACACATGCATACATTTAGCCTAGCAGTTGAATGTCAGAAAGGGAGTCTGGCTACAGTCAGCTGAAGTCCCGAGTGACAAGAATGATGGAATTAAGTGAAACCAAAAAGTTATTGGGGCAGAAAGTGCTGCCCACAGTAGTCTGAGGGAGCAGTCTCTCCTGAAAGACAGGCTGCCCTCTGTGTGCACTAGGAACTCCCGACAGCTCCTACCTTAAGGTCTGCAGCAAAGGGAGTGACAAAAGGCTTTGCTTGAGATAACACTTTCACTCCTCATCAGTGCTGTACCCTCATTCAAAACACCTGACTTCCAGGCAGGCTGGATGTTTAAAGCTTTTCTTGCCACTCTTGATACTAGTTTTTATTAACTGCCTAAAAGCCATGGTGCCCTTTCCTTGCATGAAGTCAGGTGTAGCACAGTCTCAGAAGTGCAAAAGGAGAATGCAGGTGGCAGCCCTGGCCACAGATTCTGCTTCACAGTTCCTAATGTCCACTAGGCACGATGACAGCAATGTCTGCCCTTCCCTATTGAGTACAGCCTGACAGCTGCAAGGTGTCAAAGAAAATAACGTTTACTTTTCTATCTGCTCTCCTAAAGCAGCCCTACTGTAGCCATCAGCTGCATCATAGTAAGAGGAAAAATTACAGTATTGATGAGTTCAAAACCAGGAAGTTATTCATACCTGAGCATTTTAAGTTATCCATTGCTGTCTTTGTAGACCATCAAATAATTTTGCACAACATAATACAGAGGAAATGTAGCTGGGGTCTCGCTGATTTACTTTCCATTAAAACTTCAAGCATGTGACAGGTTCCTTTGGATTAGAGAGCTTCTCTTTATCGGACAAGCAGTGTCTCAGTTCTCAGCTGAGGTGCAGCAGCGTAACTACCATCATCACAAATTATGGACCTGGAGTCCTTGAATTCTTATTAGATTTGACACTGGCTGCACAATCCCTGACTAGAACCTCTATTCCTGTCAAAAATTTATGCCTTCCCTCTGCAACAGACAAGTGGGGGCAGAGGCTTCAAGTAATTAACTGAAAACAGAACTGTAACTAATCTGCCTAATTTTTACCAGATGTTCTAAGGTAATCTTGCAGAAGGAATCAAATGAAATCAGCACAAGCACCACTGCTTCAGTGAACTTTGGAGGCTGCTGAGCATAGAGGTACGTATTCAGAGACTGGAAAAAAGGGTTAGTAGATTACAGACCTTTTTCCCTGTTATGGTCAGGGCAGTGAAGTGACACTGCCCAATTTTTCCCAAACTGTTCATTTTTCACTTCTCTTGCTAGGCAATCTTACAATATGAGAGATCAGACCACATTTTCTGTGCTGTGCAGGGCAATTTGCTGGATGTATGAAGTACATTTGCACATTTCAAGTTATAAAATTATGTACGCAACAAAATATCATAGTCCACGGCACTGAGAACTAAGGGAGTGCTGCATGGTCACAGGTAGTGGCATTAACAGATTGAAGAATCCAATTCACCACAACTTGTACTGAGTTCTTCAGCTCCTATAAATCATATGGAAAATCTTCCCAAACTAAAATCTCCAGGATATTTTTTTCTAAAGCAAAGAAGCCTAGCAGAGAAAATAGATATTTGTCATACTTTTGTTCTGAAAAATTTTTCTCCTCCCTAGACTCCTTGCAAGATGTTAAATGCCTCACCCTTATGCTGTATTTGAACAACATGTTCTGATTGCATGTTGTTCTTCATTATTAAATCAACACATTTTCAGTTTCTGTCTCCTCTCCTTTACCTTTTCGTCTTCTAGCAGTTTGTTGTCAAAGTTCATATTCTCCTGCCATAAACAGGTGATACCTGTTCCTGTAGAATTGGAATAGAAAACAGACTACAAAATATCTGGTTGATAGACAGGGTGAGTATTTTGGAGTCTGCAGAGTCAACTCCCACAAACTGTTTGTGCTGGACAAGGGATTTTATTTCATACCAGCTATCAAAGCTGAAATATTAATAAGTCCCTGCTAATCAAACATTCCTATTTATTCAGGGTTTCTTAATTATTCTAAAATCACAAAATATGCTTGAGCAGTGAGGTCAGGACCATATTCCAAATCACCTTAAATATATAGATTAAGCAATTTGGATTTTTTAGAAGTTTTTGCTTTTCATGTTCATATCATCACCTGCATATCTTTCTGACACCTTGCCAACATAAAATATTGCTGACAGAGTTGTACCAAACAAGGGTTATAAATATGTGTAAAGACAGAAGATAATTTCTTTACAAAAGATGCAAAATGGGATTCATCTGTAAAAGGATTTGATTGCTCTACCAGTAAATTGATAGAATGTTGTTAAAGACTTGTGTCCTTTTGATTTGATGCAGTAACATCCTTTTGCTCAACTTCACTCACACAAATTCCAATATTCTATAATTAAGTGTTTTTTCTAAGAGGTCAGTAACAATTAAACAAAATATGTGCACCTTAAAGTACAAGTATGTAATTTTTGTTGCAAGAAATTTCCTGTTTTGCATGTGGGAAAACCTGACTTGAAGCATCGTGTTTTATTTGCATAGTTAGGCAGTTCTGGAGCTAAACAAAAATTATAATTGAAAATAAAATTCTGGTTTGGAATAATATTTGAAAGACAAATTAATAGGCAATTTTAGCAGTAGGAGAAAAAGAAAACAAGGTCGCTAAGTGTGTTGAAACCTGACAGGGTAACAAGCAGTTTTAGATGGAAAATGCTGACACTCTTATTTTCAATATACAACTTAACAAGTACAGGTTTTGAAGTATCTTTCATTTTCATTTAAAACCAGCCTACTCTACGTAGGAGTAGGACAGGAAAAAGGGCCAAACCCAAAGTTCTTATTGTTGGCTGACATGAAACTCCTCAGGTTATATTTTTCTTGAAAACTTGAATTGTCTATTTGACGAGGGAATTGTTAGTTACCCACCTTAACTGTACAAAATAAATACACAATACTGTGCATTATATCATGTTTTCCACAATACAATGTCTTTTCAGTAGTTCCATGAATTTCTGGAGGCACTGAAGACACTTTGGATATGTTTGCTTGATTTACTATGTGGATTACTGTATCCATAATATGGATATTATGTATGTAGCATACTGGTGCAACAGAATTAGTGAATGGCCTCTTTTCCCACTGGAAATGTAACTAAATTAGAAAGAGCAGTGTCTGGCTTTTGCATCAGATGTAGGAAAACAAATCAGCAATTTTCTCTCAGGAACAGCAACACAAAAGAGGAACTTTGTCATTACAGAGTGGTAATTGTTGTATCTTTTGTTTACAGATAATGTATTTATATACAGCAGGAGTTTTTGTTTGTGTGAGAGTTACAAAGAGCCTTTTCCAGAGCAATTTTAGGCTTTCTTTTGGCCTTGGAGTTTGTTACCTTCCCCATAGTCTTTCTGCTTTGTGATATGAGTAGCAACGGATCAACTAAAAATCTTAACTCAAAAGGATTAATGTATGATAATTATGAAGGATGTAAAAGGTTGATGCAGCAGTTTTTTTTTTACCTGCATCGTTATACAGATGAAAAGAAGTGATGTTTGATCAAATGTTCCTTTTTGCCTATGAATCTGCTGCATACAACATTTGGTTCAAATTAACTAAACTATAACCTGAGAGAAAAGCAATTCTTCTTTAAGTGACTTTTCCCTAGCTGTCTTTTTTTTTAAATTACACAAGCATGTTTGTTTTATATCAGATACAAATAGAGTAAATAAAAATAAATATTGGACTGTAGGCATCATTTGGTCAGCCTTAACTGCAATAACTTGATTTTTTCAACTGTAGACTAATTTCATTGCCAGTAACAACATTAGTGATTATTCATGCTAAGATAAGAGCAATGATAAATCTAATGATCCACAATGAACGATTAACCAAAAGATCACAAAGGAATTTTCCTCTTGCTTACTTATATTTCACATTACATAAATGGGCAGATACACTATAGGATTTTGGAAGCTGTTTCTGAAATGCTGAGTATGATTTATTGCCAGAGGCAAGATGCCAGACTGGATGCATCAGGGATTCTGTCTGCTAAGAAATGCTTCGGTTTCTTTCAAGAGACTGTCCATATGTGCCTTCGTACCATAAGCATATGTCTGCTTCTCTGAGTTGCAGATTTCTCCGTTTTAGCAGTATCCACATGGTCACTATCATGTCCTGTCCCCTACCTGACATAAACTGACTGAGACTGCCACTGCTTGCTCAGGAGTAATTTGTGGATAGGATCTGGAGAGCCACCTTAGCAATTTAGCCTTCCCTTGCAATCTAATTTCTTCCTTTTGTGATTTGTTTTTCCTGTTTTCTTTTCGGAATGCATCTGAGTTCTTATATATTGAATTTACCTTGCCTCCTTTCCCTACCCACCTGCAGGCAGAAGTTTTCTTTAATTTTATTCTTACCAACTGTGTTGCAGCATGTTCACAGTTATGAGGAGATGTGTATTCCCTGAAGCCAGTTATGGTCCTTTCTCCAATGGACATACAGTAGGGCTTCAAACACAGGCCAGGCAGAGGTCTGTATCTGTGATTTGTCCAGATCTCCAACAAGACAGTTCTAACTGCATGTTCCATTCTTCTTTTGAAATGTGAAACTTCTACATCCTGGCACATCTAGACAAAACATCCCATAAGATACACTTTGCCTACCACTGAGACTCTCCTTAAAAAAAAAAAAAAAACAGGAGCGAGCAAACAGGTTGTGTGTGTCTGTGTGTATGTGTGTGTGTCTGTGTGTGTATGTGTGTGTGTAGATGCCTGTGATTGTCTGATCCCATTTCTTCAGTCTGTTCCTATCCATTTCTGGGGTTTCAAACTTTTGTCTTTAAATTGAAAAAATAAAGTATCCAGTGTGTATCTGATTAAAAATAGAGAACGAGATCCCATTTGTGCTTCTCAGAGTTCTTACTCAGCAAGATGAAAGAAGTGGCACTTTAGTCAATGCTACTGCCACTTCTAAAAGCAAGGGACAAAGGTGACAATGTTGTGCCTCAGTATAATATTGATTCCTAACTGCAAATACAGCTGCTGTGTTTCTGTAACATTTGCATATGCTGTGTATGTGTTCATGTGCAGGAAATGAGTTCCAACATTTATGTTACATTCTGTTCACCTAGATATTACACAATCTCATTTTTCTTCCCAGATTGTTATTTTTGTGTGTTAAAAAAAGGACGTGTCATGGGAAGCCTGGACACATGGTGACCTTAGCTCTCAGAGACACTGTATTCCAGTGAGACCAAATTGGCTATTGTGTAGATTTTATTTTTTTTTTTCACTCCTAATGTAAAACCAATATTATTGTTTAGCCACTTAATAATTGTCCAGTTAATAATCTAGAATTTTTGTCCATAACCCACCCTTATTTCTAGTTTTCTTTTTCTTCTAATCAAATCCCTAAGCAAGGCATTTTGAATAATGCATAAGCCAAATTGCAGAAATATCCATGGATATTTAGCTACAGTCCCTAGATGCATAAATTGGTAAAGTGTTGTGTTTTGGTTTTTTTAATCACAGCCAATCTCAAAGGTGAAATGACCTCTAATTTGTAACGATTCATTATGGGTGTTAAGGAGGAATGGTTATGTGATTTAAGTAAATTAGTGAGAATTGGAAGTCTCTAGACAATCTTCATTTTCCTTTGGCCTTCCAAAATGCATTATACAAGGATGCTTTCCAAAAATTCATTATGGTTTTAATCCTGTTGTCCCAGAGCTGCACATTTCTTTGATAAATTCTTGATTGCATTAACTGGCGAAGCAGAGTCATTCTTCACTCAGTTGTTGAAATCCTTTTCATAGTCAGAACACACTGTCAATACACATTAAATGTGAATCTGCAGGAACAGGATCCCGAGCAACTGTTACTGTGATGGCACTTTCTTTTTAAACCAGGACAGAGAAAGAACAGTTCACAATACTGTTTCTTCCTATGTTTACATGGGAATCTAGTGGCCAGGTCACCTTCCCATGGATTTGAAAAATCCATGTTAAATTCTCTCCTCTGCATTCAAGAATTTACATCTTCTATATTCCAGGTGACTGTGCAAGCTACTAGAGTATACTCTGGCTTGATACCTGAATATGAAGATATTTGCAAGTTCCTACACTGCACAGAAAATAATTCTGAAGTAATTAGGGCAGGAATAAAGAGCACAAGTTGAAGCAGGACACCCTAGTTGAATAATTAGAAGAACTTTCTTGGAAGAAAGAAAAATCTCATCTCCCATCTCCATTAAAGCCAAGGTGAGGTGTCCTAAGGGCTCTTCTATATGAACTACGTAAAGTATTTTGAGCAAAGGATACTCCTATCAGAACTTCCACTCCTTTATAAAAGGAAGTTACTACAGATAACAAGCATTTTTTTAGAGTAGCTGGCCCCCTGCCATTTTTCCCAGTTCACACAGCATACTCCCAAACACAGTACAGGAAACCAGCACACTGCTGCATGGCTCAGTAGTCCACTCAGATGAGCCTAAAAAGTAACCAAACTTGGATTATTGCAAGTTATCAAGTCAAGGCAACTTCCAAATGATAGTGAAGGGAGTTTTTCTGAGTCCCCCTCTGTGACCAATAGCTGGAGACAGGCTCCCCCACAACATTCCACACCAAGATGTTGAAGTCAACCTCTCATGAGGAGCCTATCTGCTTATGTGGGCTACAGGGCAACACCAGCCTTCTTTGGTTAAAATTTTCTTTTAATACTGTTTCTCAACAACCTAGTCCTTTTTTTGCATTTAGTTTCTGCACAGTTTTGCAGGGTTACCAATGCAAAAAGGTTCTTCCTTATAGAGGAAGGTTATTGCAAAGTATGGAAGGAGAAACATTTTATTCAGAGCACTTTTAGACCACTCACTCAGGTCATTATATCTCTCACCAGGCCAGATTCTAACATGCCTTTGCTTAGTGAACATACCACAGCTGCATGTGCAGATCTGTCATTTACAAGCTGATTAGAAAGGGGTCTGGGGCAAGCAAAGTATGTCCCAGTGAAAATAAAGATATTTTTTCCTGCACCACCCACACATTTGGAATGGGGATATAGGTCATTTTCTTATTTCACTCTCAGTCCAAAAAAGTTGAAACACTTGATTACAAGATACTGTATCTAACTGGGAAAATTTATCTAAACCAGAGAACTCTGATATGGCCAAGAAGAATGGAAACAGTTAAGCTAAGTGAATTTAAAGAGTGCACTTATTTCATAGTGCTGTTTCTCAAACTGTGAGGCGTGCCTTTCTCAGTGCAGTGGATGGAAATATAAATGAGGCATGTGCTGAGATGAGGCACAAAGGAGATGCTAACTGGTTGTGAGTGAAGCACAGGATAAATTAGTTGTGATGTACTGTTTGGCAGAATTTAAATTTAGGTGGAGATGAGGTTTTTTTCATTCTGCCATGGTCCTGCACGATAGAATTATATTCAGTAACTGCATAAGCATACTTTTTTTATTATACCAAAATATAATAGCTTTTGGAAGGGTTTTTTTTATTGTCTACTGTCATTCATCCAGAGTTCAAGAGGTGTTCCTCTTAGGGCTATGCAATGATGTCTTAAAAGAAAACCCCCAAATTAAGTCTGTTGTTAACATATTATGCTAAGTGCATCCCATTTTCTCTGAAGCTATAACCTATGATAGCCTACAGTTCAGTTTAAGATACAGGTTGGAAACTGGTTTGAAATACTGTGTTGCAGGCACAAAGGAACTAGCTATGCATGAACCTTCATTTGCAGAAATCAAATTATTTTGTCCTTTGTGATATATAGGGGGAGAAAAGAGGCAAAAGTATAAACTCAAAAATAATAATACCAATGTAATACCAAGTATAAACTCAAAAATCTTGAATCTAAGTAGAGGATTAAGGGTTTGGCTCATGCTGATATGTTTGAAATGTTCTTTAATAGATGGCTTGAATCTAAGTAATCACACTAAAAATCTGGACTGCAAACCCAGATTTTGAATTGTTGAGTTTGGAGGCACATAGAGCTTTAGTTCTGATTTTGTTCTAAACTTCATACTAGATCAAAACACAGATTTTGGGGCAAGATGATGATTTCCTATCCTGAAAGTTTCACATGTACTAAATTAGTAGAAATGAATCTTAAAATGTAGTGTATCTACATCCTACACTTCTCAGTTGTATTTCTGCTCCAACATAAAGAGATGTTTTGACTCCTTTCAACCTTCATTTAAAAGTACAGTTTTCCTTATTGCTCCATCACATTTCACAGCATCAATAGTGACCTTGGGAATAGTGCAGTACAAGGGTCTGTTTCTTTGCATTGGTATGGATTAGAAGTTACCTGCATTTTCACCCATGCAAAGCAAGCTTCCTTCTGAATAACTAAATCCCTTATATGTGCTAACTTGTAACAGTTCCCAAAGGGAAGAAAAGGTGCAAAAGCCAAGCTAAGGAATATGGGCAAATACAGAATAAGAGCATGTCTTGTGAATGTTATCCAAGTAATGATAACTCTTTACCCTTGTTCATGTGCAATGTAGAATATCAAATATTGTTCTCTATTATTGCTTTGTAATTTCTAGAAAATGCTGCAATGTTTGTGTGGCTTTTAAAATTTGATTTATAATATTTATGAACTGTAGATATCTGTTTTTTTCGGTGATATCACTTAATGGAAGAAAGACCACACTAAAGCTGCCTTAGCAATAGTGGGTGATGTTTTTTTTCTAGAATATAAAAACTCTTGAGACCAAAACAGCTTAGTGAACCTTAGGCCTGGAAAAATTCAGAACTACAGGAATTTTTATTTCTTTTTCAGTGCCAAATAAGAGGTATTTGAAATTTCCTCAAAGGCAAATCTCTTTGTTTCCGAAAGTTGAGTTCTGTCTCCTCCCATCACACTACTCCAAGTAGCTTCATTCAGGCCAAGGTGAGGTTTCACATTACAGATGAGTTGACAGGCTGTGCGACCAAACCAGCATTCTCTCCAAACCAAGGCCCTTGGCTGTGTGCCTGCCCTTCCCTCGCACCAGCTCTGCTCCCAGCTGGCCACACGGTGAGCTGATCCATGAAGCACAGTCAGCAGAAAATGATCCCACCCCTTTTCTTCTTTTTTTTTTCCTTGCTCAGTTAGGTTTAACCCTAGAAAATAGTTTGTCTCTTAATGCCAGGGAGGCAGAGGAGAAGGAATGGAGAAGCAGCAGAATGGGGGGAGGCAGTCTGGGTACTCTTAGAAGAGTACAAGTAAAATTCCACTCTGAAAAGCAGAATAAGGAACTGCTCACAGTAACGTAAAACAGGGCCCCAGACTTGTCTCGTTAATCTCAATGAAATAGGCTCAATAGTGAACTCTTCACTGGGGCTAAATACAGGAATCCACACACGCTGACAGGATGCACACGTGGGCACAGGGCTGTCACGCCATTTGTGCAGGGGGACCCCACATGAGGAACCTCAAAGGGGTTCCTTTTTGCAGATATAGTTAGTGAAGCTCTCTAGCCATGCTGTGTTTGTGTTGTCAGCTTAAGACAGCCAGACCAAGATTTGGGATACACTGGCTGTGTGCCTGCCCTCCACCAAGGCAGGGGGTTGGAGAGGGAGGCTGCAGTGCCTGGCAATTCCCACTGACAGCAGTTACCTCATTGGATAGCAAATGGTAGTCTGCTGTCAAAATACTCCCTCTTTCACTTAATAACCCCTCTCTGTATATCAGAGGTGTTTTCATTATTTAGTAGCTAAAATATCCCAAGATATAATAACATTCTTATTTTCAGCTATTTAAAGAGTTTATTTCTCGTGTTTGCAATAGAAAAGAAGAGTTTTCTTCCTTATTTACTAAGCACTGCTGTTTGAAAGAAGAATGAACACTACTGAATATCACTGCATGGTACTGTCGGATTTAGTATGCCCACATTATACTTCTTGTTATTCTTTTTATTATTCTCCCTGATGTTGCTGCAGCACTTAAAACTCCCAGTAAAAGTGATATTCAACTATTCTGACTGCTCCACAAACAAGACAGTCCCTGTTCGTAAGGAATTCTTCTGCAATTCCTTCTGTCTCTGTGTTACTATTTATTCATATGCCTACTGAGTTTCAAGTCAGTGACACTTCTAGTCTTCTATTAATATCTCAAGTCTTGCTTGCATATTTATTCAGAGTTGCTTCTAATTCTCTGTGCAGAAGTTGCTTTTTTACAAATATTAAAGTTATCCATGTATTAATATAAATCCCTATAATGTTTATTGTCCACACCCTGTTTGGGGAAGTGACCAGGATGCAGTAGTTAGAAAGCAGAAATACTGTAGAATCAGAAAAAAAAGGCTTATTTTGCAACATTTCTGAAGTCTGATGCAGACAAATCAGGAAGCACAGATTTTTCTAAAGAAAGCATGCTGTTGTTAGGCAATCTTCTGCTTTGTTTCTGAAACATGAATGTACTCACTAACCCACAATTCTCACTAGAGAACTGATCAGAAAAGAAAGATGTTTTCCTCAATTGTTTTCTGACCGTGAAAAAGCACAGACAGGCTCATAAAATCACAGAAAACAGCTGAGAGAGGATGAGTGAAAAAGCAATTCAAGTATGTTTTCACAAGATGTCCATATATGATAAAAATGAGATATCTTTAATGACTATAACATATATTTTCTAGACACAGAATTCTCTGGTAATTCCTGCTTTGTTCTAGACTTTGTTTTATTTTGAGAAATCTTCTGCATGTGACACATAGATGAAAGTCAGTGGGAAACATGTGCCTATGTAGATTTTAAAGTACTTTTTATAGCAGCATTTTAAGTTCTACAGAACACTGTGATTTCCTGTCTATTAACTTTCTCCACAACATCAAAACATTTATAGTATATATTTTAAAGGTTGTTATATCCATCCAATAAGCTTTAACATTTCTTTCAAAGTATAGTTGTAATAATAATTTTTTACACATTTTCAGAAATGTGTAGTCAGTCTAAAAGAATTATTGTTTGTATAACTGCTACTCCTCCCGACTATATTCTGTTAAGGTTTTGTCATCAGTGTTAGTAATATTTGTTTTGAGGAATGCCACAGAAACCACAATTTTCATTTGCATTTGCTTACAGACATGTAAAAGAAACACATGTAAAAACAATTAATAAAATTATAACGTTCACAGTTCCCTGAAAGTTAGTTCCCACAGTTTCTCAGTTCAAGAGCCTAGGCTGACCAAAACAATAACCACAAATCAAGCTGCCCATTTCTCCCTCTGAAGAAAGTCACTCGAAAATGTCATAGAACAAGCAGCACATTTTTATGGAGTAATTATTTTCATCCTCCCTCCCCATTTCTTTCTTACTCAATGTATAATTTCTCTCCAGGCACTTGGATTCAAAGCTCTTTGGTATCAAAAGACCTCTAGTTGACTTAGCAGAGCTCTGAATGGGCCTGGGCTGCTGTAAGGTGGCAGCTAATAAAAACTGTGGTTTGTTCTCCCCTGGTGCCCTCTCAATAAAGTTTGCCAAGCTGCATAAAAAGCAGCAGCTTTATTTTTCTATGCAGGGAAACGAGGCTGTGCAGAGTGCTACTACCAGAATTATCTACCAAAGTTCAGGGCAGGCTGGCCAGCACCGAGACAGGATTTACCTCCTAGTGTGCGATGAGAGATGAGAATTCAATGCTTTGCTTTTTCTGCTTTCCTTGTGTTAAAAAAAAAAAAAAAAAAAAGAGAAAAGTGAGTTCAAGGCTTTTCACTGAATGAATTGTATTGTGGATGTGTTGGGGGATGAGGGGGGAGGTGAACCAGTCATAAGTACATTCAGCTTTACCTCCTTGAAGTAAGAAAGGCATACTGAGCAGGAATACTGAGCACTAGCTTCTCGTATTAAAATACTAGATTACTTTTCAGTAAAAAGATTATATTTCAGACAAATTGAAACAAAATTTTAGCATATATTTGTTCTCTAAAGTCCTAAAGAATGCATATTTAGCAATGATCTTTCCAACTTTGGAACACGTTTAAAATAATTTATTTCTTTGAGATGTTGTAGCTACTCCCTGAGGAAGAGCACTAATTTATTATACTCAGATGTTTTCATACATGAAGGAGACCAAGAGAACACCCTCTGTGGGAAGTGTGCATTTTAAAATGGTTTTCAAAGGAAAAGAATTTTTTTCATGTTGTACTAGAAAATTGTCATTTCCTTGTTATAATTGCAAATGCAGTTCCTTTCATTCATACGGAAAGTCCAAAAAAGGGTCAATTATTTTCTGTGGCTCTAGAGAGCATCGCTAAATAAAAGCTGCTATAAATCTGTGCTTTTTAAGCATTAATAGAACCAGTCACCAAATCTCTGTGCACTGGAAGTGTGCAAGAGCATGTGAAACAAAGTGTGCCCACGACAGATCTGTACTGCCACCACAGAGGGCACAAGAACCACAGGACTCTGGTGAGTGACGACCCTGCAGACAAGGAGTGATATGTTGCAGATGAGAAGTTGAGGGCAACCTACATCTGCCTCTGCCAGGCATTTCCTTCAATGTTTTGACATACCTGTTAATGTGCCCACCATTCAGTCACTTTTAATTGAGATGCATTGCCTTGGCACCTCAGGCACCTAAGGCACGCCAGAAATGAGCGTGCACACATCCATTGCATGTGAACAGCAAATCTGACATGCTCAGGCAGGACTGGGCCCATCTGACTGAGATAAGAAGGGAACAACACATGTGATGCTTTGCAGAAGCCCTGGCATCTCATGTGGGTGCAGTGCAGCCAAGCAGGGTTTATCTGATGCTTTCCCTGCTCCTCTTGAGGAGCCCTGTTCCTTGCTCCCACACTGGCAGCAGGACTGCAGTGAATGCATATGGCTTTTCCCACTTGCAGGCATCTTCTGCTGACCTGGAAGTACCAAAGTCATGGACAAATGTTCAGGAAGATCAGATGTAATCCAGGCAGTGTTCTGTAATGGACAGGGACGACATGGTGGGGGAAATGCTGATTATGGAAATAATCTTAATCTTAATGGAATACATCAGAGAGAACAATGGCATCAGATACCCAAGATGGCACCCAAGAAGAACCCAAGACAAATAGAAACAAGCAGCCTGGAAATCAGGCACATGCTGACAACAGAAACTCTCACTATGTTTAAAGTTATGAAAATAACTAATGAATTTTTCTGCACATTTTCAGACAAAGACTACATAAGCTGTTTCTTTCTTTCCTAGCAAAGGATTTATATTTTAAAATTCCCCCACGACTACTAAAACCTTGGCATGTCAACCTTTTGAAAGAAATGTTCCCCATCCCATGAAGTCTTTTTTTTTAAAAAATTGAAAGAAAAAGAAACTTTCCAAAATACATCTGTATGTAATATTCTTGATAAAGAGTAACTGAGGGAAAGCATCTGCTGCATTCTTTCGAATCCAGGACAAAAGTTCCTCCGGTTATACTTGCTTGTTTTCTTATCTTTCATAATAAAAGAAATTTTTCCTTCTGCCCACTATCAGCATACAAAATAATATTTATACTTGAAAGTGTGATCACAGGAAATGTTACCCAAGGATAAACACTGTTTCGTGGGTAAGAGAAATTAGGGAGCTCTGTTTCTATCAGACATGCAGAACAGCCATCTGTATTTAGGCTATGCTATCTGTGGGCTAGTGTCACTGCTTCACAGTTCTGGGGCCTGTGCTGTTGATTTTTTTCCTGATAAGGTTTCCATCACATTCTTCTATTTTCAAAGCCAGTGGGAAAATGCTCCGTATGTTTTTGTACTGACTATTAAAAATATTGAAAAAAAACTTAAAAAAAAAAATGGGGATGACACTGAGGGACAAATGCTAGTGCCTTCTCTCAGCTGATTCCAGAAATCTACTCTCATTTCCGCTACAATTTTCATATCCTCACAGAATGTTTGATGCTGGGAGAGACCAAAGTCAGGAAATCCAGAAGGACATCTAATGGAAGTGTAAGCCTGCTGCTGCTCTGGCCAAGCACATATTAATAAATTCTCTCCTGCAAGGAGAATCATCTCCTGCCTTATTCACTGCCTGAAAATCTTCCTTGGAAAGCAAATAAGTGTCAGTTGGCCTTCCTTTGGAGAAATACTTTTTAGGTTATTGGTAAGTCATAGAAGAAAGTTAGTCCCTGTTCGTGCTTCTTCTTTTCCTTTACTCCACTTACTTGCAGTGAACAACAAATGAGAAGAAGTAAACAGCATTTATTTTAAATTACAGGCCAGCTTATAATCACCCATCAAATTTTCTTAAAATATTAGGAAAATAATAGTTATTTTTACCATCATGACTGTCATCTCCACTCAATCCCAGGCACTGCAAATATGCATTGTCAGCAAGTACAAAGTAATTCTGTGAAGCTAGGTGCACAATTTGAGGGGAGATCACAGACAGCTGGTGACATGGTAGAATTCCCTTTTCTGTGCTGTAGACAAAAGTCAAAAAAAGCAAGAACCTGCAAATTTTTCCCACCTCAGTGTGTGAGAGCCCACACTCATTGCCTCTCTGATGACATTCCAGGACTTGGAGTGGAAGAGATGGGAATTTGGCAAGATCCTGCAGGGTAACACCATTGCTCTCTCAGACCATGGTTAAAGTCCCTAGTGTTTTCACAGGGGCTTCAGTAAGTTACTCACAGGACTTTTGGTGTGCTTATGTTTATCATTCCTCTAGTTTTGCAGATGAGGAACTTCAGAATGGAGAAATGGAATGAACTGACCAAATCAATTAAGGAATTGATGCCAGACTCCAAAACTAAATCCAGATGAGCCCATGAGGCAATAAATCGCAGATGATTTTGGCATGTGAAAACCCTTCCTTTTTAAACGCTGGGAATGCACTTGCCATGGCCCAAGGAAAAGATGGTTCATCTGTAATCAAAGCCATAGTACATAGAATGTGCTGGAATCACAACACCAGGCACAAAAAATGTTTAGAAAATGTCAGATTTCCCAGGAATTTATCTAATGGCTCAAAGGATTTTTGATTTCTAAGGTCATTGATAAACTTCTGCTGTTTTTTTGAGTCACCCTTTTTTACCAGCATATACAATCAGATCCAGATTTTTAATCTTATTTGTATAGTAAAAAATAATGGAGCTCAAGACAGCACAGCTCACAGATTGAAAACAGAAGATTAATTGATTACTCTCAGGTTTTTTCCCAGTATGCTGGGTGGTTCTTTCTTTATTCCCTTCCATCCCCCTCCTCCCCTTCCTTCACTGCTGATGTTAATCAGAGAGAAAGGAAGTGACTGTTTTCCACACACAATGTTGATATTTGGTAAAAAAATAAGGGATGGGGGAGTGAAAGGTGCACAGAAAACAAAACAAAACGTTTACTGATAAATTCCTTTCATCTTTGCCAAATGCTGCTCTAGTGTGGGAATGGATGGAGCTGGCAGTCACTTTCATTAAGCCGGAAATACCATCTTTAATAAATCCAGTTACAGGACTGGATGGACACATAAATCTCTTTGTATGTATGTGACAGAAGTAATGAAATGTCAGAGGAGAACTTAGAGAATTTAGCAGAGATCTGTTTGTTGTCTTTTTCCTCCTGTCTTTCTGACACTCAATGTAAACCTGAAATATTTATACTTAAATGAGTATTGCTAATGTAGGATATTGAGGTCATCAACCTGAGAACAGTGACAACCAGCTGTGTAAAAATTTCACAAGCTTCTTCAAGATTCTATATTTAATTGCACTGAGACTCCCTTTGCCTTCATTCTTCCTCCCAAAGCCAACATTTTATTTGTCTTTGCATAATCCACCCTTCATTTGCTAAACACCTCCAAGGCTCAATTTCTACTTCAAATGTTCTCAGAAAATTATCATTATTATTACTACGTTCTACGGTTTGTCTATTTACTGGAAATTCTGACCAGTGTTTTAGATTAAATAAATAATTGATTTCTGTTTCTACTAAGTATATTAAACCCTTTCTTGGCCAGCACAATATTTTTGCTCTGTCTTCACAGACCATGTACTCTGCAGCTGCTGATGGAGCCAAGTGACTTTCCATTCTGCCATCTTTTGTCCTGCTGAATTGCTACCGAAAGTGGCTTTGCCATTCATATGATTGTTCCTGGTTAGCATAGAACCTAAGGTGGTTTTCATTAGTAAATGGGTTCATCAGAAGCATCTTGATCCTAAGAGTTTTTTACAATTCTTACACCTTCTTCAGCTACAGTATATCGGCCTTGCTCTGCTAAGACCCTTGTTCATGGTTTTTTGTTTCCTCTGCAAGCTTGTTGTGGATCCTTTCCTCAAAAGTTCCTGAGAATTCCTCAAAGCCCAGCCCCACTAATTCCCTTTTCATAAATGCAGGGATGTGTGACTAGATCATAGCTACTGCTCTTCTCCCATATATCCCCATATCAGACCTAAAGTTACTTTCCAATTTTAAAAAACTCCTGTGAACCTGAGGCACCCTGAAGTATCTCAGCATGATTTTCTTTCTTTAATATTCAAGTAATGATGTCAGCAAACTGCCAACTGATAAACAGATTGTCTTTGTAGATGTTGCTATTTGGAATAACAGCATGACACTCCGTCTCAGCAGTTCCCATTCCAACCTTAGTCTTCAGCTTGAAACAAAGTTCCTCCCCACATTTTTCATATTTTTTCTTAATTTGTACTTTCTTTTGATATTTTTTTTTTCACTCAAGACATTTGGGATAGACTTTTAAATTCATTTATTTATTGAGTATGGGAGGATGAAAACAAAGATAAGTGCAAGTACAGTTCGAAGAATATTTTTGATGAAAAAATATATTCTGCAAATAATCTGTCTGCTTAATCTGAAGTGATTTCTTTGTTTATTGGTGTAAGTCACAAATGGTTTTAAGTAATGAGCATTTTTAACTATCTTAAGTAATGTTCCAAAGCTCTGTCCCAAATGTATGATCACACTGTAGAGAGTCTCTAAATGTTATTTTTTAGTCAATTAGAATCTCACTGTGGTATTCACTAAGTACAATATATATGCCACAGGTTTTCCAAAAGTTACAGTGACAATAGGAAGCCCCAAAAGGCATACAATGAATAATTCAGCTATTATGAAGCAATAATTTTATATGAGTAATAGAAATGAATGTGTTGCTTCCTTTTCTGGAACGACTTTGTAAATTTTTCTTCATCCTACCTTTTTCTTTCATGATCAAGACAGTGTGGCCAAGACAGTATAAACTGTAAGAATCAATTAGCATTTTTAGTAAAAGGTAGATCACAGAAGAAAGCTCATTCTTATTTTGAATGTTGTGACTGGGGAGAAAGTTGAAGGGATAGAGATGGGAAACTAAATTAGTTCTGCTTGTAAATTATATTCTTAGGCATTTTCCAGCAGTGACTTCTTGGTTTTGCTGCAAATGCCTCTGATATTTTCCAATTCAGAGTGCTCCCTTGCTGTGAGCCTTCTTGCTATGAGGCCACCTGGGATCAAAGCTACTTTCCCCCTCCTGTGGTCTCAGCTAACTCCATTAACTCTAATTACAAATGCTTCTGTTACACCAACCAGATTTTATGGCTTCCAATGAGTGAGCTACATGGAGAAAGTCCACGTGGTACTACTGTTGGTTCCCTCTTCACATTATTGCTTGCCATACATTAATTTCATTCATGGTTAGCTCAGATCTAGAATCACTTCATTTTTACTTTGTGTAATTAAAGAGAAACTTAAATTGTTTATTGAAGTTCATCATTCCAGAAATTAATGAACTGGGCCAAAACAAATGTTTCATAGGATTTAAATTTTTGTATGTACTGAGAGTCCCAGAAAGGGCTTATGTTGAATAGCAATGCCACTAACACTTTTTCTAAATGTAGAATGCCATAAAGCAACTTTATGTCATGATAGATATATATATATATATATTTATATACGTATATACTCATATATATTTGTAACACACAGAGGTATATGCATCACTTGCTCTCTCAGCTTCTCAGCTTGTTTCTTGATGTCAACATTTTTCAAACTGTTCTTTAAAACTCCAGTAAAGTGGAAGGTGGAAACAACCATCTTGTTATTTTAACAAGAATTGCACATTAAATCATGGTGGGGTACATTCTACCTGAGAGGAATTATTTATAGAACACATATAGTGTATATATCTTCCTTCTCCAAGTTAAGTACAGATGGCCTGTCCTTCTTGGTCGAAATCAGTAGAATTTTGTCCCAGTTAGATGATATATGACATGTCATGGTATGATTCCACTGTCATCCCCACGTACCGTTCACACCCAGTGTTAACTGGCTTGTGGCCCTATGCCCACTGTATTCACGGAAACTATATTGTGAATAAAGAGTCATGTAGTTGTGGATTTACACATTGATGGTCACAGGTGAACATTCCCTTCTAGAGACTGTAGCAACGAAAGCCTAATGCTTTCTGGAGATGCAGAACCAAACACACTCTACAGCAGAAAGAGCTTCCTCAGTCCCTACTACTCCAAAATGAATTTGTTGGTAATTAAACATCCTTGACGAACTGTCTGTCCACAGCTACCTATGGAAACACTGTCACAGTTTCTCCAGCATGTTATACTCCTGTCTTTTTTTACTGTCAAGAAGCTCATTCTTGCTTATCCCTGCCCTCAGTATCTGCCACTCATTTACTTTTGCCTGAAAGTCCATGGAAGCATCCAGTGTCTTTTTCTTTAGCTCTGACCTCCAGAAATCCCTGGGACACTATTAGTGACTTTTGCTGGTCTGCACAGCCAGCTGAAGAGAGTCCAAAAAAGAAACTATGCAACAAGACAATTGAAGTGGAACTCCCCTGACTTCAGCCACCCAAAAGTCATAAGTCTAATTTAAATTACCTATACTCCACCCATAGTCAGTACAAAAATACAAGAATTCCTGGGATGGATCATCTCAACCACCCTAGATATCTATTTTAAATTAAGATAAACTGCTTCATAAATGTCTCTTTAGCTTCAGATTTTGTCTTTTTGAAACACAGGTGATTATAGAAAGAACTACATTCTAATTTCTTGAAAGTACCTTTTTCCCAAATTTCCCCCAACAGAATTCCTGTATTTCCATTTTTTTTTTGGTGAGGATTAGTGAGTTTTTCCTCCTCTGACTATAGGATTCATTTGGCTCAAAATAAATCTTGAAACTTACAGTAGTCATGGATTCCAAAATTTTGAGATGGAAAAATTTTGCCTATTGTGTTAATGTGTAGTCTACAACATGATGGTTGACAAGACAAGAAATCATCCTTGCTGCCATTTCTCTAAAAATTAAGAGAAATGTTTTTCAGTTGTAAGCAGCTGAAACTGGTACCACAGCTGGAGATGGACTTCAGTGGTTATTTGTGAAAACCAGTGCCTAAATTCAAATTAATCACAATAGACTCTTAAGTAGCCAAAGCTGTAGCAAAGCCATTAAAGAGTTCAAGATGTGATCCAGCCTTGCTGGCTGTCTCAAACCAGTGACCTATTTGCTAAAGAGAAAGTAACAAACAGAGATTATTTTATCAATTAAGTCCTCAAGAGAAATAAAACATGTCATCATTATCCTTTCAGGGTAAAAAAAAATATGCAAACCCACTTTTTAAAATTTCATCTGCTATGTACTTTTAAATCTAAAGATGTGGAATATTTTATTCACTGTTATTCTTACTCTGATGAATTCTGGCTGCAGAAGTTTGGACTTTATCTGAGAAGAGACAGTGTTAAACTTACATCCAGATCATAGTCTGGCTTCTAGCCATATAGGAAAATTGAGAGTCATAAACTGTCCCCTTATTCTCTAGGCATCTCAGGTTTAAGCTCGAGAGAAATAATTTCCAGAGAGTAAATACTTCCCATCTGTGTGTTTGCCAGGACTGAGACTGATGGGATAAATAATCCCATCCTCTCTCCCAGTTCTTCCAGAAGAGATCAACCAGCGTGTGTGTGTTGACTCAGCCAAGAGATGTTGTTTGAAACACACCTGGTGTCAGATATTTCCCCACTCATAGTAACGAGGTCACAAAGAGAACACCAGCCTCTCTCTGCGATTGCTGTGAGGAAAGTATGACTGAATGCCTTCACTTTATATTTCAGGATTTAACTTTTAGCACTAGGAGTTTATTGCAGTTGTTCTCTGTCTTCAGATGTTCAAGAGTTTCACCTGTTCCCGCGCAGAGAATTTACCCTGAAGTCTACTTTCAGCTTTCAGTACTCCTGTTTATACAAGGAAGTTAATTTGTGAAGGACATAGTGTAAGACGTAGGAACAGGGCAGTCAAGCTGAATTTGACCAGGAGCTTTTTCATCCTGCTGCTCAGTTTTGGCAAAGGCCAGAAATAGATACCAAGGGAAGGAGAAAGGGAAGGTTAGTTTTTTAGTCCTGGATTATTCTCAAAGATCTAGTAGATTGATTTATGGACTTCCTGAGACAGGGATAGCAGTAAGTCTCACAAATTGCACTGTAATTCCCTACCATCAGCTTGTCTACTCCACTTTTTAATATATATAAACTTCTCACAGTCTTCATGCCTCCTGGCAATCAGTTCTACTTCTCCCCAACTACAGAGTAAGGAATTGCCTTTTTGTCTGTACTTTGAACTTTCCAGCTGCTATGTGATGGCCACCAACTTATAAAGCAGAGAGGACAAATAAAAATTGATCCCCATTCACCCTTTTAGTGCCCTTCATGTTTCCATAGGCCTGTGTTGTATTCGTACCCTAGCTAGTTCTCCCTGTGTTGAAGAGCTTATTTGCTCATTCCCTGTAGAGAAAGCATTGCTCACCCTTGGTGACCTTCTCTGTATTTTTCTAAGGGTCTTTCCCAGGGAGTAATTCAGAACACTAAAATTAATCCTTGCTCTGAAGCACTCCCTGGTGGGAGCTTCTCTCTTTCTCCATTGACAACATAAAAGGCTTAAGGATACCAAGGGCTTCCACTTATGCACCTGAGTTAAGCACAGGGAAAGATCTGCACATCCTTTCATTTCTTGTTTACAAGAGTTAAACATGACAGCTTGGGATTTTTTAAAGAACAGAATTATTATTCTTGTCCTATATAAGAAATAGCTTGTTAAGATAAAAATCCAATATGGTATGTCTTTCACAAAGAAATAAAAGGGGAAAGTGTTTGCAGAACTTTTACGCTATTTTTTTCCATTTACTGTTTGTCCACAGGCTGCATGGCGCATGAATTCCTTCCAAAATGAACTGTATGATGGTTGCAATTAGAAATAACAGGGTTTTCCCTAAGTCCTACTTGCATGAAGTATTTGGTATCAATAGCCACAATTAAGCCTACTTATTTGATTGTGTCCTAAGTAGGCAAAGTGGTTAACATTTTAACTGAATTATTCCCAACATTAATGTATTGATTTTTAATATACAAAAATGAAAATCAAATATGGTCAAGAAACTAGCAATTAGACTAATAATACATGAAAGTTTCCCTTTCCTACCCTATGTCATGCTTCTTGCTCACTATTCCCAAAAGTAATCTCAAAACTTGGCTTGAAAATTGAAGCATTTATGAAGATGCAAAATTATATATGCATGTAATTATACAGATTTAACACTGGAGATGAGGTTAATATAAAATTTGGCCAAATATCACCTCCATGGTTCTTTTCCCCCCTCATGCAGACTCCCATTATGTTTGCACTCACTTTGTAATTTGAGTATGACTTGATCTTTCTGCATGTGCTGTGCTGGTGAACATTAATTTTAATCCAAAGAAAGAGCTGCCATCATTTTTCATTTAGAAAGGAATAAAGAATATTCTATTTTGTAGCAATCATCTTGGTATATTGTGTGTCTGTCTGAAATGTTTCCAGAAAGCACCAGATAAATGGTGTGATATTTGAAAAACAGGGCACCACATATTTTGGATGGTGTCTAGGAAAGTTTGCAGGATGTCCCAGACTGGCTCTGTCTTGTGAGGTCTGAGACAGCCATTCTGACAGCATAGATCCATTACTTATCCAACAGGAAGCCACTTGTTTCTCCCTCTCATTTTTGAAGGGGGAATTGAAGCAATATTCCAGCAGGAGCAGTAACTCCAGCAGACTCCAGATGATAGGAGGCTTGATGCAGCCAGGAGCAGCAACGAGAGTTTGGCTTGGAACACAACAGCAACTCCATGGCTGGAGTTCAGGTACCACACTGAATGCCCAAGCACACTGCTAGCTGAGCAGGAAGAATTTATGGGATTAGGAAGAAAATAAATACCCTTTCACCAAGTGGTAATCAGGCTTTCTGGACTAATGGAAATCTGCCTGTAGATTACTTGGCTTCTCCTTATTCTTACCAAAGCGCAGGTGACAAGTTTTTTCTCCTCATATTTTTCCCTGCAGTTTCTGACTTTGAGTGAGGCAAGAGCATGCTTCATGCTGAAGTTTGCTTTACCCATTCATAATCTGGCAGCAGCAGGTGTAGCAGAAGAGCATGATCATATACTAGAATGCTTTTAGAATTTTTTACATCTTTCTAATGCAAGGTTTTATTTTTATTCTGAGTCTGGGAGGAGATTTTTCTCAGAGTTGTAATTTATAAACTACTTTTGCTTTCCATTCATTTTGTTGTGGAGGAAGGTGGTGCTTAAGTTAGTTTAAAACATTAGTTTAAATGGCAGTTTAAGTTGTATTTGAAATCCCTAGAATGATGAAGACCTTTTGAGAACAAGACTAGAAAATTCCATTACATGGTAAGAATGGATAGCTCTAAAGATCATTCAGTTCAAAACCCTCCTTCTCCCTTCATCGGCAGAGAGAAAAGAAATGTTCCTAGACAGCAGAATTTTTCATGGGAGCTGTTTCATTAGTAGTCTGAGTCTAATTCTTCCATCTTTTAATAGGTTTAACGATTTTGTGGCCCCTGTAAATATATTATGACAAGTCTTTCTGACCAAGTCTAGAAATGGGAAAATCTTCAGTGACTGTTGAGAGATTCCTTGTGCCTCAATGTGATTAAACTTTTCACTTTCAATTGTCTAAAAACTGTTAGGATGAATTAATTGCTTTTCTTTTTTTTTCCCTAAAGTGTGCAGGAAAAAATATCTGTTAATGAACAGAAAATATGTCATTTCAGTGAAAATAACTGCCAAATATAATCCAACATGACCATAAATTATATGGTGTTATGATAAATAAGTAAAAGCAGTGAGATTGTCAAGAAAATTATTGAAACATTAGAAAGTTCCTAGAAACATTTGAAATTGTTTTGCATTTACCCAATGGAACATTTATAAACTAAAAGCTTTGTCCTGTATGAATTTAACAGATCAACCATCCAGGACCTATCTCATGAGTTTGATAAAATGATCATATTAATTTTTCATAATTAATTTCCCAGAAAAGGCAGAAGTCTTAATACTGTTATTCCTTGTGTAAGTGCTGGAATGGCTGGGAAAGCATTGCTCGTGGGCTGATTCTGCAATGCAGGTATTTCATCTGGTTCCAATTTCTATTGTGCAACACCTAAGGACTATTAAATATGGCCCATTTTGGGCTCACTGAATGTTTAGCCAATGTCAACAAGATGATAGCCAGCTCTAGAAAAGCCACTTTGCATTACTTAATTCTACTGTAAATATGCAGTCACTCCTATCTTGTTTACTGACTCAACCAAATCAGCAGCTGGATGAAGAGCATCTGGATAATACTGGTCCAAACTCTTCTCCAGTGTCCTCTGCCATAAAGAGCCATTGTCCTCAGACTGTTAAACTGATTCTCAACATCTGTACTTTTGACATTTGTTTTATTTTGGTTCTACCTTTGGAAGTTCAAACAGCCATACTGGAAAAAAAGCAGAACAGCAGCATCACACAACAGCCCATCACCCCAGTATTGTTCCAGTCACACAGCAGAAGCCTCTAAGAATGCTGGATATTCACAACTGGTTACATCAATATTTTTGGCTCTAGGAAAATATTTCATGCCCCAACTTGTACACAGGCAGACACACTCACACACATACACACATACACTGAATTATTTGGAACATTTTTGTGATGCCAGTGAAGTCTCCATAAGCTTTTCATAGGCTTTGAAATCTCTTGTTCCGCTAGCTACAAGTGCTTGCAAATCTACTTTCTGATTCAAATTAAGAGCTAGTTTCTTCAACCTTATTGCTCAACAATAAATTGTTCTCTAGAAACAACAGATATCCAGACTACATACCAATCAAGCTGTTTCTCTTGGGACAAAGTGGCAAATAAAAAAGCAAAAGCACGTGAAATATTCTACTGTGAGAGTGCTGGAGGCAGCATAAGAAAGTAAAAAGACATAATTTTGAATGCAATTGCATTTAGCAACATCTACAGTGCCCTGCATCTTCAGATTTCTTGCTGTCATTCCACTTTGAAAATTGTGATTTAAATGTTTCTCACACCTATCTAATTTTATCATCTGTGTATAACTGGGTTTTCATTAATTTCACTGTCTTCTTGGCACCTGTTTCTGCAAATAAAAAGTCTCAGGAATTGTGTTTCTCAGTATTATACCAAGAACCTACATTAGGTAAACACTCTCCACTGTATTCAACATCTTTTGTGGATGGAAATTTTTTTCCCTTATTTTTTTAAAAATACCTTTTTAAACCAAAATTCACATCTCTCATTGAAGTACATATTTTATTGCATGAAAATGTTTAAGGAAAAGTTATTAGTTCTATATTTTAAATCAATGTCCTGTTGGAATTTTAAATAGCATTAGACAGTTTGAGGGATAATTGCACCTTTACAGTATCAGCCAAGAACAGCTCCTGTGAGTATTCTCCCTCAGAGTACCTCGTGTCCTTCCTGCATGTGACTCCCTCAGAAATTGCTCCCCTACTTTTTCCAACTTGGTAAAGTGTTTTTTTGGAAAACGCAGAGAGAACATTTTTACATTAAGGATATTCAGGCACAAAGGGCTTTTCTGGCCTTCCTATGAGCCATTCTGTGAGCTGGATGGTTTTGTACCTCTCTCCCTAACTTGTTGAGGAACAGAATGGGAATGAGCAAGTTAGTTTACTTTTAATAGCACACATCTTCTCTATGGCTTAATATGCACATGGGAGAGCTGGATTAGTACAATAGGTTGTATTCAATGCAATCAATTAAGTCAAGAACTAACTAATATTTTTATAAATTAACCACATCATGTCCACAGAAACCATTATAAATTGACAAATAATGTAAATATAAAAAGCTTTGACCCTGTACCAAAATGTATAATTGCCTTTTATACAATAAGGGAGCATAAGAAGCAAACCTAGGAAGTAGTGTTTGTATAGTAAGTGAATTTATTGGGGAGATGGAACTGGAAAATTAGCATTCTTTTTAAATTACTTAATTTTCTAGTTGTAAAAACAGATTTTAAAGTTATTTCAGTCTTACAGGCAATGTGAGCACTTTTGTTTCATGCTGTCATCTTTCCCTCAAGTTAAACTACAGTGAACCAAATAACATTACATTTGTGATGCAAACTGACCAAGAGCCAGAAAACTAGGGCTGATTGATACTGCCTTCAGCTCATGCTGTGGTATCTGTTTCCCCTTCTCTTGACAAAGCCATGAGCAAAGTATGAGGTGTCAGTGTATTGCTGAATTTTCTGGCTTCTGTCAGTTCATGTCACAATATCAACAGTGCTTAAGCACAGAGAGAGGGGTTGTATTTAGTAACAATATCAGATTACATCAGACACACTCTCTTTTTTTCCCCCACTTATTGCTGAATAGGCTGTTTTATGGCTTTTGGAATTCAAATTACATATAACTTGACCTGCATTTGGGTGTACTTGGCTTGGAGTGTAAATGTCCTGTCCAGTCGCATATCCCCAAGGTTTCAAACAGAAATAATTCTAATATTCTTGCTCTCTGTGCATGTATAAATCTTTGATCAAAGGTGTTGTGGAAGCACTGAGGCTAGTAAACTTTCTCCTTATAGAAAGAAAAAAAAAGAAATAATCAGGACAGCTGTAATGCTCATGTCTAGAATTCAGGCAGAATGCTCTGGCTTATAAATGGGGTGTGTGTGTACAGAGCACAAAGGAGATACCTTGTTATTTTTTTCTTTTATGTTTCAGAGTGGACTGTTTCTCTGGGAGGATCACAGCATGTTTTTTATCATATTGACCTATTTCTGTAAATGTTTCTGTGCTAAAGCAAAGATAATATTTCATAGACTTCCCCACCTCACGTTCCATGAGGTTGGTAGCATTCAATTTTAATCAGGTTTATCATAGCCCTATTTTGCACTTCAAGAAAAACTATCTTTAAAAATTTGCCTGATTTTCTATTTTTTATGATTATAGAACAGCTTTCAGAGATTGACAGGAGTACTGATTAAAGAATGAAGAGATTTAATTGCAAAGGTACCTGCTGGTAGACCACTTAAACATTGAATGTGTATTCAGGATCAGCCTCCTTTCCAGAATTGTTTGACTCAGCAAGAACTGGCTAAGCCTCTAAACTCCAATAATAACTTTACTGTATATGTTTGAAATAATGAGAATAAGCATTCTTGAGACATTTTGCTAAGAAAACAAGTTATTCTGAATTGCAAATTATATTACATTTTAATAGTAGATGATGTTGTACAAGCTGCCAAATAACTTCCAGTAGCATGTTTTTAAAGTACTTGGGATTATAGTATAAACCTCACTCAAAAATAGAACTAACACAGCTCTCTTATAGCAAAGATGATATCAAGTATAAACAGCCTTAAAATATCCCACATTTATATTGACTTGACAGAGTAAAGCAGCCTCCCAAAAGCCATTTTTTCTTCTGTTTATTGAGGAAATACAGTAACAGGCATTTTATCAATGTAAACAATATGTAAGTAATTGAGTATTAATCCTTGGCAGGCTGAGGTTACTAGGATTGACTGTAATTGAAATAAGTGCAGTAAAGTATAGCTTGGAAATCACTTTGATGAGTAAAATATTAGAACTCTTTGAAGGTTTGAAAGCTGGAAAGGGTGGTTTGTGGTCAATGTTCTAATAAAAGACTGTGTAATCTTTCTTCATTCTATATCATGCCCTCAAGTGGATGGTGTTGTAGGGGAATTAAGTATTCAGGAATAATTTATTTTTCTCCTATTTCTTTAAAAAATTCTTTTTGATAACTGGGTTGTGGTAGGAGAGTTTTGCTCACAGAAGAAACCTTTTCTACAGCTGATAGTTTCCTACAGGCTAAAGATCTGCTCCCATTACCACCTTCCACTCTTCACACTGCTACTCCCTTTTTCAGGCTTCTTTCTCTCTCTGCCCATGTCTCTCTAAAACTCAAATTCTACCTGTAATTCTGCATTTTGTGACATCTGCAGTGGTGGAATAGAGACAACAAGGAAAGACCATGTGGAACTCTGCATATTTGTAGTGGATAGAAGTTATACAGAGAAAGACAAAGCATGACAATAGGGAGGGATGGTGTCAGAGAGGCAGTTTATGAGGCAAGGAAACTGCTCATGGCAGAAAGGAAAGGGACGTAACTTCATGTAGAAGGGGAAGGAACTCAGTGGGCGTACAGGAAGGCTTTATGTGGAAATCAGGAGCTTAAAAATTGAGACATGAGAAATACTTTCACTAAACTTAAAAGAAGAAAAAATAACCTAAAGAAACCCCCAAATCCCCCAAAATTCTGCATTTACAGTTAGGTTGCTCAAGTGCACTTCCCATCAGCACAATCATTTCAAATCAAGGAAACCACTTGTGGAGCCAGCATTAACCAACCTCAGTTTACACATCTTACCACCTAAACATTACAGTACCCAGAGCTATTTTCAGCACCCTCAACTTGATAATAAAAAGCCTTTAATTTTACCATATAACCTTGTGCAAGCCTCATATCCATTTCCTTTAAAAAAATGTAGACTCTTTGTTCTGACCTCATGTTTATCTTTCTGGTGGCTAAGTTATTAGCTGTCTTCACTTGGCTAGGGCAAACTTCAAAGTGGGTGTCTTTGAATAGCATTTTGAGAAATTTGAGGAACCACATAGGTATTTCTTGTTAGAGATGAAAGGATGTTTTTAAGTAGAACAGATGAGACTTTGAGTGTATATGTACATTATAAAGTTTATTTAACAGTCTGCTTCCTTTTTGTTCAGTATTCCAGTATATTAAGCTTTCTTGATCACCTTGGACATTTCAGAAATAATTTAAATTATGCCAGTAGCATTGGTGCAATATAATATATGCTAAGAAATATGTTGCCCTTACCTATGTTATTTATGTATTATCCTATTTTCAAAGTATTTCCTTTAATCTCCCTTGTTATTCTTTACAAAATCACTATGTATTACTATTTTCCCAATTTTCCTTTTTTTTTTTTTTTTTGCTGAATTCAGCTCTTCAGGCACTAGCAGATTCAGAATTTCTTTTACGTCTGAAGATAACATTTCTTTGTTATACTACTTGACCTGGCATTTCGCTCTGTACTTTCTCTTGATTCTTTGCTAGTTAAATAACATTCCAAAGCAGTCCACTCTGCTTCACAGTGAATGCTGTGAGGTGAAGATGGCACTGCTGAACTAGAAGTCCAAGCAGGTCTGGCTAGCAATGTACACACACATGGAAAAATACGTGTGGGTATGTGTGTGCATGCGGAAATGAATGAGCATTCAGGAGAAACTCTGTTTGCAAAGGGAGAGAAAAAGACACCGAGACAGAGGAATGTTACATGTGGTGTTTGCATACAGAGATAATTGATATCTGATTCTTAGTGGTCAACACTTTTTCCTGGTTCAGCTAGCACTAGATTACACAGCAGTCACTGCAGAAGTTCATATGACTGAGTAAGTAGTCTGGCTATTTTCCACTGAACCATTCCTTTGTCTGAGGGTGAAATATTCATTCAAAAACTAGAAAATTAGGATTTCTCTCTTTCTATTTTGAATTTACCAGCTACTTCCCTATATAGAAAAGTCAGCTACTGAGTTCAGTTAGCTTAATTAGTTGTTTGTGCAAGCTATTTAATATAGCTCTCAGTGTAAAAGAGGAAAATATTCTGTATTTAATTTAGCACCTAAAGTGCTGGAAGGGGGAGAAGAATTCACAAGACCATTCAGAAGAAGCATAAATCGACACCTACTCCTGCTAGATTAGAGGGGGATCTAAACAGCCATTTTATACACTCCTCTTCTAAATCACACCCTGATCCTCTGTCACTTTGACTTTACTTGTGGGTCTCAGTGGAACTGCTCACAAGTGTTAAACAGATGCATAAGTGTTTACAGAAATGAGCCTAAGAGAATGACATACTTAATCCTGCTGCAAGATTGCAGGGAGGAGATGGAGCAAATTCCACTGAAGCATTCCCCAAAATCCAGATCAAACCAGAGAAGGAGAAGCTATCTGCTGCAAATAAGAAGTGGGATGCCAGACAGCTTACTTTGCATAAGCTGCCAATCAGTGTTCCTAGCATGTAACCTCAGGAGTTACTGTTAAGTAGGAAGAACAGATTTTCCACAGACAAGGAAAGAGCAGTCATTAATTACTAGAAATGACTGCAAATATACCAATTTTATGGTGAGAAACAGAACAGATAAAATAAATTTCCAATGAAATATATTATAGATGAGAATGCAGTAGGGTCTGATGAGTTTGGTTTACCAAGCAGTTTCACACCAGCCACAGTGTCAATAAAACCAAATGTCCTTGTCCTTCCCATGCTGTTGAAAGTTGTTTACTGGGCAGGTAGTAAGATGCAGATAGAAGATAGGTTCTGACAGTGATGAAGAAAGGTTAGAAAGATTGCTTCTAAAATGACTGGATTAGACCTGGTTATCTTAAGTTATGACTATATTGCCCTTTCATAACTAAAGCTTTCCTTGTTTGCATACAGTGCTTGCAAGCTGGCATTAAAGAGGGTACGCCTGTTTTTCTGTCTTGATAAGGTAGATAGGTGGATTAGTCACCTGTATGGACTTTGAAGTACCACAAACCTACCTTTTCTCCAGCCTTTTTCAAATTAGTATAAAGAGTTACTCTAGCCAAAAAGAGCAATATGATTCTTTCATCTCTCATCTATATTTTTGGATGCATCATGAGTCTATGTTTTCTTGTTTCTTTTCTCCTTTTGCCTGCTGCTTGTGTCTTTCCAAGATTAACAATAGCATGCTATTGGTTTTCATGGTAGTTTGTGGTTACAATATCTGAACAGAAATTCACTCTACCCAACCCAATGCATGCAGGTATCTGGTTTTTCAGACACATGAAAACTGGCTGATTTAATTTCTAGTCTGTTAGCTCACAGTTCTGTAAATTGAAAGGCTCCATAAAAGCAAGAAACTTGTTAAAGTCCTTTGCAGTTGTTTACCCTTTAGGTAAACTTACCTACATACACATGTGAAGACAAACTGACCTAGCAGGACTTTGTCCTCTTTAAGTCTCTCTCATTTTCAACTCACAATCACAGAATCACGGCATGGCTGATTTAGGAAGGCATCCCTGGAAATCATCTAATTCAATCCCTCTCTTCAAGCATGTCACCCGTAGCAAGTTGCCCATAACCACGTCCAGACATATTTTTAATATGTCCTAGAATGAGGCTCCAGAATATCTTTTGGCAACATCTTCCAGTATTTGAACAGACTTTTAGTTAAAAAAAATATACATATTCCATACATAAAAAAATATACATATTGTACTTCAGTTTTTACCCATTGTCTCTTGTCCCATCAATGGGTGCCACTAAGAGAAGCCTGGTTCTTTGTTCTTTACTCCCCGTCATCATTCCATCATGAGGACCTTCCTGAGCTGTCTGTTCTCCAGGATTAATAGTCCCTGTTTTCTCAGCCTTTCCTCACAGGAGAGATGATTCAGTCCTTCCAGGAGTGTAGTGACCCTTTACTGGGCTCTCTTCTGTGTGTCCATGTCTCTCCTGTACTTGGAAGCCCAGAACGGGGCCCACTACTCCAGGTGTGTCTCACCAGTGCTGAGCAGAAGGGAAGGATTACCTCCCTCACTTGCTGGCAATGCTGCACCTGGCACAGCCCAGGAGGTTGCTTACCATGAGACTGCCAAGTGATCACCTCAGGGACTGACAGAGCCTCCAGACCCTTTCTGCAGAGATGCTGTCCGGATGGAAATCTGACATAGCTCCTTTACTGTTCTGTCATTTAGGTAGACACCTCTGTAAAATGTCTTGTTGTCTCTAATACTCATCATAACATTAGCTTGACCAGGGTAGCTTACTTCATTACACTCCCTTCTGAAAAGAAAAGAAAAAAATCTAAATTTCCTTATTGATTCTTCACTAGGGGGTTAAACACATTTACAAATATCTTAGAAAAGTTGATATCCATAGCAGGACCAGTAGTAAAGAAGATCTAATGGTAACTTACAAGTAGAAGTTATTGATAAAACAAGTTAGGAAGGAAAATATGTCCAGCTCAACACACATCACTGTAGGAAACTGCACAGCATGCATGTAAATTCTTTGTTGCTTTGTATCCTGGTTTTAAATAGTATAACTAAAGCTGTGTCAGTTCATGCTATTACTTCTTATTATTTCTATGAATCTTCCTGGTAATATAATTTTTAGTCTGTTAGTAGACTAAATTAGTTGAAGTGGGAGATTTTTGTCCAGCAGGATGTTGTCTAATTTATTTTCTTAAATTTTCTGCCAAATATTTTAATTTGATTTATGTCTTGCCCAATTATTATACGTATCTATATTTTCATTCTTCCTTCTTGTTCTTCTGAAGTTCCTTAAATTAATCAAATAAGTTCTTTTTATGTTCTTATATGTCTTATTTCCTTTTTAGGGGGAAAAATGTGCACTTCCTTTCTCTGTAAATAGAATTTATGAAGAAACTTGTTTAGTTTCAGTTGAGTAACTGTTTACAAATTCATGTTAATCATTTTTCTGTTGACATTTTAGCTCATTCCTACTTTTTGCTTTCTTATGGCTCTTCCTCCTCTTTTGGAAAGATCATTTAAAGTTTTCAGACTTTCTGTGAATGAAATGTACTACTCTAAATGTCCTGGTTTTGATAGGTCTTCCTCAGGTAACTCTTGAAGAAGAGATTAAGGAGCTCATAGCACTTGCTTGCTGTCAGGCAATCTGAAAACACTTAACTTTCTGAAAGTATTTTTTTTTTACAGAGGCACCTCAGATTCTTCATACACTTACCAGTTCTGTCTAGAAGGCAAAATCATTCTCTATCTACCAAGAAGATGAAGGAGCATTTTCTCTTTCTCAAATGTTTAGAGGCCTAGTCAAGCTAGGATAGTTCTTTCTCTTATCAGAATACAAGTAGACTATGAGATTTGGAGGAAAAAAAAATAGAATCTCAGACTGGAAAACTCAAAGTATGCAGGTCTGTCAAGCAGAAGCAACACAGTATCCTACATTACCAGTCCAGGCATACATTATAAGAATAGACTGATCATCTAACAACCGACAAAGCAGAAGAGGTGAGCATGTTTTGGAAAACTACGTTGATGTATACAGTGATTTAAAAAGAATAGACACTAAAGACATCTTAGAGAAGTTCCTGTATGGGATGGTGAAGAAAGGAGTCTGGTTGCTAACCATCAGTCATCAGCCCTTTCAGTTTCCAGTGGAGGATTGCAGGGAAATTGGATTCTTTTTTACTGTGCTGCATACAGTCCTGGCAGATCAGGATGTCTTTTTTCTCAGATATTTAAATCTAGATTAATTATGAGTCTGCTTTTCCCTGTGTTCTCATAGAGAAGAAAGTAATTAATGACTATTAAATGGTTGTAGTATGAGGGCTAAATTAAACAATGTCTTCCCTTCCCATGTTTAGATAAGATAGGTTATGAAAAGTTAAGTACAGATGGAATATGACAAATGCTGTCATCTTATTTCCCATTGCTTTCCTGATGGCATGTCTTCTGAAGTAATTCCTGACTTGTTTCTACTTTCACTTAAGACACAAAAAACTTTTTGTGACTTTTTACATGGTAGAAAGGGAGGCAGCATTTTTTTAATAGTTAAAAGAATTAGGCATTGGCTTGGAAACCCCCCTCAGTAAAATGAAGGATAGAGTTAAAAACTTTCAAGGATTTCTGAATTTCACAATTTCAGTTGGATAGGGTACTTGCTGGAAACAAATCAGCTTTTTAATGAGCCTTTTGTGGAGGCTGGCAAATCAGCTGTGTGTGAATTCCAGCCTGTCAGATGCTTGCAAAGGGTTCACTTAGAATGTTTGCAGAACACTCTTCATTACCTGAAAACAGTTCCAGAAGCTGCATGGCATGTATCCCAACCACTACTTTGGCCAACCAGAGCACCTAATACACCTCCGAGAGTGATTGAAAACTATTCCTGCTTTTTGGAAATTGTCAGTAAGAAAACAAAGCCAAACAAGAAAATCTGCAAAACCCAAGCTATGCCCCACTGTGCGTTTGCAGAAGAGCAATGATATAGACAGCAAAATCTGTCCTCTCCCTCTCTGACGTTTATTGCCCAAAATTGCAGACATGCTTACGGGGCAGACCATTGATAATTTTACTCTATTGGGAAAACTCTGTAAATTAATTTTTGTCTCCTTAAGTTACACCACATATTTTGCTATAAAAGTATTACAAAACCCAGGCATCTTGGAGAATTGTCACCATACCTGAAATCTCTGTTTTACCCTGTAGTAGGGATACTCTCTTTTTAGAGAAAACTGATGTTGGTTTGGTTGAGGGTTTTTTTTTGTTTTGGGGGGTTTTTTGGGGGTATATTTTTGTCACTTGCTTTGGGTTTGTTTTTTTCTAAGTTTTCAAGAGACTGGACACAGATTTTTTTATTTTGGGAGCACTTTAGTCTGATAACAGAACTGAGCAAGTCCTTGATGACTGCCTTGAATCAGGATGACTGAAGAACAAGATACTTAGGCTAAATTGTACCAGAGGTAAACATAACTAATGAAAATATAGAGCGTGTGAATGTAGAGTTTTAATTCTAGCTGCATTACTTTTGCAAAATTTTCCATCTTTGAGTGCTGAGAAAGACCCAAAACTGCCTATGCCAACTGCTGAAAAAACCAAACAAATGCATTGTGTGTGCATTTACAAGGCTGAATCCAAGATGTGTTCACAGGGAAGCTTTTCTTGCTTTCTTTCTTGCAAATGTAGGATTTGCTAAAGCGGCTGTAGCTTCAAACCCTTCAGACAAACCTCTTCTGTCAGTTTGATGGAACTGTAAGACAACACACACTGCAATGTTTAAACAGTTACAGCTTTTCGGACTTCTTTTGACTGACTGACTGAGCAGTGACACACCAGCTAAATTCTCTTCCTCCTTCACTTTTCTCCCCACTCCCCTCCCCCAGCTTATTGAATATGCAAGGAAAAGCTAATTGGCAGAGAGCCATTCTGGCAAGCTGCACAATGTGTTCAGCAGTTTGTTTGATTTATACCGTTGGAAGTTGCCAAACTTTTTGTCATTTGGTTTAATATAATGTTGTGCCTTTAACATTTTTTTTCTCCCATGAAGGATTTTTATTTTGCTTAGTAGGATTATAATTTGAAGGTATAATTAGCATCTTGTTAATTGTCGATAATTACACACGTCATTCACAGAGCTCTTGCAAAGGACATGAGATTCATTTAGCAGAACTTCATCGAGCTGGTGTTCAGAGGTCCCTAATGAGCAAAGAATAGAGCAGGAGTGGATCTAATAATATAAATTGAAAATATGAACACATATAAGCAATCTAAATTTAAATTCAAGACAAGACAGTGACATGAATGAGCCTCTGCTATCAAAAGAGATGCATAACAGTGTGAATTAGCAATCTCCATGCTCCAAAAATTACAGAGACAAAGAAAATAGTACTCTGATATTAAGATTCAAATTTATTTTTTCTGGCAATATTTGTTCAAATGTAATGTAACATATAAAATATTGCAGCCAATACAATGATGAAAATTAATAATTACTTACGTGGCAATGTTTTTTACCACTGCAGTGACATTTTGTGATGTGTAACCACAGCAGAATTTCATTGCTTCTGCACATATCATAGCAATTGCAAGGTTCTCATTTAGGAAAGTGGTCTCCATTGAGAGAAATCAAGAGTATTTCTGTAGTAAATTTGGCAGCCTTGCATACTTACAACCTGTTTCATATCAAAACAGCATAATGGTGCAGATTCCTATGAAAGAATAACTGGATTTTCTCATTCCCTTGGCAGGTAAAACTCTCAGTGGATCAGTGAGCTAGAGGAAATTTTATCCTCTCCTTCAAGCCCATCAGCCTGGATCCTGTAGAGCAGGAATCAAAACCTCATTTTGGAGTGAAGGAATCTAGTAATTTACAATACCTGTAAGTTACCCCACCACAGAAACAAGCATGTAGTATCCTCTGTTAGTTCTTCTTTCTGCTGTGGCTCACCCAAGGGGGGATCATCTCACAACTTGTTCTCCTCCTTCCTCTCATGCTGTGGGGTTGATACTGTCATCAGTGATGCCCATATTTTACTTTCTGCCACTGTCATCCCCGTGGACTCAAGAAGGAGAGGACCACTGTGGCAGAGGAATAGAAGGCAAGCCCGAAGGCTCAATCGGGCAGTGTCAGTGTAGCTCTTAGGTAAAGCCTTTGTCTGCTTTCAGTTTACCCAGAGCCAATATGAAAGCCTGTGGGATCCACTCTTGGAGAGCTCCATACAATGAAAGGCAGGGTGAGTTCACTCAGTCAGCTGAAGACCAAAGCAGTGCAGGGCAGAATCTCTTGCCTCGCAGTGTCCCATACTGAGTGGCACACTTCTCAAACACAGGCTGCATCCTGAGACACTGCGGCCAGGAGTTGCCATGACCTTTGCTTGAACTCCTTGGTTTTGCCCCGCCTCACCAAGGGGACTCATTCTCCTCCCTCCTCGGGAGAGCTCAGCTGAGTCCAGCTGCGTTAGCTCCAGATAGGTTTTTTTGTTGGAAAACTTCTTGCTCCCCATATTTCCATTTGAATGCAGTTCATTTTCTCCACCCATATGGATGACTTCAGACATTTTCTTATTAGGTCTCCTCTTTGTTGTTACATGACTATGGTGGAGTTTGTTCCTCAGCCATCTGTCTTTTTGAGAAATACTTTGAATATTGTCAGGTGTTCATGCTAGCACGGGTTTCTCCTTGTATTCCTCAGAGCCTTTTCAGTCAGTTCCTCTTCTGCTTGACACAGAGCTACAGCAGCTGGTTGCCAAAGCACTCAATCACCTTTGTTAATAATCAAATTTTACTGCCTCAGTAAAAAATGGACAAGAGTGAGGATTTAAAAGAGATTAGCCTGTAACTGAACTAGATGGGACTACAAATATCTTTGGTCTATGTGAAAAATCTAAAATTTTTTTTGTCTTGAGAGTATTAATGTTTCCTTTTAGTGAGTTAAGTGGACAGATATTTAATTTCTTGTACTATCTTTCTGACATTTTTTTCTTAATCCTATTATACATTATATTATACAGTAACATTATATATGTATATCTATATCTATACAGTATGATTTCCAAAAATTATGTTTGCTACAACATAACGATGTTTAACTAAGAACTCTATTTTCAACAGAATTTTCATTTGGTTTACCCTTTTTTGGTAGTCAGCTCACAATAAGTGCATAACTAAAGAAAAACAAGCAACAAATCAGCATAAAGTATCTGAATTAATAATGTATTAATAATCTGTTTGAGTGGGGTGTCATAGGTATCACTGCACACAGAACAAACATATCTCCCTAACAGCACTTCTTCAAATTTAAACCATCTTCAATGTGGCAAAAGACAGATACTTAAACAGCTCCATCTTCTCCTTCAGAAATGACTTCAAGAGGCACAAGTAATTCAGTTATTTATTTACATTATTTCTTTATTCATTCTCCTGTTAAATGGAAGATGTTGGTTTGAACCATTCCAGAATAAAGAGGAAACCCACTCCCTCCTGTTCCAGGCAGTGCCCAAGGCAGAGAACCTTAGCTAAGGAGCTGCCAAACCCATGAGAATTCATTAGGCTCACTCTGCTGATGAAGACAGGGCCCAGCTAAGTGCCTGAAGATGCTGCTATCGGAAGGAAACTCAGTTTCTCCTGGCCAGAGCAGAGACAAGAACCAAAAACTCTGCTGTCTGCCACCTGTTGCGGTCAGGCACAGACACCCCTGCCTTTTCTCACTGCGTGTTCAGGAGGATCCAGCAGCAGGCAGGTATCTCAGGGTGTGAGCCAGGAGGCTTTGGTTCCCAGGGCCAGCTTGGCTGTGGGTTGTGAGAGGCTGGCTGGAGTGTTCAGGAGCTGGGTTTGCTCAGCTGTGTGGGATGGTGATGTGCTCGTTCCTCACCGCATGTGGTAGCACAGAGCCTGTTCCCACTTTCTCACCTTGGCTGCTTTGGGGACCATGTGTGGAGTGGCTGGTCCTGTCTCTTTAATTGGGTAATTAGAGTTTGGGGAAGGGAACAAAGGAAAATACTCTCACAATCCTATTCCTAGAACACATATGGGCTGCCAGAGCAGCTTTGGTTTAGCTTAGTTTCCAGTACCTGCTCCAGTTAGTTCAGATTCTTGTTGTTTAATTTCTCTTTTTCCCCACTGAGAGCTTAAATCACTGTACCAGAGAGAGATGTGTGCTCCCATTTGTGCAATACCCTGCTAAACCATGTGCATCTAGTCTGGAAAGCCCTGATTGTGACCTATGCTCCATTTTTGATGAATGCAAATAAAGTTTAGTGTTAAATATTTCAAGCACTGTTTCAGTGATCTGGATCTTGTCTTCCAGGTGAGGTTCTAATTCCTTTTGCATTTAATCTCCCCAAAGAAGCACAGGCAATATTGGAAACAAACCTTGTTCTGTGAAGGCTAGAAAGTCTAGAAATGTTGCAGATGCCCTTTCTATAAAGAAATCCCTGTATAGTGGTGCTGAAGGCTTAAGGTCTTAAAAGAGAGAAGGGTCCTGTCTGCAGTGCCCTGAAGGTGCATCTAGAGCAGGACCCACAGTTGTGAACCCCGGTCTCAACTCATGCTTAAACTATTCACAGCAGCATGTTCATTGAGACAGCACAGTTGTTTTACAACTCATGTTGAAAGAAAATTAAGGACTAAATACAACAGTAGAGGGTTTAGCTTTGACAATATGATGGGATATTTCCTGTTGTATTAACAAGATCTGGGGCCATGAGAGAACAATTTAAAGGACTCAGTATTAGGTTTGTTTCAGGCTCTTACCACTTCTTCAAATTCTACCTTTGGGTATCCCATCTCAAGGATACAATTACTTTCAGAGCTCTATCTGTCATTATCACTATTATGAGACATGATGTGCTTCATATTCTCACTAAAATTAAGAAGAAGATGGAAGGCAGATAGTATAATGCAGTTCAATATCACTAAGAGATGAAATGGTATATATATGGCTACACAGGGAGAGTTTTAGCTAAATTTGTTTTTTGTTCATAGTACCCTGTAGGCCAATCAATGAAATTGCATCTTTTACTGGCTCAGCCTAGTGCCAAGTAATTCTCTTCTTTTTTCTGTTATTTTTATCTCATTTCCTAATGATTTCTCAAGTGCTCTGCTCAAATTAAAGTCTAACACTATATTCTTTTGTTAAATCTTTTTAAAAAACACATTTGTTATATAAATCAATGCAAAGAAACCACTGAATAATGCAGGCACAATAGATACATCTAAAGATCTATTTTTAATATCTTCAAACTCAAATAAAGAAGAGGAATGCAAACAAGGCCATGGGTAGTCTTGGCATTTAGAAATGTGTGTCTCACATATCTGAAAAAAGAGCAGCTCATAGTGCTGAGGTTTTGGCTTTGCTTGTTTTACACCCTAAATTGAATAAAGAACTTTGTGTTAAGAGCAGGACTATCAACAGATGATATTTAACAAGACCAGTGAGGATTTCTGATTTTTCCCATTCTCCTTGAAGGATTGGTAGACTTAATCTAGGTTATTGTTATATGTTAAAACAGAATGTAATAAAATATTCAGCAGAAAATGCAACAGAAGTGCAAGTTGATAAACTTGTGCAAGAAACTATGAGTGAAACAAAAAAGTAGAAGCAAAAAGAGTTTTTAATGGAAGAGGAAATATAGCAAGGAAACAACCCCCACAGAAATCTAAGGGAAAAAAAATTAACAAAGGTATCAGCAGACACTTTGTAATCTATCTGGGAAAATAGGAATACCTTTCAATTGGCTAGTTTGCAGCTGGAGACTTTTGGAAGCAGAATGTAGATAGGTTGTTTATTTGGAGATCTAATAAATTTTGTGTTCATGTCACTTATCCTCATCAGATCTATTTTACTTTCTGTGGTTGTTGCCAATTCATTGAACTTTGGTATACATCCCATTATAATTAACATTTTTCTTAAACCTGATCTTCCACGACCACCTGAAAAATCTCTTAAAAAAGAAAAAAGAAAAATGTTTCTATCTTAAATGCTTCAAAAGCAAATGTATAAAAGTTTCCTAATCTAATCTGATGGCTTTTACTGCAATCTTGTGGGCTTTTTCAAAATTATTTTAGAACATGTGGCTTTGGCCATGCTGTCTGCGCAAAACATGTAGAATATGTATCACCAGTGGGGAATGTATAAAAGGTTCTGGGAACTTAGATTCTCTGCAGAGAGGCTTAGCTGTATTACAACAGATTTCTGACTGGAAGACATTCTGTTCCAAGCACACCTCAGTCCTACAGAGAGCTCCAGAGCTGCAAGAGCTGCATCCCATAGAGCCCACAGTGCACATGCAATATCTAGAGTGTCCTCATCTCCTCAATTTCCATCCTGATGAAACAGGAAAGAGTTTAAAGCAACAAAATATTGTTGGCTGGTTTACTCTGCTTTGCTGTCTCAGATTATGATAAATCATGTTCTTAGATAAAGAAAACTGAAAATTTTTTTATGCCTAAAAGTTGCCTTAGTCTCTAGAAGTTTCTTTCATAATGTCACTTTTCCAGCATTGTTGAAATATCTTTTCTCTGTGATGCTTTATGAATGCATATCAAGTGTACTGTACCAGTATTTGTGTACACATTCCCACGTTTCTAAAGGAAAAATGAAAATAACTGTGGTTAAAGCTGTCATATCAGCTACAGAAAATATGTACTTAGAAAGTGAAAGGGATTTATTTCATAAAGCAGATATATGAAAGTCATTGCATTGTACATATCAGCTGTGACTTCAGTGCAGGGTAATACGATAATGAGTCTTTCTTGGTGGAGACAAGCTGCCAGGAGGAGCTCAAGTCACCAGACAGTAGCAAGTTTGCCTCAGGCTGTTACAGCAGCAAAATTTTCCAGGCTAGTGAGAGTACATTCGCCACTGGACAGGGTTAAGACTGACACTGTTAAAAGTACTCTCCTCATCAATTAAAGCAGATCTCAGAAAGCCCCTGTGCAAGGTGGGGTCACATTTCTACTGCATCATCCTCTGTGAGAAGCAAATCCTTCCCAAGGACAATGCTGACCCCCAAATCCTGTTATTTCAATCCAGCTGTAAATAATGATGTTGAAAAATTTATTTCTGAAAACAGCCTTGTCTAAAGTGGAAATTTTTCCCTTTTTTATTTTTATATCTTAAAATTACCAAAGGATAAATATAGTAGGAAGCGTTTCTTTAGGAAATTCCCAAATGAACAGCACAGTCCAAATCTTTAAAGAATAGCTGGTCAAACCATAAGCTGAATATAATTTCCTCCTTACTAGTATCAGGTGGACATAAAATTAAATAGTTTTGATTCTGATGCATTCTACCCATAACACACACTAATTTGACCTTAGTGTCAGTAAAGACTGATGGAAAAAATGCTAAACATTATTAAAAGTCAGAAAGATAGAGATTGGAATATTAGGAAAGCTACTGATTTTCTGTTTTCTCCAGCATATTGTGGGCAAGAACATTTTGTACTTTTTATACCCTCTCAACCCTAGCAACACTATTATCCCAATATCTAAGAGCCCCCAGTTTGAGGTTAAGTTTTGGCAGGTCTCAGCTGGCCATAACATTTAGCAAGACATCCCTAGTGAATTTTCATATGTTCCATTTATTTTGAGAAAGTCAAGGGACAAGTTTAAACAAAAGGCATAGCCAAAGGTAGAACATATTCTTCACTGTGGATGAGATGTCATGCATTGAAGGACCTAATCCTCGTTATGACTACTTCCCACAGGAAAAACTGACACAAATCTCTCACAAGTAGTGCTGAACTCTATTAAATTCACCTGATGGCAATGGATTGATACATCACAAACCAGCAAAATCTGTGCTCACAACTCCAGCTTCTTAAAAGACCTTTTGTGCCAGTCATTCCAGATTTTCATTATCTCAGGCTAGTGACTTTTACTCTTGGAGTTGTTGCACTTGGTAAATTAAAATATAAGGTCATATACCAACCAAACATAGGATAAAAGAGTGAATATAAAAAAGAAGTAACTTTTCCTTTTCCCCTCTTTCTCTTCCATTAACCCTGCACTAGAATATATGCTGACCAAATAAAGTAGTTTGAAAAGACAAAAAAGATTACCTGAAGTCACTCAAAGACATACTGTGATCTTGCCTCCCAACAATGAATGATCCTTTTCCTGGAAACTATATATATGAACTAAATTTTTTTTAACTAACTGCATTAAAATTATTTTATTTTGTCCATTCTGCACATAATAAAGAGTTCTTATCAGTTGCCTCTGTACATATATAGATATCTTTATATATAGATATATGGCTTTCTGACATGCCTGTAGATTACTGAGCATTTTCGTGCCTCTCTGAATATATACATAGTAAAAGGAATGAACAGGCAGATGCTGATAAGCCAAAGCAAGACCTGAATTCCTGAAAAACTGGAATAAGGATGTGTAGTAAAACACATGCATCACTGCACAGAAGTGACTCACAGAGGTGCTCAGAGGAAAGTGGCTCCTTTGCATGACAATCAGTTGGACACTTTATCTAGCTGGCTCACTCTTGAAGGTGAATACACCTAACAGAATTAACATGAGTTTTCATGTGATTAAAGTGCTACTTTAATCTGCTAAAACTTCTGACAGGCAATGATTCTGAGAGTTAACAATGGTTTTAGCAGCAACACAGGATTGGAATGGTCATCTAAAGTCCAGCCTCTGCTTAAAACAGACACAATATTATGTAGTCTTGTTCATAAACCTGTCAAACTCCATCATTTTTATCACTCATAATGTCTTGGAAGGCTGTTTCAAAGGTTGTTTGGTACTTTGATGGCTAGAATTATCTTCATTTCATAATTAAATTTATTAACAGGAAGCTTATACTGATTTATTTGTGACTCAGTGCACAAAAATTTTATCGGTCAGATATTTCATCACCCTGCTGTTGCATCTATTGAACTGAATTTTAGCCTGAATTTTCTTAGGAGAATAAAGATGACTTTTTGAGGACTTACTTAGCAAGAAATGTGTAAGTAGGATCCTGATGTAGTAATCCACCTGGAGAGCAAGTAAGTAGCATTATATTTCTTCATTATGCTTTTTGGGGTCACAGTTCTGAAAAAGAAAGAGGAGACATGGAATTCCTCAGCACGCTTTGTAAATACCAATGACACTGAAAACCATGTTGTCCACAGAAATTCTTATCCAGCAGCAGGAAAAGGGCTGGTGTTGCTACTATTTATCAGTGCTGATCTGAGTGAGCAAGATCTGTAGAAGAAATTGATTTGAAAGGATGTAGATGTCCTTGGTATAGATAAGTAAGGGCTGGTTATTTAAGTTGCCATCACAGGCCCTCATGAGAACTAAGCCCTTTAGGGTATAAGTCATCCAGCTGTTTCATAAGTCTGCTCAGGAGAAACTGGTTTGCTGCCTAGAAGGACTTATGTTTCCTTACTGACAGTAAAGGTAACCTTAGAAAGAAGTCATCTGTCATTAGCTGCATTGGATAATCTGTTTCTATTACATAAGGATGACCTCAAACAAGAGAATTCCATCATTTCAACCTGATTTCATCCCATAGACCCTTTATGCTCTCAATATAATAAATAGACAGGCACCTCCAAAGAGCAATAATCGCACAGAAGATCTGTCTCAACCTCTGTGAGTGCCAGCTGTTCACCCTCAGTTGAAGAAAGAGCCTATGCATCTCAATCACCTTAGTTTACTGCCTAAAGTTGCAAGGTCAGAAAATGTAATCATGGCTCAGTTCATTTTTCACAGACAACCAATGAGCAGAGCTCTGTTTTTCATGAATCTCTAGGTTTAGAAATGTCAATCAGCCCACTGGTGTACTGAAATACTACTGTAAAATTATTTACTATATGGTGTTGCATTCACACATTGTAAGTTGCAAAACATAGCAACATAAATAATAGTGTTCAAGAGATCCAGCAACTCTTGAAACATATAAAAATGCATTAATATAAACCACATGCCAAATGCTCACAGATATTAGGACTGCAATGCAGACAACTCCTGAAAAGGAGGTGGGGCAATGGGAGGGTAAATTCGTTACACAGATTATTTGCAATGAATAATGCAGATAGTTCTTTTTACAACACACTTCCACCAGCTAGCTTTTGTGTAAGAACTTCAAAGTATTTCAGTATGAATTGATTAAGGCTCTACACTACATTGATCTGGGTGTTAGAAAAATTTGCTGTTCTCCAAAAAGCAGTGGCATTTGAGCAATGCAGTTTTGTGCTACTTCTCTTGACAAGTTCAAGATAATATGTCTTTGAAAATTAGGAGATTTTTATTGAACTCAGATGCAGAAATATTTTCATTTTGGCTTTCCTTTACAAGGAAAGTACATGTTGAATCACAGAATTGCTGATATTTCTCTTATAATAGTATCACCTTGGATCACTGAAATCTATCAGTTTTGTTTCTAACTGCAGACGTGGACATTTTACAGCTAAAGAAAAAAAATTATGTGTGAGGAAAGTTCAACAAAAGCAGTCTTTTTTCCCCCTCTCTTACTGAAAGCCCTTGCGAAGAAAAGGAAATCCTTTATTTTTTTCTCCTTGGCAGTAACATGTTGTAAGCAAGGACTATATTGGTGCTAAATATTAGCAGCTGAGTTCAAGAGTAATGTATAAACAGAGTTCAAAGGCAGAAATAAATTTACATACACATTGCTAGCATAGTTTCTTTTACCACTGCAGTATTCTATACATTAATTTGAGTGCTGGAAAGCTCCTCTCTCTGTGGCTTGTATTTTAAAAACAAACTAAAACAGATGAAATAATTTCTGAGGCCACAAATGGGACTTTGTGGAGACAGCACATATTAAAACTGAGTGCCTAGTAATTGCTTCTTATTTCTTCCCATATTTATACAGCTTATTTATCCTGTATTTGGAGGTCTGGCAAATTTTTCTTCTCTTTTGTGAAAGCAGCTGGAGCATTTTGTGATACATGTCAGCGGGTACCTCACTGTACTCCAAAAGAGAAATATTATCTTACCACTGTGGGAAAATTGTCTCACCCTCACTCATATGAATAAGTATCTAGCCAGCTTTATCATCATGGTGACAAAGAATGTTATTCATTTATTTGGATAAATGTATCTCATTTCTACTAATAAAAATAAAGGATACAAGAGATAATCGTGATGGACTGAGAAATATCAAACTTTTAATTCATTTTAGAGCAGCACTTGAAATCTTAGATATAGGGGAAATGTCCAGTTTCAGGCATTTACAAATCCAAACAGCAGAGGTGTTGTCAGACCTTTCCACTGTCTTTTACTTCTTCCTAGGAAAAAAGACTTCTACATATTGGATTTTTGACTGCTGATTTCCTTTGAAGCTCTGGCGAATTGTTCCACCACCAGATGAATACCCCTCCAAATTTTAAAATTATGGCAACTGCAAGAGATTGCAGTGGTAGCTCCAAGAGTGTAGAGTAAAGTGAAAGTTAAAGAGATATTTGGAGAAGATAGGTAAATATTATATACACAATATTAAGGTAAAACTTGGAATCTCAAAGGAGATCCTTTTAGGTCTGAAAGAGGTTGATACATTGCATTCACATAGCCTTGAGCCTTTCCTGAAAAAATACAAATAAACCAAACATTTAAAGTAGACTCAATCTGTGTAAATTCTATCTGAGAAGTGGCCTTACTTCTATTTAGCTAGCAAATACCTACTCAAGTTGGAGCAATTCTTCATCCAATGTGTTTGAAATTGTAATTTCCTTAGCAAGCCTTTCAATATTAGAGGCCAATGCCTCACTGTCTTCTGGTACAGGGAAGCCTTTTTGGAGCCTTGTACAGAGTATGAAGATTTTTCTGGTGCCAGAATGATGCCTGGGATGCTAACTTATAGTCCTAGAAATGAAGGAATGCTCCTTTCAGATACAGGTGGTAGGGAGCAAGATCACAGCAATCACATTAGGACTGCTGTGTCTCTGCCTCTCCGCAAAGCCTTGATGCTCAGACTGTGCACAGGTATTAAGGTCTAGGGTCTCTTTCAGAAAGATGTTTTAATTAAAAAACAAGAATACTACAAGCTGCCAGCAATAAGGAACTCTTCCCTTTTAGAGGAAGGACAGCACATAATGGTATTAAGTCTGGTCCAGGTCCCTGACATTTCGTAGAACTTCTCCTCTGTCTGCATGTGATTTCCATGTGATTCTTTTGTAGCAGTGCTACAGATTGCTTTGGAAAAAGGTTGAGAAAATTGGAAAGTTCCCCATGCCCATGTTCCGGAAGATTGTGGAATGGAAGAACAGAACCTTGGGGAAAAGGTTTGATTTCAACAGAAGGGAGATTGCAGATTCAGATTCGTGTTCCAGATTTAAATAACAGTAAAAAACTCCAGCACACACTTGCACACCAAAGATTAGTCCTTTGTAGTAGTGCCAAAAACAATCCTTAAATTATTTTAAATATTAAGGATTTAGTTCTCTTCTATATTTCTTCTCTTGTGAGGGCAGATCAGCTAAAAATAAATATTCATCCATATATCCTTCAATGTCCCTATGAAAATAACTAATTTGTTCAAGGTTTCTTCCTCTTTATAAAGATGTGTCACACCATAAATAATTTCAAGTTTTCAAGGTATTTATACTCCCTTGGGAGATTAAAAAATACAGAGGCAGGGAATTGTGGGTTTGCACACACACAAATACAGTCTCTGTGGAGGCATTAGCCACTTATTAGCATGGCATGTTTTAATGACATGCCCTCTTTTCATCTATTGTCCCAGACGTTTCCCTCCGACTGAGCAGAATTTCACATCTCTGAGAAAAGGCATTTACCAGATGCTGCTGTTTTTCTCCAGATCCAGATTCTTTTCTGTTTATTACCTTTCTACAAATGCCTAGTGTCTCCTGATTCAAGATAAACCTTCACACTTCTAAAAGTGTCTCCACATTGTGTTTTAAATTCCCAGTAGCTAAAAGAGACAGAGACAGAAGATGAATCCTGTTGCAAAAGAAGTTGGATAACTTTCCCACAGCACTTTCTGCTCCTAAATCTAAAAGCTTGAAGATACCCAACTTATAACTACTTGAGGTCGTGTCTTGAAACATTCAGGAGTGCAGTAGCACTCCTGAACAGTTGTGTTCACAGGCGGGAGGAAAAGTGGCCAGTGACCTTCCACAAACTCTCTGAAACATTGCAAAGATAAAAGAGAGAGCCATCTGGATATAAAAGAGGAGAAAAAGAGACACAAAGGTCTACAACATTTGGGAGCTGCACAGAACACATGTTGATGGCTGCTCTGATCCATGGCTTTTTGGCTAGATTTTCCCATTTGAGTGAAACTGTACAGCACAATCTTTCCTTTTACATCTTCACTGTGTCCTGTGTCCAGTTGTGGCCCCCTCACTTCAAGAAGAACATGAAAATGTTCTGAGCCAAGTCCAGAAAAGGGCAGTGAAGCTGGTGAAGGGTCTGGAGCACATGCTTAATAAGGAGCAGCTGAAGGGTGTTTAGCCTGGCAAAGAGGAGGCTCAAAAGTGACCTTATCACTCCCTTAACTACCTGAAAGGAGGCTGTAGGTGGGTGGGAGTCGGCCTTTCTTCCCAGACAAGTGACAGGACAAGAGGACACGGTCTTAAGCTGCAGCAGGGGAGATTTGTGTTGGACATTAAGAAGAATTTCTTTACAGAAAGGATGATTAGATATTGGAATGAACTGCTCACAGAGATGGTGAAGTCACCATCCCTGTAAGTGTTTAAGGAAAGAGTAGATGTGACACTTAGTGCCATGGTCTGGTTGACATGGTGGTGTTTGGTCACAGGTTGGACTTGATCATCTCAGAGATCTTTTCCAACCTAAACAGTTCTGTGATTCTGTAACAAATGGAAAGTAATTTTAAAAACTGTAACAACCCACATCTCATATTTAACATAGAGAATTCAACACCATTTTTAGAGATCATCTGCTATTCTATGGTGATTTTGAATTCATATAAAGTAAAGGATTTTAAGGCTCTGAGAAAGAGAGAAACTAGACTTCTATTCCTGAGTAGAACAGCTGCCAGGCAGGGGAAGTAAGGAATATTCTGATTTTGTTTTGAGGAACTTCCTTCTATAAATAACACTGCTACAAGGGTATAAATCAGAAGCACCATCATTCTGATGAGACCCCAGGAGACTTAAGCTCTGCTCACAAGAAATTAATCTCAATTAACTCAGATAACTTCTGGATTGGCTACATGCTTGTCATTGACAGAGGTAACCTGACTACTGAAGGTTGCTGTTCTCTCAGAAACAAGGCTAATTAATGAATGAACTTCTGCTAAAATGCTCGTTGAAATTCAGTTTGCACACCAGAGAGTCTAATGTTGTTCACTTATTTTCATCGCAAGTTTCAGTATCAGCCATTTTTTTTACCAAATATTTATTTCCTTTTCTATATAATGTTTCACTTTTTAATCAAATGGAATGCTGGAATAATGGAAAGGCATTATATTTTAATTCTTAAGATTTATAAAATTTTATTTGCAATAAATTGCCATTTTAGAATCTATTTTTTTTCTTTCTAAATCTAAGCTATGCTTTTGGTGATTTAGGATGGGATTTTTTAGAGCCATTTCAGATAACAAAATAAAAATATTTCTGTGCCTTTTTTTCATTCCCTGAACTCTTTCACAATGGACTGTGGTTCATGGAAAAGAATGCAGTGGTCTTCCCACAGCCAGGACTAGGCCTAAGCACTAGACAGCAACTTTTTCTTTGCATGGGAAAGAGGATGGTAGAGATTCAGTTTACAGACAGGTTCTGTCCCACAGTGGAAACTGAAATGGTGGATCAGAAACTTCTGCACTCCCTTTACTCTCATCAGAAATGAGAAATTAAAAATAATGGAAAAAAAGTGAAATAAATAAGAGAAGACAGGGAAATAGTACATAAGACATGTGTTTCAGAAAGAAATTGTTAAGAGACAGAAGTCGTGTTGTTAAATATGAGAATATAGTAGAGTGATCAGTCTTGCGTTTAGCACTCTGAACACAGAACTTTGCAAGCATAAAGGCTTTTTTGTTTTAAGAAAAAAGACCCAATATTAAATATCTGGTGGAAAGGCTGGGGGTTGGGAATTTAGCATTAACTGGAACAACTGTTCAAAGCAAAGAAATGAAAAAAGGAACAGTGGAGGAATGTCCCTCCAAGTTGCCTACTGAAGCAGTTTCGGGTTTAATTTTCATGCCTGTTTTGCAATCCCTTGATAGTCAAAACTGGCTGACACAACACATGAGATATGTCAGTGCCAGTCTTGGGTATTTTGGGTTCCTGGAAACAGCACAAAGATCTGTGTTGACAAAAACTTTACAGATGTGCCAGATTTTTTATTCAGAGTGAGAAGCAGAGGCCCCTCAAACAGGAATGCAGATGCTGACAAGAGGTTCGGAGAGGTTCGGAGAGGTTTGGAGAGGAGAGGTTTGGAGAGGAGAGGTTTGGAGAGGTTCGGAGAGGTTCGGAGAGGAGAGGTTCGGAGAGGTTCGGAGAGGTTCGGAGAGGTTCGGTTCGGAGAGGAGAGGTTCAGAGAGGAGAGGTTCGGAGAGGNTTCGGAGAGGTTCGGAGAGGAGAGGAGAGGAGTGGAGAGGAGAGGAGAGGAGAGGAGAGATTTTTAGCTTCACTCCATAAAATCAGTATACATAAAGCTAATATGTTAATTTCTACATGTTTCGACTTGTCAATATTGGTCAGGTTTTAGAGTTATGAAAAGAATGTCCAGATGCAAGTGAGTAATTTTTCTCTTATTGATTGTAAAATTCTGGTCAATTTAAGGTATATATTTGTGGGTCTTGACATGCATAACCAGGTGACTTTTGTACTTGAAAGTCCTCCGTGCCATATTAGCTCTGTAAAGGAGGAGTATCAGGATGTAGTGCAGCTGAAGACTTTAAGCCCTTAAACCTAATCAATAAATGCAACACTACAGAGAGAAAATGTACTGTTTATGTATCAGAAATTTGTGTCAAAGCTTGTGCAAAAGACATGTAATCTGAAATATGAAAAAAAAAAAAATCTTGACATAATTTGTATTCATTTTGTTTAACTGTATTTTAGAATATGTCCTGCAAACACATTAAATTAGCCAAGAAACTGGTCTTTAGTATCCAAAAACCAAAATTAAATTTTTTTATTCTTAATTAATTTGAAGGTTGTCTTGCTCAAAATAAAGGAAGTAAACTTAATTTGATATAAAAGAAACACAAATAAAAGAAAGATGTCTTATATTTCACTGGATTAGTCAGCAATTTTCTAAACTTTTGTGAGGTAATCCTCTTACTTTGCTGAGGAATTTTGACATACAGACATCAAATCTTGCTATATATGACAGCAGTATTTAAATAAAGATTATTTTACTGTCAACAATAAATGTGCTATGTTTCCAGAGCATTTTGCCTAGCAATTCAAATGCTTATATAGATTTCCTTTTTTGTCCATTGAACAAGGTTATCACTAAAAAAAAATCAAGCACATTTTTAAAGTGCTTCTTTTTTATAGTGTTTATATAAAGATCAATATTTCATGCAACAGTGAAGACTTCAAATAATACAATTTCTCTAGATACTTACAGTAAAATGACATCCTAAATATTTAATTTTTATTTCACCTTATGTATTGACAACAGTGACATTCTCAGATATCCCATGAGCAAAGGGGCAGCACAAGCTAAAGGAAAATTATTTACAGACAAGTCCAAAGTTAGTTGCTACTATTAATATTTCAAGATGCTTTTCACCTTTCTCTGTTTCTGGTGTACTTCTGGGACATTGCACACAGGCACAGCAGCTAAAGACATATTTAAGGCAAAATAGAAGGCAAATCCTCAAGTCCTTCTCGAATATGTGCAGTAAAGAAAGCGTCAGGTGACATCTTACCTGCAATCCACAGTCTCAAAGGTAGGCTCTGTGTTTAAGTAAATGTCGACACTCTCAGGATAAGGCCCACTTCAAGAGGGGAAGGAAAAGTCTTTCTTCCTTTTTCTTAGAACATACATTTCTTTATTTTCTGTATATGCTGTCTGTATACTGCTCAAACTTCCCCATTGAATCCCCATTTATAGTACTGCTTTCACCATCTGGATTTGCATTTGGCAGCTCATGCTTTCAGAATATATTGCACCTCGAATGTGTGAATTCCTTGCACACCTTTTCAAAGATGCCTCTTTCAAAATAAATGCCCTTTAAAACAGATTTTGAATCAGCCATAAAAATTGCTCTTCTCAGCTGTTTCCCCTCAGGTTGCCAGCCCCAAGGAGTTATAGTCAAAATGATTTAAGTTTCATGGTCCTAACAGTAAGAATTTACTTCCTCATTGCAAGATCCTACACCTTTGCAAAGTACACAAAAACAGTGCTGCCCATCATCAAATTACTGTTGAAGTGGAAAATATGTTAAGCTGGACTTGTTTCTTTAGATGTCATAAAAGTGTTAGCTTGAGATCTAGTTCAAAATAAAACCTGGATCTCTGAAGAGACATTTGTTTAAAGACAGCAGTGAACATTGGTTCTTTTCTCAAATTTTCATGCATTAAGAAAGCTTTTAAGACTCGTGGTTTCTTTACAAAGCTCTAAATTTAAAACAGATTTTGGAAAGTACATCAGGTGGCATAGAAACAGACGTAGCAGAAGAAACAGGTTTCTCTGATTTCTTTGTGGTGGGATAGCCAGAAAGAGCAACAGTCTGTTTGGGACTGCAGTTTTGCAATACTGTCTGAATTAGGCTGGCAATCACTGGAAGAGAGAGAAGGAGAAAGAGAAAGAGAAAGAGAAAGAGAAAGAGAAAGAGAAAGAGAAAGAGAAAGAGAAAGAGAAAGAGAAAGAGAAAGAGAGAAAGATGAGCAGGATTAAAAGGGCATCCAGGTTCTCTGGCACGAAATGGCTATTTAATTTGTGAAGTGAGAAATGCTAAATATGATTACAATCTTCTTTAACCATCTGCTGTGGATTTTCTTAGCTTTCTTCAGCCCAGAATCTGAAACAGAGTCCTTCCAAATATGCCTCATTTCTTTGCAGATATTCTCCTCCAAAACAAATTTGACTGTATTTCTTAAAATTATGTTCTGCCTCTGCAGTGTCACAGAAATGTTGCCCAGGCTTTGGGGTGCATATTAATAAAATAGATTTACTAAAATAGGCCTTTAACTCTGAAGAGGTCAAATCTTAGGCAGCTGGATTCCCCAGTGCATTTTTTTTAAACTCTCTACTTAGTCATTGTACCTACTGTCACACTATAAATTGCAATTCCTTTCTATAAAATCAAGTTATGTGGACAAGAAGGGTTTAAGGTAAAGTCCATGAGTTTTGCTTACTTTTATATGTGCCTAAATTTCCTCTTCAGAGTATTGATTAAAACAAGTGTTACAATTCTTTATAACTTCTGCAGAAATTTGTATTTAAAATACAATATTAATGACTAATGTAATAAGATAATCAAATAAGTAATCAAATAAGATTCCTCAGTCAGTGACTCATTGCAAATAAGAAACAAACAAATAAATATCTACCTCTAAAAGTGTTGCCGTTAATGTTTCCAGATAGTTTGGAGAAACACACTTAGCATGACACAAAATAAATATTTTTATGCCACTTTTTAACAGTACTTCTGACACATGGAAACAGAAAACAAGTCCTTAATTGTATAATTGATATTTTTCTAATTGACTGAAAATCAGCAGTTTGAGAAACTGTAGGTATAGTTTTATCTTCCTAGTCCAGGTTTGTATTTATATTTACAAGGATACTGAGTCCAGGTCACTAGGTTGTTTTTTGTTCATAAAAAACCTCACTAAATACTGCTTGACAAATAAAAATTGATATCAGATAGTGCAATTCCATTAATGACGTTCATAATAAGTTCTGTGATGAGAGGAATGCAAAAGAGCAAGTGCTTTCAAAATTGTACAATGCTGGGAAAAATTGAGACATTCCTCTTAAAGAATACAAAAAAAAGAAAATAAAAATAATGTCGGTGGTAGTTCTGGCCTGCAATTCAAAGAGAAAAACCTTTTGGTATAACATAAATAAAGATTAAGTTACCATACTGCAGCAGCCAATTAAATAACTCTAATAATTAGTGTGGGTAAAAAGAGAATATTTGATTAGGAGTTAAAAAATATGAGTGCCATCTCCAGCACAGGTCAATTGAGACGGTCTCAGAAAAGCCAAGCCATTTCTTTGTGAATCTATTTCCTGTTCTCTGCCCAACACTATTATTTCAAACTGACCAGGCTTCACTGGATGAATCTCTACCTAGAACCTCATCATTTCGACTCTTCCCATTGTTTGTGCAGAGAAAATGGTAGCTTTCACAATATGATTCATCTGAGCAGGGCCTATATTTTTCCAGTTGATAAATCACACCTTTGGAATCATTATTTCCTTCTAGCAGCTGGCATCAATACATCTAAACTTAGGAGAAAAGAGCTGTACTCCATTGGGTCCTTCAGCAACAAGTGCTGTGGTCCAGAAGGAGTAGCTCTCTAGAGCAAAAGACTTGTTGCTGAAGGTCCAACATTTGTGCCAAAGGTGCTTCAAGGATTTTACTTCAGATGAGAAGTGAAAGACATTAGAGGAGCACATCTTTTGGTTTCACGTCGCCCCAGAGGAACCCATTTCACTGTTTTCATGGTGAAAGTCAAAGTGCAATAGGTGAGGACAAAGAGAGCATGCTCTTCCAAGGTTCATATGTTCTCAACTAAAATACTAGTAGAGATGTGCCTATTGCTCTGGCTTTCTAACTATACCCAGAAGAATATGGAGTCAAGACTCAGAGCAGTTTCACAGCATGGCAATAACAGAAACTAATAATCATACTGATCCTACAAAAATTCTTTTCCCAGCTTGATCTGGGAAACACAACTCAGGAGGGGTTTAATGCTAATAAATCTACCTCTTTCCAAGAAAAAATATTTTGTCTTCATTTTGTTAAGCCTGCATAGAATCTTCCATATTGTACATACCTCTACAAACTCACTTGGTTTTTACTAATTGGCTTTCTCAAGGGGGATAAGGGAGAAGGATTTGAAGATCACTCTCCAAATGACTCGCACTGTCCTGTGACTTTTTGCACTCTTTGATGCATTTGGTCAGATTAATCATCTTAAATTCTCTGCTTGCAGCAATAAAAAGGACATGAACTTGATCTTTTATCACCTATCACTCAACAGTATTTAATATCCCTGTGTGAACTCAGCTGTCTTTCAATCACTGTTTTACTTTGTAACATTTTACTTACATTTTGCCACCACAACTCTGTCTCAGAATACTTTTCACCATTTTGAATTCGTATTTGAGGTTTACTTCTCTCTGTACAATGTTAAGGGGCTGGTAAAATTAAGACTTTCTTTTCCTTATTTTACCTTAGGGCCATAATTCCAAAAGTACTGAAGTATTCGAGCGTTGTTTGTGAAGTCAGTGTAGTATTGCATTACGAGGTACATATATAAAAAGTAAAAAAAAATCAACCTTCCATCTTCAAAACAGAGCAATTAAGCTTTTTTCCCCCCTGTGTGGACCTAGTTGGTGCTAGCTACCTGCACGTCTTTGCCACAACTGTTCCCTTGTTAAAGGTATGAAGCTGCTGAATTCCTGAAGTTGTTGGGATTGTTTGTGATGCTATCAACATTTTAAGGTTAATCAGTGAACTCTAGATTCAAGTTGTGGCAGGAATGGTACAAGAGGGATTGATTTTCATGTGTGGTGGGATTTTTTCCCAGTTAATTTTTTTTAAGTTCTCTTCAAGTCTGCACGTAGCCTGAGCTGCAATAACTGCAGCCCAGGGCAGTGTCAGTGAGGCAATCAACACCTTATCTGGGTAGCTTTCATTTCCTGTTGAAAGAGCTTGCTGAGGTATGCACTGAATCCACATCTCCCCCCACAAACTGCTTCATCCTCTGTGCTATCTCCCCAGTGATCTTCCTTCCCACAGCAGAGGAAGAAGGCTGGGCCTCCTCACAGTGCTGCAAACACCTTCCTTTTCAATCCCCACTGTTTGGATTCACTGTAAGTGTGAGGCTGAGGGGATCCTGACCTTCAAAAGGGCTTCACCAGTTTTGAGGAGCCAGGATATGGCCTTCATGACACAGAACAGCACAGGAATTTCTGATTTTCTTGAACTTTTTCTTAAAAAGTATCAGTTCCTACTTCTAGGGAACTGACTTGATCTGTATGTTTCAGTCCCCCAAAATCCATGGTTTCCATCACAAAAGCACTGACATGTGGTATGCAAGTAACTTCATTCTTAATAAAATGAAGTAGCTTAATCGTGTGATATCCAACAAGCTTCAGTTTTCCTTGTCTTTGCTTGCTAATGAGACCAATTGCCAAATTGATGGGAGCCAGATTATTTTTAAAAGTATAAAATTGTGGTTTTAAATTATTAGAACTTGACCCAAAATCAGATTCATATATAGTTAGAAGAGGTCAATAAATGGTTAAAGGTGCCTGCACAGGCTTTTAGGCATTCTTGTTTGCTTGGGTTTTTTCTCTTTCGGATTCTGCAGACTGGATTTGTCTAGGCCAAAAGAAAATAACTTGGTCTATAAAATTTACCCTCCCTGGAGCAATGCAGCAAACTCAGCAAGATTGTTTTCTCCTAAGTCACTTAGAAAGGGTTGGGTGGGTTGGGAAACCAGCTTACTTACTATTCAAGTAAGACTGGAAAGCAGCAGAATAATACATTTAGATAACAATCTGAGACCAAATTCATCATTAGTGATATCATCAAGGCCTCTGTGCTATATTTCAGTAGGAGTGAGAGACATGAAACTCATATAATATAACAAATTTTCTAGCACTCATTAACACTACAGGGGAAGAAAACGTTGGAAAATTCTCTTTCCCTCCAAACCTCTCACATCTCCTAACAAAGCCAAGTAGCAAATACTCTGGGGGGGAAAAAAAGAAAAGAAAAAAGAAACCCTCCCAAATCCATACCACTCAGAAAGTCAAAGGAAATACTCGAAAATATGGAGAAAGTCATAATGTCTACTATGAATTCTGACTTCTTCAAATAAATTTAACTCAGTAGCTTAGATTGCTACTGGAAACCAAAACTGAATATAATCTTGAAGCTGGATATGGCAGAGTCTTTTAATTTCAGTGTTGATCCTAATAGGGCACTGCCTCATACAGTCACCTGCAAAAAGGTGGAAATTTTCACCCCTCCCATCAATTTTGACAAAGAGCAGGCAAGCACAGTGTACAATACCCTTGTTTACAGCTCAGTTTTGCAAAAGTTATTCCTTACTGCTTTCCCCTTCTTGCAAGAATTCTTCTACATAAATTATTCACAATTATCATTAATTCACAGACTACAGTTGAATAGACTTGGAGGGCACAAGGGACCATTTTGGTCATGTATCCTGCTTAATAGACACCACAGGACCTCCCCCAGAAAGCAATTTCTGACCTGAATCCAGCCCTTCTGGTTTACTAAAGGAGCTTTGCCAAGAGACACGTTCTTCATTGCTGTACTCTTTGTAAGCAGCTCTTTTCCAAAGTACAGATTTTACAGCTTAAATTGTATATAATCAAAGAAAGTTTTAAGTTGGAAAGGGCCTGTGAAGATCATCTAGTTCAGTCTCCTTGCCTTGGGCAGGGGCACCTTCCACTAGACCAGGCTGCTCAAACCTCCAACCTGGCCTTGAACACTGCCAGGGATGGGGCATTCATAGCAGTTCTGGGCAACCTGTTTCAGTATCTCACCACCCTCATAGTGAAGAACTTCTACCTTGTATCAAATCTAAAACAACGCTTTTACAGCTTATTTGTTCTGGCTGCATAATTAACTCAGCCCTATGCTATTGTTTCGTTGCCTTGGAAGTATGAGTCAGGTAAGAAACCAATAAAGGAAAATGGAACTTAATATGTAGGTAAGATCTTCTGTTGATATCAGTCACTGAAATCATATTCAATTAAACAGTTTGCTCATGTAGAGCACCTGAGAATCTGTCCCCTAGGGAGTACAAATCGCATGATACAGAATTTATGATGATAATAAGGAAGCATGGGAAGTAGCTTTGTTTGCACGATCACAAATTCATTTTTGAATAAACCCAACTAAACCATTCTATTAGGATTTGCAGTAGGAGAACAAAGAACACTGGCTTATTAAAAGAATATAATGATTGAAGACTATTTAAGTGGCTAAAACATAACTGACTGTGTTCAAGCACTGAGAAAACTGAGATGGTGATAAGGAGCCATAACTTTCTGGTTTGGTGGCAGTTTTGGTTTTTCTTAAAGCACAAGTGACAAATGATGATATGTAAATTTTGCAGAGAAGAGATGTCACAAATAGAATTGGTTTGATCCCAATGCATCTTATGGAGTAGGATTTGCTGATTACACTGCAGTCTTTTTCCTACAAGAGTAGTCTGATAGACAAGATGCTGTGAGTCTGACATGTAAAGAGGTCTACCTTCAAACAAGCTTTTTATACAAGTATTTGCTAAATACTTGACCATGTGAACCCTTCAATCTCTGGTACTACTATTGACATCGTGTGTAACCTCCTGCATCTAACATCACTTCTCTGCATTGGCTGACACCTTTGTAAAGACTGTGATACTGTTTACCATGAAGCAGCATAAATGACAAATCTGGTGAAGAGTCTAGAGGATAAGTCCCATGAGAAGCTGCTGAGGGAATTGGGCTATGATTTCTCCAGGCTGAGGGAGCCTGGAGAAAAGGAGGCTATGGTGTGTCCTTATTACTCTCTGCAACTACCCAAAAAGAGGTAGTATGCCAGTGGGGTTCAGGCTCTTCTTCCACGCAACAAGTGAAAGACAGGGTGAAAGAACCTGTTTCAAGTTGCAACAGGAAATGTTTAATTTGGACATAGGGAAGAATTCTGTCACAGAAAGGGTGATTAGATATTGGAATGGGCTGACCAGGAAGGTGATGGAGTGACCATCCTGGGGGGTGTCGAAAGACTAGAAGTAGCACTTAGTGACATAGTCTAGTTGACAACGTGGTGTTTGGTCATAGGGTGGACTTGATGATCTCCCAAGTCTTTTCCAGCCTAACTAATTCTGTGATTCTGTGTGATATACAGTGACATTAGCTGGCCCATGTTGCTCTGGTGTAAGGGCACCACATCTGCATTTCCATACCCTTTTTTAGTACTCATTTTATCAGAGTTAAGGTCCAGACAGAAATCTAGTCCTTGATTATAGCTGTCACTTCAGAAAGCATCTATTAAGGGAAACAAAGCAATATTTAATCAATTACTTTGATCTTTAAGTAATTTACTGTCCCTGTTGGCTTAGACAACCAGTATAACAGAGCTCTTGGTAAAATTCTGTGGATTATAACAAGGATAATAATGGGTAGTGTGTTATGTGCAACCACAGTCACAGTCATAGCACCAATGTTTTGCTCTTTGCAATATTATGAATGGTCCTATAATCTCTAAAGTGCAATTACTTTGGGGACATTCTACCTTAAGTCTGATTCTTGAAATAATAGAAAATAACTGCCCAAACTGTAGCAAACCTGTTTACAAAACTATTACCAGGAGATGAATAATTTCTTATTTGTTTATTTCTTATGTTGTCTCTTCTAAATGTTTGTCTTTCAAAGAATTTACTTTTGCTTGAAGTTTAGCGTTCCTAGAGACTGACATCATGAAAACAATTAAATTAGTCTTACTTCTTTCTTCTTCCTTTTTTCCAGGTTTTATCTTAAAGAGATTTCTGTAACCTACTTTTGGACCACTTCCCAATATCCAGGTAACTGCCATTCTCTATAATTCATCGGATTACACAACCCATTTCTCAGCACTTTCACAGTAGTGGAAATACTGGATTTCCACAAAGCACAGCTGGCTGCATGAATAGTCTGGTTATTTTTTTTTTGGCCAGATGTACCAAGGAGGTCTTCTTTCACTTCATAGAGTTTGCACTAGTCAGACACCTAGATATTACAAGAAAGAGGTATCTCACACTTAAGTGAGATTTGCATTTCTTGAGTCTGGTGCAGACCCTTTGCATTCTAGCATTTCTCTTGCATTTCTTGAGCCTGGTGCAGACCTTTGCCTACTTTCTCAGTTCTGGATGTGTAACCTGCTCACATGCACCTAGGCTATAACTTGACTCAGCTTTGTTAGTGATTCTCTCACTCAAGGCAAAATTGTGCTGGATACACGATTGCTTGTAGGTATTCACAATACTAATGACACAGTCACAGAATGCCACAAAATAGGGCTGCAAGGAATGCCACAAGAGAGCTTCATGGTACCTTTTTCACTGAGAACTGAGTGTTGGCCTAATGAGCCCATTGTGCCCCAGCAAAGCATCCCCTACTTCCTCAGGATAACCTCCCACACTGCTGCACGATCCTGACTGCAAAGAAAATGTAAGGAGTGAGGAATGAGGAATACTGTAAAAAGTCAAGGATCAGGAAATAAATGCCTGGTTTTATGTAACAGCTCCCTGACCACCTCAGCTGTAACATCTACCTTTCCTTAATCCCGCTTTTTCTAGTGCCTTTCTGACAAGATAGGTAGCTGACAAAACTTCTTAAAGGTAGCTGGTCCTGGGACAGAGGTGGTAACTAAGTAAACCCTGCATTGCCTGCACTGACACTTTTAATGAAGCTGAAAAATGAATGAGGATACCAACTCAAGCTGTCTTGGCTATGTTGCAAGAGGGAAAAAGAGTACTGGGTATAAATGAGAGATAAATATGTTTTTCTCCCAATGCAAGGCTTCTGACCAGAAGATGCAATTTGCTGAACAAGAAATATAATTTTCCAGGTGCTTTTTGAAATGTAATTCAATAAAAAATTGAAACAATAATGAAAATGCTTCCTTCAAAAAATAGCTTTCTTGTGCCCTCATTGAATAGAAATAAAGGTATAAAACTTCTGTTCTTTTAAAATTGTAATTTTTTCGATTTTCGATCTTTCATCTCCTATGTATATGCCAAATCTGCTAAACCTGGATGATCTTGGTAACTATTGAAAGAAATACAGCAATCAGTATTATTTTTTTCCTTTAGCATAAACTTGTTATCCAAATATTCTGGCCCTAAGTATGAAGCAAAAACTTCTATCATATAAAAACATAATACGTAATTCTTCTGAGGGATTTTAATGGAAAACAGGAGAAACCTTGGACATTCTCCCACTAATAATTTTATATTATAGTAAATTAAAATATTTCCCTCTTTATTCTGCTTTTGGGAATATTTTCTCACTATCTTGTATGAGATAAGTGCCCCTCTGGAAGTACATTTCCAGAGTGGAATGAAAAATGGATCCATTAACAATAAATAAGAAGGATTGACTAGGTTTTTGTCAGTGAAAATGTTTCTGCATATTCCATGGGCATTTTGTAAGGCATTTTTAGGAGCATGACAAAAATCTGCAGGGTACACTAATAAATATATTAGTATACTTTTCGACTAAAAAAAAAGTTTACTAATATATTTATGAGTCTTCAGCGACAAAAAAAATGAGGCAATTTTTTTTTCTACCAAATATTTTACAAGTCATAAAATAGCTAATACTTACCTGAAGTTTTTTTTGGAGAAAATATAGTTGCAAAAGACCTGTTTTCTTCCCTTGAGTAAATAGACAGTATTTATTAATGCTTTTAGGCTTTGATTTTATTCACGTCTGTCCCTTAAAAAAAAATAAACTATTTTCAAATCTTTGCAAAAGTTTATTTGCTGCTTTGCAAAGCTGTGTCTACCCTCCTCCCCACCTCATTCTTTAGGGATGTTCATCCTGGCCTTGAGAGATTGACAGTTATTTTTTTCCTGCTGATTTTATTGTGCTATGAGTTATCAGGCTTATCAAGGACTGTGCTGTCAGTGCGATACACAACATCCCAGGGATCTTGCGATCAGGTGTCAGAAAAAAAATGAACAAAACACAGTGATTTGTAACTGAAGGAGGAATTCCTGCAATGTCTCTGGTGTCTCACAGAGGTTATGCAATTGTGGCTTAGGGCAGAATTTTAGAAGTTTTTTGTTCACGTAAATCCCCTCTTTCATTGCTGGCTTGAGACACAACCTTTTCTCCAGCCATTTTTGTGATGAAATAGCTGAGAACCTAAAATATCTTGGTTTGTTTGTTTATTTATTTTATGGTTTTGTAACAGGGTGGTTCTTTGAGATACTGTATCTCCTCATCAGGGCTGTCCTGGGAAGCAGCCAAAGCAGTCAAACCACTGCTACCCTTACTCCAGTGTCTGCACAGTAGAGGCCACACCCCACAGACCAGGAGCTCAAACAGAACACATCTGTCACTGTGCTCACACCACTGCCACATCGTGAGTGCATATCCTAGGAGTGGCCTCCCGGGTTGGCCACACTGGCAAGAGAACTTTTTGGGCACTGCTTGGCTTGGGACACCACAAGCTGTAAGCAACCAAGCTAAGAATCCTTCTTCTGCTTTGGATATGGGCTGTTACTCATTTTGCAGCATGTCCATGTTTAGGATGCTTTTACTGTTTTCACAAAAATCAGTTTTATTGCAAGTCTCAAATAACCAAATCCCTGCTGCTGCTGAGATGCAAATCCCAGATGCTGCTGCCAGGGTGGAAGCTGGAGCAGGGACTAGAAGCACACACAGGGCAGGAAACGCCGCGCGAGCGTGTGTTCACAGTCCTGTCAGAGTGCTGCAGTCCTCCCCTCCTGAAGCATCTCAGCTATGCCAGCCCTGCTTGTCTCTGCACCAGAGCTGCCAACTGGGCTAAATCGCGTGGTGACTTTGTGAGGCGGACAAATGTAGGTTAAAATGCACCGGCCAAGCTCATTTCCATTTGGATTTTACCCAAAGTCTCAGATAAAGGGCCTGGGAAATAATTTGATGCACTAATTAGCCCATTAAAAAAGATTGTTATTTTTAGGTGCCTAAAGTTTTTTTCAGGGGAGAAAAAGTCTTTGGTATATTTTGAAGAATTTTGTGAAGAAGCCTGTTGGAAGTGAGAATAAACAAACAAGCTCTTTCAAATTCCTGGAAATGGCTGAGAGACATCTTGTAAATTCTTTGAATTAGTAAAATAGACTGCAAGTGACCAAGCATGTAAAAGAAAGGTTAACATGTCACAGTGGACTACAGTTGGTTGACTACTACATTTTAATCTTAACTTTTTTTCTTAAATATACTGTATAATTTAATATTTTATTATTAACACAGTATAACAAAGGACCAGTGTACATTTTATTATAGAAAGCTTACACTGAACTAATACTAAAACTGCAGAATAAAATGAGGAAAACGAGAAGACATTAGCTGTCCAGATTTCATTTGCTTCTCTTAATATAGGTTTAAGAACATTTAAGAATATTTTCACAAATATTATCCTTCGGTACTCATTCCATGTGTGATCTCACATCTTGTTTACTACACATCATCCAAATTTCCACTGAATAGTTGATTGTTAATTCTGAATAATTAATATTGTTACAGGGTGTTGTCCAAAATTTTCTGGAATAATTGTCTAGAGTTAGCTTTCCAAGCCCTTATCGCTTAATTTGAAATAGTGAACCAGCAAGTCCTGTTGGAATCATTAACAACATAACACTTTTGAAGGAATAATTGTTTATTTTGGTATCTGAGTCAAGTCTGCAGCTCGGAAAAACACATGCTCAGAATGAACTGAGGAAATAAACCTCCAAGTTTTCAGGATTTAGTTCAGTTCGTGAAACAGTTTTCGTTTTGTGTGCCATCCATTCTTCACATTCACCCTCACTCCGAGCTGCAGAAGTATAAAATTGCTCTCCAGCAAAGTCAGTGTGTCATAGGCAGTGCTAATGTGGGCTTAATGCTGCCCACACCGCCCTGGAGGCGAACACATTCATCTGCCAGTACTGACCATGGGGTGAGTTTCAAACACTTGTAGTGCTCAAAACAGCAACAAAAAGAAGCAGATTAGGAAAACACTGCTGATCACTTATAATTACATCCACAAGCTCAGCTCCTGGCCTGGTTTGGCTTTCCTTCACACCCATGTGAAGGAATAATTTGGCTTCAGTCAATGCAGTAAAACTGTTGTCAAAACAGCATATGTGGAGAACTCAAAACCCATTTGAGGATGGGTAAGTAAAGAAAATAGACAATGTACTGGCTATAACATGCAAGGACCTTATTGATTATCTGCATAATATTAGCACTGACTCATGACTTTGGGGGTTTGTCTAACTTTTCCATACTAGCAGCAGTTTGCCCCTCAAAACTACACAAGGAACTGCTTAGTTGTCTATACCCAGGAGCAGCTATAGGAGTTCCAAGAACTACAGGGAAACAGAAACAATCACTAGCTGTTTACCGTTTATTACTGATTATTCTACAGCTGTGTCCCTGGTTTTGCTCGACTCCTCCTGTCTAGGAGGGTGGAAAAACAAGACTTACTTCTGTTTTAACTCTGGTGACTTCAAGGACACACAGTGAGAGTCACAAGAAAGGGCATGGTGTTCCCTGGTTACATCCTGGCTAACCAGATATTTGTGTTTTCCACTCTTTGAAAGACTCTGAGAATACACACACACAAAAAAAAAAAAAAGAGGAACAAAGGAAACATTTTCATTTATCTTTTACTTCATTCTCTTCTCATAAATGCAGTTAAACAAGATTTTATTAGACATTATTAATTTTGCTGCTACTGCTTGCATGACTGAAGCACCTGCAGATCCCAAGTGAGATAGGAGTCAGCTGTGCTAGGTGCTGTACAGATAAAAATCTTTAGAAAGTGTTTGCTCCAAGTGTTCACCAGCTGACTAGACATGAGAAACTTCATGGGAAGGAAGCAGGCAGCAAAGAGGCAAAGAGGTGCTTGCTCAGAGTCACTCAACAAAGCAGTGGCACAGCTGGGAATAGACTGCAGGTATCCAGATGCTCAGAACTCTGCTTAGGCCAATATACTAAGCAGCTTTGCCAGCTAAAACAAACATATTTTTTCATCTTTGACAAACTGCCAACTACAGTGAAATGTGCTAACAAGATGTACAAAAGCAGGTTTCACTCTTCAAATCCTTTTGAAAACAAAGAAAAACACAACATCTTTTTCTCTAATTGCTCAATGTCACTCTTACTTGTTTCAGATTTTTAGAACAAATTCATTTGAAAAGCAAAAGGAACTAATTCTTTACCTTACATTTGTAGATGACTGCCAGAAATGAAATTCAATTCTCAAGGATTGTCTCTGCCACTTCTTTAAAGTGTACATAAACTAACTTTGCTGATTAAATTGTAGATTTTAACAATTAGGGTGGATGTCTCAAAAGAACCCTGTATCAAACAAAGTGTGTGTTTGAGGGGAAAGCATCTTGTTCAAATAATATACTCAACAATACCTAACTAGTTTGTCACAGCAGTTACCTTCTGACATTCACCAAGAAGTTATACACCAGCTGTAAAGTATATTGCAAAACTTCTTCACATTAAATCCTGTCAGCAAGACTCTGTTTCAGCTCCAAGTATGCTAGGCAGAAAAAAAAAGTCAGCACAGCAGAAAAATACTTCTCAGTGTTTGACCAAAACTCAAAAAAAAAAAAAAGAGAAAAATAAAATAGGAAATCCAGAAGCACTTTTTTATAGTATTTCTAATTGTAGCTTCAAGGATGGGATAGAGAACCACCTTAAGACTCTGAGTTAGAGTGCAGGGGTTTTTTTCATGTCACTTCTTCACAGCCTTAAATCATCATGGCCATTGGATGCTGATTCACAGCCATAAACTACTTCCAGTGTTTACATTAGGGTTTCTGAAAGAAATGCATATCTCAGGCCAGCAGATCAAATACATCACTGCCTACAGGAACTGAAGTAAGGCAAGTATGCATTGTATCCAAAAGAGGCCTGCAGGAATATAAGGCAAGCAAAACTTTGATAAGTTACACCAAAAAACCTGCACACTAACAAGAGGGTGAGGATGGAAAAAGGTTATATAGTAAGGTTTTTTGTATACAGCAATGAATGTGATAGGACTAGTTTCCTCTGTCTTTATGAAAGTAAAGGTCCACTTCTCTGGGCAAAGGAAAGGCATTTTTCTTTTCAGCTCGTTAAACTATATAGAGCACAAGTGAGGCTCTGTGGTTTATTTCAGAATTGTATGAGCTAGGGCAGGAGGTGAAGTCAGTTTTTCCCAAGAGAAAGGGAACTTAGGGATATTCCTGGTTTCAGTGTGATGGTCCTCTGTGTGTGATTGAACTGGAACATCAGCCCTCGTGCCCAGGCTCAGCACTTATGGGGGTTGCAGGGAAAGAGGGCACAGAGCCAAGAGAAGTGAACTCCCCTGCAAGGACAGCAGCAAGTGCCCCGCAATTGCCTCCTGTATCCCAGCAGCTGAAACAACCTGCGTGCTCTCATAGGTGGAAATCTTTCTGCACCCGTTCTCAGGTTCTTCTCCCCCATCTCTTGTCTCATTTATGTTGTGACTTTCACCCAAATAGCTTCCTGCTTCCACCACCAAATGACACTCATTCCACTGCAAATGGCCCCTTTGAAGCTGCAGAGGAGGGGCCTGGATTTTATCCATGGCACAGAATCCTAGCATAATTTTAGCCCTCGTTCTTTTTTTTTTTTTGTTTGGGGGGGGGGTGTGGGGGTTGGGGAGGGGAGAAGCAGAAGTTACTGAACACAAGAGGAAGAAAAAAATACAAAAATACAACCTTTCAATCTTCAGCCATCAATTATCACATTAATAAAGAGATTCCCAGAAACAAAAAAAGGATCTGCTACTGGATCTGCTCGTCCTTGTATGCAATTGTCTCACCAGCTTGAGATTTCCACAACTTTGTCATCCTTTAGGCAAATGCCCTTGATTTCAAGGTCAATTATCCCATGGTCATGTTGCAGAGAGCTCTGAAGGAACTCCTCTGCTCTGACACCTACATTTCATGCCTACCCGTGAAGGAAAGGGAAATGAAAATGTTAATTGGTTGTCAAGCAGGATGAAAACATTATTCCTTTGGCTTACTAGATGTTCGCACATAGAAAAGTTAAATGTTGTTGTTTGGATCTTTATTTTTTCATTAAACAAATAAAAAAGTTCTTGTGAAATCCCTTGAAGTCCAGAAAATCACAGCGTCTTGATTTGAGTTTGAGGCTATATTTTTTCTCTAATGACAAAACATAAAATTAAATGTTTTTCTAAAATGTGAAATCATTCCAGTTCTCAACTGGCAACGTATAATTTTAAAAATGTGTCAAAGTCAGGGAATTTTTGGAATGTTTACATTTGTCAACGAAAGATTTGGCAAAGCACATTCTTGAAATGTTTTGATTTCACTAAATCTGCCTCTTTAACCAAAATAAAAAAAAAATTAAAAAATAATAAAAAAAATTGGTGAAAGAAACTTTCACTGAGCTCAGATTACAGATGGCTCTTGGGCTATGCAGTTTACATTAAATGAAAAAAAGTCCTTAAACTGTAGTTCAGGTCACTGCTTAGTCTTCATGTCTGTCAGTCTTCTTTTAATTCCTGTCATGTTTCTCAGATTCATAAGACTGGACTGTTCCATTCAAAGCCCAACACAAATTCTACCACAGGTACAGGTTTTCAAATGCAAATTGGAATCATATCATATCTACATGTCTCTTTTAATCTATGTAAAGTGGCTCACTGGGACCTTACAAGAAACCTTTACAAAGAAAATTGCACACAACCAATAAAGCCATAATTAACAATTAGCACTATGAAGGCACAGGCTAGTATATTCTATAAGAGCAGAGATTTTTCTGTTGAAATATTATTTTTAAAAAAACCAACAACAAAAAAACTCCAAACAAATAAACTCCAAACTGAATGATTACAATATATAGCACTAAAGACCTGTTTTTCAATTCATGAGAAAATCAAATAAAATGCATTATGAGCTCCTTAGGAAAATATGTTATGTACATTCATATGTACACTAAAAGCTACAGAAAACAAGCTCTCTCCAGTATGTTACATGTTGGAAACCCTTACAATTTCTCTTACAGTTTCATGCAATTTATTTCTTATAAACTAATCTCCTACTTCCTCTTTCAGCATGAAAAAGATGTTGTATTTCTGTGCTGTTTGGTTTAGCAATGACAACAAGCCATAGACAACATCCAGTAAGTATACAAAGCAAATTTAATATTTTCGCATCCAAGATAAAAAATTGTGCTGGAATGCACACCTGGTCTTTTTTTCACATGAAATCCCCTTCTTTAATCTCACTCTCCTTTCACAGTGATATTGTCTCATTGCCTTTAATCAGAAGTACAATCAATTAGTTCTGTTTGTTACACACTCAAACTCCATGCACTACCTGGTAGGTTATTTGCTTATCTACATGGCCTAAGTAAACTATTCCAAGCACGTCAAAAGATCATCAAGAAGCTAGTGACAATGCTAACTATTTTTTTATTTGCTCCAGCTCTTTGGACTAGTTTGGAATGCTAATCCTTTCCTCAGCAGATACTGCACATGGAGGAGGTTGAGCAAAGGGGGAAACTCAGAGTGCAGCAAATGACAATGGCACACAGGCTAACAAAGATAAAATCAGGACTGTCAGAAAGAAGATGGCAGAAAGCTTTTACTTCAGAATTTCATTTGAGAAGACAGACTGAGGTGTGCGCAATTTAGGCCCCAGACTGCTTTTGGCTCCTATTAGCAAAAAGCCCTAGTGGCTCAAAGGTATTTTTGGGGAACTTCTAAATCAGGATCAGCTACAATATTAAAATTCTCCAGTGCATAACTCTATGAGGCCTGATGAGATGCATCCCAGAGTGTTAAGAGAATTGGCTGATGTAGTTGCCAAGTCACTCTCCATGATACCTGAAAAGTCATGGCAGTCAGGGGAAAACCCAGGTGACTGGAAAAGGGGAAACATTGTACCCATTGATTGAAAGGGTAGAAAGGGGGGCTCTGGTAGCTACCAACCTGCCAGCCTACCCTCTGTGTCTGGAAAGATCATGGAATCTGCTGTTTTAACATGGAAAAGCTGTTTTAAGGCACAAAAAGGGCAGGGAAGTGATTTGGGCCAGCCATCACAGATTCACTAAGGGCAAGACCTGCCTGTCGAATCTAGTGGCTTTCTATGCTGGAGGGACTCTGTCAGCAGATAAGAGTTACAGATGTCATTTATCTCGACTCCTGTAAAGCCTTTGACATGATTGCCCACAACGTCCTTCTCTACACATTGGAGAGAGATGGAATTGATGAGCGGATGGTTAGATCAATAAGAAATTTGTATCCTTAAGTGCCAGTCTGAGAAACCTAATGCAGAAATTTCAGCCTTTCATTTAAGAACCAGGGGCTTGATAATTTCTCTAAACAGCACAGTTACCAGAGAAATTAACCCTCTTGTTTAACATTTTAAAAATTTTTCAACATTTAACTGAAAAGCAAAGCTTAATTTAGTATTTTGACCAATGTTGTGCTAGATAGTAATTTCTACTGTGTGAGTTTCACTGTATATATAAGACCTCGGGGCAGAAAACTACAGTGTTGGTAAGACTTTGCAGCTGGTATGATGATGTATAATAAATATTGTAATTACATTTTTCAGCCATCATTTTTCTATTTCCTTTATGAAGGGAACAACAGATGGAAAAAGAAAGAAAAGTTGCACTCCAGTTTGTGATCATGCATGTTCAAAATGTGTTTTTACTTTATTGATATGGTATCATGTTCTCCTTCTATTAATTGTCTTCTCATCCCTTAGGTTCAATGATATGTCCTGATACCTTGAAATTTGGAGAAATCTTAGTGACTGAGAAAACACAGATATTACTAAAGAAGAGTTTCTTCAGTTTGCACAAGTGCTGGTCTTAAAATTTAATAAGAGAGAATGAAACTTCTGGCTAAGTTCTAATTTTATCAAAACTAATTATCGATCCCTATGTATCACCAGTGATGACCTCTAATATGGCTAGCAAAATACTTGTTTACATAAAAGTTATTTGCAGGATTTAGCATAACTGACCACGGCATTTACAGTGAGGTGAATGTTTATGCTTAATTTAGAAAACTCATGCTTTTTCGACAGCATAGGTAGCTTAAGCCTTTCATTTTGAACCAGCATGTTTTTAACAGACTAACCTATAAATGGTGGGGCTTAAGAGCCCTTGTATCTGTTTGTACGTCCAGAACCACACAGTTCTTGCCATGCAAGTCCGTGTGCAGACTCGAAGTGTCAGCCTGGTGTCAGAGGAAGGTGAAGGTTGCAGAATAGGTTTCCATCAGAAGCAGAGCACATTTTCCTTCTCCTGGCCTGCCTGCATGCCTTGTCCTTGCCCTGCAGGGATTGATCAGTTCCCTTGCTGCAAGGAGCCATTCAGACTGCCCACCCTGCCAGAGCTGTGTAGATATTCCCACAGGTGATTGGTTTTGAGCAGTATGTTAGCAATTTCCATTTCCATACCAAGCTAAGACTGTTTCAAAGCAATAGCCTAGAGAAGCTGGCATCTTTCAACTGCGAAACCCCTCAGCTCTTCACACCCCAAATTCTCAGTTACATTCATCAGTTGAGGAGTTTGTATGAAAGTTCATGCAAAAAAAGTGAAATTTTCCTGCTCTGTAATGCATTGTAGGCATAAATAACCACACAGAATGTGTCAGGTGCTAGACTAATGGTTGGACTCAATGATCTAAGAGAATTTCCATAGATTTTGTGATTTTTTTTTCTT
>VZTZ01012596.1:201840-307247 GCA_013400955.1 Drymodes brunneopygia
AACACCATGAATGGTTTGAGTGGGAAAGGACCTTAAAGATCATCTAGTTCCAACCCCCTTCCACAGTCATGGAGACCTTGCACTAGACCAGGTTGCTGAAAGCTTAATGCAATCTGGCCTTGCATATTTACTTATATAGATTTGCTTTAAAATTTAGACCTTGAGGAAGAGCTGGTTTCTCTTTCTTTTGGCCGGACTGCTTCTGTGCTAACATTCTTGGTTGCCTGATAGGAAATGATTACAAAATCCTCACTGTAAATTGGGATTTAGTTCATGTCCTATCTTCTGTGTCCTAAGAATTCAAGGCTTGGGGCATTTTGACAGTATGTTTTAGGCTAGAAAACAAAAAACAATGTTTGACTCTTTATTTCCAAATAATACATGTCTGTGAATAACCATGTATGTCTCGCTAAATTTAATATTTTGCTATTTATTGATCATATAATAGAGTTAATTTTGTCTAGAGCTAATGAAAAGAAAAATTCTACTTCATTAAATGGATCAATTATTCTAAATGTGCTTTTATGAAATAAAAGCCAGGTGAAAGCTGTGGCACTCTGCAAAACCAAGTTCTGCCCACTTGAGATTCAAAAATGAGAAGTTCGTTGGTGCAGAGTATGCAATTAGTTCTGGTAAAAGTAGTCTCCTAATTTCTTGTATTCTTAAACTGAAAGAAAATACTTGATGGCTCTCTGAGCTGAATCATGACGAGATTCCTGTAGCCCCAACGTTTTGTCTAAACTTTCAGGAACCTCAGTCAGACATCAGCTACATTAAACTCCATTTACAGAGGTGTCACAGCCCAGAAAAATAAGCCATTTTCAGAAATCTTCAGATTTAGGTCTCAAAGTCAAATGATTGTTTTCAGCGAAAAAAAAGTCAGCTTTCAACTTATTCTTATTCAATAACGGGAAAAAATAGTATAATATCCATTTTCACCCATTTTCATTGTGATTCCAAATAGTTCTAATAACTACCAGCAAAGTGAAAGGCCACTGAATATTATTTTATTATTACCTCTTTACTAAAATGTTCACAGAATCTCAGACATTTAGAGATGAAATGCAGCTTTGGAGACCTGCAGCCATGAGCAAGTAGCCTTCAGACCCTAGCATATTTAGTGTAAAACCTCTGCACAGAGCACAGGAGTACAGCCCTGACAAGGGGGCTTGAGATCCTTTCTGAACACAGGTGTGAAAGCTCACTGCAACACCTCATCATTTCAAGGTGAGTTAAGTAAACTGCCTTATGTCAGAAAGGTTGCTGTAACTCAGTGTCACAGGTTTATTTTCCTGTCTGTGCAGATTGCTAGTTTTTTACCAGGAAATGGATATGGGGGTCACAGTAACATTTTTGGAGAGAAGAAGCTGTTCACAGCTGTTCCCCCAGCTCACTGTGGATGGACAGTAGAGGAGACCCCACTACTGCACAGAGGTCCCCATCTGGTGGGTTGGACACAAACACAGCTCAGGGACCATGACCATCTGGCCTCCAGCCCTGCAAAAACCACCCCTCCCTCAGTGTGAAGGGCTGGCACCAAGATTTGGGGAAAATACTCACAAAAAAGCCCCACTTTTCTCAGGGTCTTGGGTGAGATCTTGAAATTACACAAGTGAGGCTAAGATTCACTGATTTAAATCTGATTTGGAGTGCCAGTAGTTGGCACTGCTCCGAGAGGAAAGAAATTTTATTTCATGTTTGGGGAAATGCAATCTATGTTTCTTCATTGTGAGAATACTTAATTTTAAAATCTGCACATCAGAATGGTTTGAGAAATAAGGTGAGAACATGCTTTCTCCATAAATTAGGGCAGTGGGGATATGACCTGATGTGACTTTTCCTAATGGAATGTGATTTTGACTCTAAACAGCAAACTGGATTTGTCAGATGATACAGGTTAGCCTTGCTGTTAAATAGTATCTCTCTTTTGGCTAATGTTCAATATATCTGCTGCATAAAACAAACCATATAAGATGGATAAGAAAAAGAACTGAGAATACTCTCAAGCTATCTTTTGTAGGAACCTGAATGCCACCAAGCACTCCACTAAATAGCCAGTCTTTGTGGTAACACTAAACCCTCATGGGGGTTTGTGAGTCTTGTGAATCTTAAACAAGTTGTTTTATTAGGAAAGAGACAGAACCTTTTCCACGTCAATGTTTTAAGTAATAGTTCTGAGAGTATAGCCAAACACACCTTTCAACAAATGAGTCACAGAGTACACCAGAGGTTGGTTTCTGCAGAACAAAAGGAGAGCTGTGACATTTTAACTAAGTTTTACTTCTTCCTTTGGGCTAGACTCATGTCTGATCACAAAACACCTTCACTTCTAGCATGCAAATTTTCTTTCTCACCATGATTCCAAGCAATATAAATTATAGTTGTTTGCATCAAGCTTCCAATCTTTTGAACACCGAGCTTCTCTTGATTCGGCTAGCAGAGAGCCCACAATGTAACCAATAATCTTCATTCCCTGAGCTGTACTGACATCATCCTGGGTAAAAAAAACAAGGAAGTAAGCTAATCAGAGATCTTCTGATTTATATTCTGTAATGAATACAAAGGGGCAGAAACCAAGGTCTTTTAAATGGAAACTGTCAGCAAAAAAGAAAACAGAAGAGAATTATTTTGGGAGGTGGCCAAGAAAGAGCAAAAGGGTCGTGGGGGAAGAGGGGATACTAGAAAATGAAGGAATGATCTGAGAGATAATATATACTGCTGCAATATTGCTCCACCTGGTAATGTTATGAGCTCAAAATATCATGTCAGTCAGACTTGAGAAAGGAATCATGAAAAAGTATATATAACTTAATTTTGATTATGGGTCTGAATTTTGTAACATTTTGTTTTGGCCCCAGAGAATATTCACTTAGAGAAAATATTAACCAAGTTAAAAAAAAAAAAAAGTAACTTCAGGTTGAAGAAGACTCTTCCATCTATTGGGCATTCTTTTTTAATATCTGTAAATATATTTATGAGCCATTTTTATTTCTGAAGGTAGAATCTTATCTGCTTTCAAAAATTTTAGCTTGTTTTGTTTTGGTTCTGTTTTTTTATTTTTAGAAAAACAATTGAGTTGAATCACTTTGAAACCTCAGCGTAACATACTGGTGCTATCAAAATGTTTTTCTCCATAAAAGGGTCACATCCATAGTCATTAAGGGTAGGGTATGCCTAAAGAAAATTTGAAATCCTTTGTTTCTAATGTAGGTTGAAATTCTTAACTCAGGAATAGCCCCACTGTGACTCACAGAATCACAGGATGGATCAGAGACCACATGGGCTGGAAGAGACCACAGTGGATCATCTGATTCAAACCCCGTGTTCAAGCAGGGTCATCCCGGAGCACACAGCACAGGATGGTGTCCAGATGGTTCTTGAGTATCTCCAGTGAGGGAGACTCCACAACCTCTCTGGGCAACCTGTTCCAGTGCTTGGTCACCCGTGCAGTAAAGAATCTCTGACTCATGTTCAAGTGGAACTTCCTGTGCATCAGTTTCTGCCCATTGCCTCTTGTCCTGCTGCCTGGCACCACCCAGCAGAGCCTGGCTCCATCCTCTTGGCACTTCCCTTCAGATACTGAAAGACATTGATGAGGTCCTCTCCCAGTCACCTCTTCTCAAGGCTGAACAGGCCCAGCTACCCTCAGCTTTTCCTGAGGTGCCTGTAATCACATGGATCCAGAGGTCAGGATTCTACAAAACTGTTTTAACTTGATAAAATAAAAGTGAACTAGTTCTTCTTGATCCTGATGCCTTCTGCAGTGTTTATCTCCTAATGAAGGTCCTCAGCTGGGCTAGTTGACCTGCTGTGAAGTAGAGTCTCCCATTCCTTTTCTTCAGGTCCTTAATAAAGAGGAGAAAAACATCTCTGCTGTTTTTCCATAGAGATATTCCTTTCGCAATGATACTTCCCAAGATGATAACAGTGGATCAAACACCATAATTTTCTTTATAGGTTGTTGATACAGGTCACAACTGGCCCTTTTGTAAGACCTTTTCTTTGTTACCTTACCTTTGGCATGACACAGGAGGACCAAAACAAATTAAACATCTCAACACCCGCCTTGGAGAACAACAGATTTTTCAGCAAGGTGAGCAGTATAAGACCAACTATACCAGTAGTATAAGACCAGTTCTGCTGGGCCTTCTCATACCAGTGTTTGGGTTGAGCTGCTGAAGGAAGACTGGCATGACCAAGGGTACAGCTTGGTAAGAATTACACCTGTGCCCATAACTACAAGGATTGCCTTCTCTAACAGTATGTGCCACAAGTGAAAGGAAGAATGGGGCATATATGTCCTTAAACACATCACATACATGTTTGGCATTGAATCTGAGAATGAGGGTCCTGGAGAGAACTGCCAGTACAGGAGTACAAAGAACTCTACTTTCAAAGGAAGAGGGAAAGGCAAGGGAAGAAAAATGCAAGCTAAATGAGTTATGGGAAGACACAGAAATATAAATCCTTTTTTTTTTTTTTAATCACATTTGAGTCAGAAAACTGTGGCACTAACTATAAGTGTTCAACCCAATAGAAATAAAGAAAATCAACTGATCCAACAAAAAAAGAGTAAAACAGCTATTGAGGGGAGTATGTTTTGCTTTGGTGTGAAATCAATAATCATTTGGAAGGAAGGATTATATTTTACCTGGCTGATAAGGCAGCTCTGCAAACAGCTGTAACAGCTGAAGTGCTAAGCATTTTGCTACATGCTATGGAAGACATAAATGTACACACAATCATAGATGTTCAACAACTAGAAGTACAGTTTCTGCCCAAACCAGCAATAATGGTGGATTGTAGTAGAGAAACTGACTGGACAGTGAAGCTGGATGTGCAGTAATGCTGCAAAGTGTTAAATTACTCATTTTTATAATGGTTCCACCCACAGGAGTTAGTGATTTAAGCCTGATAATAACCCTCTTTCACACTTGTGCTATGTTGCAGTGAGTGTATGGTACGCTCCAGGAAATGCAATCATTGCTAAGATACCCACACACTATCTGCCAAGAAGATATGTGACCTGACTCCCAAAATTGCAAGAAAATTCAAAGTACTGATTTGAGAAGAACTGTAGTAAACCACTGCATGTTCATAAGCAACTGTTAATTGCATCATGTTTCTGAAACTGTTTTACACATTTTACTGATGGAAGCATTTGTTTAGGTTTTATAGGCAGTCAGTCTTCAATTCTTATTGCCTGGCATTCCACAGTACCATATTTGATGCTTAAGTTTCTTCAATGTCATTTTAAAAAAGTATCAGACTCAGCTGCTTACTGTGAGTAGGAAAAAAATGCATCTCATAGAACCTCATAGAACTGCCTTTCGTAAAATACATAGGCCAGTGAAGCAGTGAGTGATACCGGTTCAAATGTGCTGTGAGAGAAGTAGCTTCCTGACTTATTCTCTAACACAAAGACGGAAGTAAAACCAGGGATCACTAGGAATTTGAATTACTAGTTTGATATACCCTTTATAACCTCTACAGATCAAACAAATCACCTAACAAAGCCTTTCTCATTATTCATTTATTTACCACAAGCAAAACTTTCTTGCAGGCAAAGCCTTTCTGCCTTGCTATAAAGTTGCTTTAATTCATCTGTTAAGGAGAAACACTAATCTTATTCAGAAGTTTTTAAATATCTTTCCATTTGCATGACCTCTTTATTGCCTTCAAATTTCTTGAGTGCTGTAATCTGCAGGTACTGTTATGTTAGACTTGTGAGAGCTCCAGGCACAGTCATGGAAAGTTTTTTCTGTGCTGTCACAGACACACATTCTGTCTTGCTCCTGGGAGGTTGTGCATAGAGGGCTTCTTGCTCAGTTCACATTTACAGGCACCCTTTCATGTTCTGTGTAAACCCTCTGCATTGCACTGAGTGCAGCTATTCCAGACATCTATGGTTTAAAGGCATGGAATTTTTGCTTTTTACTCACAGGAAAGAGCTGCCAAATAAAAATACACAAATAACGAAAACAACAGTCTATTTCTAATAAATAACATCTGGGCAGAGCTGCATTATAGAATTTTAATATTAAAATTTCAGTATTTGCAGCATGTCTTGAATGACATCAGTCAGGCCTCTCTCATCAATCTTTTGAAAAATAAAACAAAGCTAAGTCATAAAGCAACGTCTTGGGCTAGTTATGACATTGCTGATTTGCAGCTGATGGAACTTTTCTCTATTACATCAAATCAGACAATGAACTCAGAATGAGAGCTTCAAACATTGCATTGTGCATGGAAGTCCTTCATTCTGAATAGTCAGAAAGAGATAAGTGGATTCCAGCAACATTTGCTGCTCTGCTCAGTGGTCAAAAGAACATGTTGGCTGTGATGGGATGTACCAAGGCTGAGATCATCTTTATTTTTCTGATCCCATGCATCAGCCTTATCCATTATTACTGAACTTGTGTTCTCTGATCTTCACTTTTTTCTGTCCAGTTTGACATCTTGCTCTTGTCAGCTGGAGATTTCATGCTTCATTGAATGTTAGTATTTGTCTTGTGTATTGCTGACAACCCTCATTCCATATCAATAGATCATAAATGTGATGATCTATCCAGCTGAAATCTTCAAGGCCTGAACAGTTGGGTGCTTCAATACTGCACAACTTAGAACTTGCAAACATGCAGAATTTTTATTGTATTTGTCAAGCTGGACTTGCACCTGCTCTTGCTTTGTAAACAAAACTAAAAATGCTGTTGCATAAGTCCTTCTTCCCAAGCTGTTTCTTGGGGGGAATTTTTTAATTTACAGTCTCTGTGTATTCCTTTCCTGTTTGGTGCAAGTAAGATGATTCCTTTTCCAACCCATTTCGATGGTATCCCAATTGTACCAACAATCCTTTTGTGCCATTCAGAAAAGAGCAACCAGTTATTTCTCAGTGTTTGTGTTTTGGGGAAGAAAGGCAGCTGGATATACTGTACACATTGAGAAAGACTCTCTATATATCCACCAAATATTTATGTTATCACATATCAATGATGCCAGTGCAGGAAATATGGTCCTATCTGATTTTGTTTCATTTATGTGGGACTGAATCTCAGAACCTTCCCTTTGCTAAATATTGTACTGCCTGTGTCCTTCCATGCTATTTATTTGACACTCAGCCATGTGGCATCATGTTCAGTTGCCTCATCTTCAGATGAGCACCTTGAAACTTCATATTATTAATTTTAAACTGGACCAGGCATAAGAATCATAAAGGACAAGATAATTTGCTTTCTTTGAATCTCAGCTGACTCTATGCTGAAGCCGAATGCTGATAGAATCCCTTCACACTTTCTGCTTTTCCCTTTACATCTCATTTTTCTTGTTTGCTTCTTGTTCACATAGGCCTCATAAAAGATGATTATTTTTAAGAGCAATCTGAGACACTTCAATAGTAAGTTCTCAGCAGGGATCAGTGACATCTGAGTAATTCCTTCCAGCTTTGGCTGACATGACAGGGATATGACTGGTAGAGAATCAATGCAGTTGCTAGATGAGTAAATCACTAGATAAGTAAAAGAAGAGAAGATGGTCTCTTTTTGGACTGGAAATTGAAAAGTCTGTAGTTCTGTCAAAAAAAACACCAAACTGACACTCTCATAAGTTCCATTCTGCAAGCAAAAATGCATGCATATCTTATCCTGAATGATTTAGATGATCAGCTGATTTGCTAGTATGTGTCACTCTTACATCACTGCATTGCAATTCTAATAAATGTTCCCTCATCTTTCTCTTGCATCTTATCACTCATATCAGTCCTGAGGTACAGGAGGTTCCTGCTAAGTGACTTCTCAATACACAGCTTTTCCATCCCTACCACCAATTATTTATGGATGATCTCTGTTTTTCTCCCTTATATTTAATTCTCATTAATTTTAATTAGATGCAGACTAAGCTCAAACTCTTTAGCACAATTTATAAGAAAAAGGAAAAGAAACATAGTGTGCTTGCCAGATGAATTTTCCCAGAGCTCTCAAAGCTCTAATTTACACTACAGACACATCAGGATGTGGTTGGAAGAAGCCTTGCGTTTCCTGCTTGTGCATGCTTTGGATGCATGACCTCAAGATGTCAAAAAGTCAGTGGGTCATGGAGACAAGTCCAGCTCTGTGGGTTATGCTTTCTGGCTTGCAGATATGAAGCACGTAAACAACTTTTGCAGATACAAGATTTAGTTTTAACAGCTCAAGAAATCACTGGGTTTGCTTTTCTGCTCTGAAAAAGACTCACGGGTTTCAGCCTAAAACCTTTTGTTTGCTTCAGCTTGTCATTATGCAAGTATAAAAGCAGGGAAAGTGTGTCATGATATGACATACAAAAATCTGGAAAAAGAATTTATCAGCATTTATTTTTTTTAAGAATATGCCTGGTTGGTGAATACCCCCCATGGCTAGTTTTTTAACTTTATATACCATGAAAAAGTGAGTTCTGTTCAGTGTCTAAAATGCATTGAGCTGTGCGGGGCTAAGGAACCTTGATCAGATTTAGCCTTGGTGGCCTGCCATCCGGATTAGAAAGAACGATCTTAATGGGTTGCAGGTGCAGCTAAACTGCATCATTAATGTGGTGGAAGAGACCCTCAGGGGCTCCTAAAAGTTTCCTATGAAAATCCACCATCACATTAAAGGACTGAGATGATTTCCTCGCTTTGTGGAATCAGGTTTTCAGTGACTAAAGATGTCTCACAGCAGTACTTCTGGAAATCAGGGTCCTTTGTGCTTATCAATGATTTGACAAAATATCTCATATACAGTTTCTCTGCAGCTGTTGGAATCAAAGAATTGTTTCAGTTGGAAAAGACCTTCTAGTCCAATCATTATGCAGAGGCATATCCATAGGGGCATGTCTGCAGCCCCATGAAAAAAATGCACACTCCCTGCACCTCAGGATGTAAGCAATAAGATGTGAGAGAAAGATGAGGGAACATTTATTAGAATTGCAATCCAGTGATGTAAGATTAACAAACACTACAAATGAGTTGATCATCTTCACAGTTCAGGATACAATAAGCACATGTTCTTGCTTGCAGAATGGGACTTATGAGAGTTTCTTATTTTGACAGGACTACAGATATCTCCCTATGGAAATGTTCCAATGAACCAGAACATTTCTGTCTTTCCCTGACCTGCCTTAAAAGTTATATCATACTGAAATATGACTCAAAAAATAACCCACCCAGCAGGATAAATATATTACAGGAGAAGAAACCTCTGAGGAGATCTGATGGACAAAACATACAGCCTATTTGACTCCAAATATAATTCCAAAAAGCCTCTTTTATAGGGAAACCGAATTAGATGTCTTTCCTGTGGTTTCAGTATTCACAGTGTCACTCTTGTAGTTTGGAGACTAAAACAGAAATTGTCAGAGAGATGCAGTTTTTGAAATGGGATAGTATATCATACTTAATACCCCAATCTAAACTAACAGTGACCTGGCACCTTGTTCTTAGTAAATGGGAAATTACCATATGGAATTTCCAAGAGATTGAGGTCTGCTGAACCTCACAGCCTGTTACTCTTCTGACGGCTTGCATCAGTTGCTATAATCAGTAGCCCCAAAAAAATATACTGAAGACTTGATCATGCTAATTATCATCTTTCAGACACAAATTCCTTTTGGCCGTGCCTGACATACACTTGGAGTAGGTAAATATTTATCCTGCTAAATGCTCTTTCACCCAAAGGGGAAGGCCATTGGCTGCATTCACATTCCACAGCACTTGGTCCTAAGTCTCTCCTGGGCCCTCTTTGGTATCCTCAGGCCATTAGACAGTTATTATTTTCTGTGCATTTTATTCAGTTCAAAGGGGCTGAAACAGTATGAGGGCTGTGATGGAGCATATCAGCATTATGATTTTACGCTGTTAAGCCCTGCATGCCCTGCATGTGCTGGAGATCACCCAGTGCAAAGTCTCCTGGAAGGCTACAGATGCAGGACTGTGCAGTCTTAGTCATGGTGCTTATTTGTAGTGGTCTCTGGAGTGAGATTCCCCCAGAGCTGCACCCAGGGTTTGTTTCAGAAGAGATGGGAGCTCAAGAGTGAGTAAGACTTGTGCAGCGTAGGCAGGCAGTGATCATGACCAGCAAACAAACTGCAGACCCAAGCATCACCTGGCTGTGATGCACACACACACACATATTTGTTGAAGCCCTGATACTGGCTGGACCTTTTAACGCTTGTCAAAGCTATGTACTGTTTATGTAGGCTAATTAAAAAGTTAGAAAGGAAAGCCTTAGGGACAAAATCTGTTCCCTTACAAATCTCAGGGATACTGGATGGCTGCATTGGGACAGCTTTTCTGTGAACAACACTGTCATTGACTTGAATGCAAAGGAAAAACTTGCACCAATTTTTCAGAGAAGCAATTTTTCTCATAGACAGGCTATTCAATGATTAATGCTGATAATGGACTAAGATGCTTCTTATATTCCTTTTAGATAATACTATGAGTGTCAGTGCATGCATGAAGGGGAAAAAAAATCCCAAAAAACCCATCTAGAATCAGCAAGTAATGCCACATGATCCAGCCTTATATTTTACCTTTTCTTATACATTTATTGTTTAAACCAAATAAAATTAGAGCTGTTTAAATGACTACTGGGGTTTTCTTTTTTTTTTCTTTCTAATATGATCACCTTCATTCTCTTTAAAAAGAAGAGTGAGAGCAAATTTTCCATTTATTTATTTTTCCATCTAAGTAGCTCCTGGCAGGAAAAAAACTTTTATTTGTTACAGGTATTCTCACAGACAGAGATTTCACCTTCAGCTGCACTCTAGTGTTTAGGTTGCTTGGGCAGGCAGTACTTTTATTACTGCATTTGGATATCAGGAACACAAGGATGATTTTGACAGTCAGGAAATGGGACTGTTCAGAGTTTGCTCTGCTTCCATCAGAGCAAATAAATCCCCTTCATCACCACTGCCTGGGTTGTCTGACCACTGAGGTCTGCAGGGGTTTTGCCACTGACACCAGCAGCAGAGTAAGACCCAATATAAACTGCCAGGTTTAGAACACCTGTGGATGCATTATCTTGCTGTACTGGCAGGGCATTCATGTGTCCCATTGCTTCAGGGCCTTTCACATCAATGCTACTCCAAAGCCGTTAAGCCATTTGGGCTCTTTATACGATGTCAGTGTTACATATGGTTTCACAGAGATTTGCCTGGCAGGGTCCACATTGATCTGGTGCCTTCTTGTCTTTGTAACTTTCTTTTGCTCCAGTTTGGGTCTTACCTGTTTCAAACTGAAGTGGACTGTGATGTGATAGCCAACCTGACTGCCAAAATCAGAGCATGGGATCTCAACAAAAACTCACTCTGGTCAAGGACAAGTTTGGCAGTGGGATTTGGACCGGGCACTCTTGAGTTTCCTGTTTCATACAAATTTTGCATCCCTGCAATGCCTTTGACTTCTTTGGAAGGTACCCTGATCTGCAGGAGGGAGAAGAGAAAAATGTTTCCTTTTGTATTTGTTTTCTTTAAACATTTTCTCTTACATTGTTTCAAATCCTTTTGATTCATAGATCAGCACACACCCAAAAACAGTCCCTGGAAGCGACAAGGATTCAGAGGCTTGTTTGCACAGCTTTAGACCAAAGTCTGCTTAACTGTGAAAAATAACATTTTTGTAGGCTGTTACTTCTTAAAGAGCTGCTGGTGCCTTCTGGAAATCTTTGAGGAATAGTTTGTTTAGGAGTGAATCTTCTTAGGTCAATATACAATCATATTTTTCTGGTCTCTGTGTGCTAACAGTCTCAAACAAAACAAGAAGAAAAGTTATGCAAACCCACGAAAACACCACAAAGAACAGATATCTTATTTAATTATTAGAATCTATTAATGGAAAAAAATTCAAATATTCATACAAATTATGTAGCCTTAACCATCTGTTTTTAGAAAGAAACCAAATCTCTGAGAGTTTTTCAACTGGAGCAGAGAGCAATTCAAATTATTTTTTATTGTGAAGAAACAACACTTTTCTGTTGATGTAAATAGTCTACACAGGCATCAACAAATAAATGGCGTGTAGACCAGCAGAAAGTTTGGCAAAGAGGCCCTATATCTTCTAACAATGTTCTCCTTACGAAACTCAGATTTCACATTATCGTTAATCTGAATTAAGATATAACAGGGGCATAATGTAGGGAACTAATTCTGCAAGCCAATGAAGCATTTCCATATGTGAGGAGACTTTTCTAGATGTAAAATCTTGCTGTCAGTATTTTTATTGCTGCCCTGACGCTTCTACAAGGGGCTTGGTAGGTAGTACAGCAGGATTCATTGCTGTGAACAGCCTTTTGATCAGTTGGGAGCACATGTATGTGTAGTAGAGGAGAATATTCTTGAAATTGCTTTCCTTTAAACTGTGAAGCAGTCTGATATTGAGATTCTGCTTCTCATGTTTTTTACCACAGCTAGTCTTATGCTAAATCCATCTCAGTATAGAAATGGGTCGATAATTTTAGCAGTGGAATTTCTCTTCCATTTCACTCACTCCCTAGTGATTTGAAAACACAGCCCTCTCTAACCTTTTCCTGATTTCCTTCCTCATACTTAATCACTGAATTACAAGTTGCATCAAGACAAAAGGCACAACTCTAAGAGTCATATTGATTGGCCAGTTTCATGTTCTTTCACCACCTGCCCAGATCAGGATACTCAGAGCACTGGGAGTTTTACAAATTCCCTGCCAATAATTTTTAACCATCACAGTTTTGCAATCATAAGTAATGTCCAAAAGCTATGTGGAGAAACAGTCTCCTACTATGCATTGTAGAAACCAAAATAAGTATTCTAATACATGTATGTTATTCTCCATTTATCATTACTCAATAACACATCAACTTTTAGCATTGCATTTTATGAGAGTTAATGAATTCCAGTATGCTGAGCTCTGAGGATGTGGGAGAAGTCAGTATCTTAGCTGGGTCCCGATGTTTCTACTTAGTTTAATTCAGCTCATAGCGAAAATCTCTTGTTGAAGTCAATGAATATTTAACTTGGGAAACAATTGAATAAGGACAGAGAAATAAATTCAACATTCATTTGGTTAAATGTCTTTTGGCACAAGGACAGCAGAATTGGGCCTTAAGCAACATTTTCAGAAAAAAAGAGACCTGAAAAAAACTCAATAGCAGAATTCACAAATTTTCTATATTACCCAAACAATGTATTATTATTGATGTCTGTTTCCTATGGGAAAGTTTGCAATCACTGCTCTGCATGGGATAGAACACTGTACAGAGTCACATCCATGCAATACAGTCTACGTGAATGCTCCCATTTTTTCCTTAACCACTGGTAAATTAAACTGTAAAGGAGAGTGACTTGATAATAGCTTTCTATCAGTTTTATCAGTTTCGAGAATCCCTTCTCAAAACCCAGCCCTGCCTCATTTTAACATTCCCATCAATATGCTACTATAGGACAAATCTTTAAGTTGATCACTGCCTTCAGGGTCAGCTTAACCTTCAAATTATATAAATACTTCCTATTCAAATCCTGTCTTTATTTCCCTGAGAAAACTGAAGTTAGCAGTAGTGATGCCTAATCTGTCCTTTTTACCCAGATGTGAATAACAAAAACAAAATTACTCCACAAGCAGAGGAAACAAAATGACTTGTTTACTTTAAAATAACTGTCATTTTTGGTTCTGTAAGATGAACATGTTTTGTCTGCTTAACAGGAAACAGTTAACTGAAACATGGAGTCTTCTCACAGAGTTTTTCAGATGAGCAAAGCTCAGACCAGGGTCCATATGGTATTCACCCACAAACACGGACACAAGACAGGAGAAATGCATTTTAAGTCTGTGTGTTGTGTGTTTTGTAAGAAGTTTGTCAAAGAATTATGAAAAGAATTCAGCTTCCTCATAGCACCCTGGGAATGTACTCAGACACTAGACCGGTTCTCATCTGGCTTCAAAGAAACACTTGAATAAGCCCCATTTTTTATGGAATAATGTTTATAATGTAATTTTATCTCTTATTAGAGATGTCTTTCTTTGCCAACGTTACTTTTAAATAGGATAATTAATATTTAAAGTCACTTAATTATCACATGTTAACCCACTTCCAGAACTGGTTACAGCTACTCTTTGATGTATAAAGGAGCTAAACCCACCACTGCAGCATTCTCCTGAAACGAAGATGCTAGGAACACGAAAAGGAAAGTTTTCTTCTCTTTTATTCTCCCCTTTTTGAATGAGCAACTTAAATTACTCAGCTTTGTTAGGTTAATGCCCAAGCACCTAGTTTTTGAAATACTTCATTTCAGTCTGTCTGAGATTTTTTTTTCCAGCAAGGTGTCAGTTATGTTAAACTTTTGAATCAGTCATGCTGGGAATTTCCACATGCAGGCAACAATATTGTGCAGAGGCTGCTTGCCATTTGCCAAGCTAAACTTCCAGTTGTTTGCAAAAGTCATGTTACATAATACTTCCCACTATTAACATTAGAAGAAATCACTATGCAAACAGGTGTATTCCTCCGCTTGGTTTCACACCTAGCTCCCAAAAGCATTAGCGTACGGGTGAGAAGTTGTCAAAGGGAAAGGTTTGTTAGGGGAAAGAAGACTTTACAAAGCCCCTCTGCACGAAACAGCAGAATCATCCCATCTCTCTCTGGGTACAAATGGATCAAGTGGCTGTAGATTGCTAGTCCCACTGCTGTCCCTTGCTGCACTGTGATGGAGGATTAAGGACAAAAAATTGGGAGTTATGTCCCCCCCAATACCACTGAAATATAAAATCTGTATGTGATGGAGTGGGCAGGTTAGATTAAAATCTATTCCAAATGTCTGCAGGCTATATATCTGAAAAATTCAATTAATTTAATGGGCAGGGCTAGCTTCAGTTTTCTAAGACTGTCTTCTTCCATTCACGCATGTACAGAAGACAGTTGCAACACAACTTTAAAGAGCATGAAATCCTTTAATTGCTGTGAATGGAAACATCAGAAGAAAACATTCCTGAAAACATTCTTTGAAATACCAAAAGAGATAAGGTTGAAGAGTAATCTAGGACAACCCACCTAAGCTTTCTAAGATAGGCTACAATTTTCTGGTGTTCACATTCTGTATTAAAGTGCTTTCATGGACCAAAGTCATGCTACCAGGGAATTTTTTAGATCCCAAATGATATCTAAAAATATGATTTCTATTACGCAGAGTACTGTGACGCATTAGCCACCCAGACAGAAATTTGGGAAAAGTGAGTCTCAAAGTCTCTCAAATACATGAACTTTGATGTAAATATTAAGGAAGCACTTAAGTCTTATTCTTAAATCTGGCATCAGAGCCTCCTTGGTCTAATATCCATCTCACTGAGATATGAAGATCTTTCTCTGTTTCTGATTAGGCACTCAACTAATCTCTACTCTGGAAAATCAGGCAGGGCTTGACCATTCCTGCTGGTTTTGACACAGTCTTGACCACCAGCCCCAAATGCTGTTTCACTGTCAAACTAGGGATGAGCTACCAGTCTTCCAAATAGTGCCCAAGTACCATGCAGGAGACAGCAGTCCTGTAGAATGAAGGACCAGTATGGCATGCCAGACATCCCACTCTCGTGCAGCCCTAACGCAAAGGACTTTTCACCTGCTTGTTCTCCCCAGTACTCCCACATAGCCTACATACCCTCCCACGATAGGGAGTGGATGCACAGCAGTTTCTTGTTACAAAGACATCATTTTCCTGGGATGTAAGACCACACATTTTATTTCTGATACAATAAACTCAAGCATGTGACACCTTGAGTTTGTAAGGGCCACATGTGGTACAGAGCTGAGTGCTAACTTGTACAAATAGTATTTCATCTATTCAGTATTTCATCAGCAGTAGAAATCTAAGTCCAGGTCTAGGTGTGCCAAGGACGGAAGAATGGGGTCCTAGATGGTTAGTCCAGACAATGCAACTCTACTTTTTGTAAGAGAGTAACTGTTCTCAAGGTACATTAAAAGCTTTTTTTACAGACCAGGTGGCTTATTCCATAAAATCTGGATTATTTGCCTTTATTCAGGTGCCTAAATTTTACTGAACAAGACATTTATTTGTTCATGTGTCATTCAAAATTCACCCTGGAGACCTCTTGCATTGAACAAATGGTGGTGTAGCTGAAAAATAGAGTAGAAGGCGAATGACTATGAAAGCACATGATAATAAAATGCTTTTATTCCAGTGGCAAAGTTAAGAGGCAAAGAGTATTTCTACAAAAATGCATCTTGATCCTGCAATATGCTTACAATGAATTATTCTAAATAAAAAATTCTCACATGCAATTCATTGGGAATTTGTCATCCTGAGATACCGCGGTTCCCTCCTTTCATGTAAAAACGGTACGGAGAAGGCATGCGAAGTACTAATGTTGTTATGTCTGGGCTATAACCTGATTGTCACCCATCAAAAATTAAGGGTTTGGAGGAAAATAAGACTGTGTCAAATAAAGTTTTCCAAAAAAATAGAAATAGAAAATGATTACAGTCCCCTGTTTCTCATTCTGTCATCCTTTCTGTAAATTAATAACTACATTTGAAAAAAATCTTACTGTTTATGTCCTAAAACTACTAGAAAAAAACATCCATAGCATACCTGAAACTTTATTAACACAAGTGTAAAGGAATAGCATATTTCATGCTTCTTTAGCATTTGCTTAGGCTCAGTTGCATTTGTTTGGTAAAAAAATAGAAAGACCCAGGATATTGGACCCCTTTGCTTGTAGGCTGACTTTTAATAGGCAAATCCAGTTATGCTGATTGCCAAGCAGAAATTCTTTTACACTGCTTCAATGAAAAAGGACAGTGCTAGAAAATACCTGCTTTCAGTACTTTTGAGTGCTGTAGTATCATGAGGTGCTAAATCAAGTGTGAAAACATGCAGTGGTTTTTAAAAGCACCTGAAAACTAGCATCAAACTGTGTGGCTGCATAGCACAGCACATTACACCAGTACGAATACTCTGCCACTTCAGCTTGGTTCAGCAATGCTAAATAGGTAATTTTGTCCAAGCAGACCTGATGTTACCTCAGGTACTGACTGTATGTGCTGTTCTATCTTCATATTGGGTTAGAAATGGTCTGCTGTCCTGAAGTCACAGCAAACCAGCCTAAAAGAATAAAGCCAGCGTGTACATCACACTCTCCAGGTAACTTTGCAGAGTTGGGATCATGCGTCCGTGCCTGATCTGGACTAAATTTGCATGATCTGGTGAAATGTATTAAGGAACACAGATTGTTCATCAGGTTAATTCGACTGAAAGACACTACAGCCTGCTCATGGGGCACCTCAGAAAGCAGACCTGACAGGGCCAGAGCTGTGAGGAGCAGAGAAAAAAGCTGATGGCACCAAGATGTTTCTCATTTCTCTGTACCTGAACTGCTCTAAAATCCATCTGCTTCTTTGTATTTTGATGTGCTCACTAGAGGCAAGACTCTGACTTATGATTCACAATCGTGGCTTGGGTGAAGGCTTCCCACGCCACTTGACAGCTTCTCCTTTACCCATCTGTGTCCTTCTCCCCACAGGGATGGCTCAGGTCCTTATGAGCAGCAGCAGCAGCATGCAGAAGAATGTTTATCATTCTTGAGTGAGGGGATACCACAAGATCAGCTAAGTTAGATCTGCAGTCAGAGGAAGGTCCATGCAAGTAGTATGTGACAAAGAGACATGCAAAGTTTCACAGTTTTATAGATATCTTATTTTAGACTTCTTGAGGTTGTGGATCAGGACTCTTAGTGATTCAAATGCATAGTTGTTTCTGGTAAGGATTTCTATCACATGTCCTCCTCCTAAACATATCAAATGCATGTTGAAAACCGATGACAATTTTTTACAAACTTCTATATTTTTCTTTCTCAGTGAGTTCCATTGTGTTTCAAGCCCTAAACATTCATTCATCTAGTTCCTAACATTTGCTAACCCTTTTATAGAAATAACAAATAAGGCTCCCAATGAAGAGTGAAGGACTGCAGATAGGAGATCAGTAAGGTCAGCAGCTAAGAAATATGAGGTATACCTTAAGGTCAGTAATGAATTTCTGAAGAACCTCTCTCATGAATCCCCAATATCCTATCTCTGGTGTTAATATCAGATGGAGCAGGAATGGGAAGAGACACTGTCTCTATGACAGTGTAGCTAGTGGCCCTTTCTGTACCTCCTTCTTTTGTCTTTCTGATGCTTCAATCTTCTCTTGGATTTGAGCCCTCCTATTGTACTTTCTTTCTTCCTGCAAAGAGACATGATATACACTTTTTAAATCAAAGTTACAACTATACATCTTTGAAAACAGTAAGAAAATAAATTAAGGTGAAGCCCATTCCTATGTATGATGGAGGAGATGGAGGCTGAATTGTAGGAGAAGGTTTGAGAACTAGTTTGGTAATCCAGGCTCATGTCAAGGCAGAGAAGTGACTTTGGTTTATGAAACAGAAGTAGCCCTTGTCAGGTGGGGCTAATACAGGTGTAGGGCTTAATCTGAAACATGCAAAAGTGTGCAAGGCTCCTGCAGTTGTTTCTGACATAATTTTCATAGCACATGGGACAGAAAAGAGCAAATTTTTTTATATACAGTGACTTAATGGGATGAGAACGGAGCTGAAGAGAAAGTGAGCACAAGGTATGTGCTGAGGAGATGGGAAATTTAAAGCTGTGAATACAGACTAAAATGCTCCCTTTCTCAAAATCATTAAGATACTGTAGTCACCACAATACAGCAGTAGATTTGGGACAGAGAATGTCTCCATCTCTTACCAACCCTGTGAGCCATTACACTGTTCAGCCACTCTGGAGGGGAACCTGAAACTGTCCTACCTTAGCTCACCACGTATAGAAAAGGACCTGATGGCTTTTTCCTTTAGAAGCACTCTCTTTCCAGCACAACAGAATTAACAATAACTGAAAATAACAAGATGCTAAAGTCTATTCTCTGCCTTCTCTTCTTACAGCATGTTCTGTATGTTCACAGCACACATATCTCCACTCTGCCTGCAAACTACACTGAACAGATGGTCCTTATGCCAGCCCAAAAATTAAACCTGCAGCTTAATCCCTTGAAAGAACCTCAGATACAACAGTTCAGTGCTGACTGATGTTGTTCTTAGAAAGGAGAAACCACAGAGGCAGAAACACTTACAAAAATATCCACAGCAAAAAGAGGCAGTATCCAGAGGACTTCAAAACCTTTCTGCTAAAGTCTTTTTCCTCATTCTTCTTTAGTCCTTTTCCATTAGCACATGATGTCATCTCTTACCATCCTTCCCTTGCCTAGTATTAAACTAGCAGATGACACTCATCTTCACCTTGCTTCTGACAGCCCTGATGGAAAAAAACCCCACAGTACAGCTTTGAAATGAGACTCACTACAGAAACAAACCTCTCATTGCTTCAAAATACTCACATATATTCACGAAAGCATCAGAATGTCTTACCCAGATGACTTAATTTGCAATCAGAGCTCCAGCAGTTTGCTACAACTCAACTGCTCTCTACAGCCAGCGAGTAGACAGGTAATACAGCCAGAGGGCTTGCAAATAGGGCTTTGTTGGAACTACTGAGAGCAGGTAGGCTTGATTAAGTTTACCTAGAGGGGTCGATAACAACAGGATTCTGCTTTGTAGTGAATGTTGGATTGAGCCCACACGCATTTTCATATCTAAAAATGAATTATTTACCTTTTACCAGATTATTTTCAGAGAGGAACCAAGCTGATTTACTTTGGTTGACAGTTTAAAATTGAGTTTTATTAGGATGAGACAAAACAATAAGAAAATCTTGAGAATGTTAAAAGGGTGAAGAAAGCTGAAGCACTAGCTGAGGTATTTTTAGACTTTAAGCTCTCCAGTGCAGTAATTGTCTGCTGTTGAGTATTGTACAAAGCTGAGCATACTGCTAGCTCTAAGCAAGCACAACGTCTCTACCACTGAATATCTTCACATCAGGTAAAAGTAGAAAATACTGACACAAATAAATACGAAGACAGAGATGCTTTACTCAGAGATAACATCTGTAAATCAAAGTACACAAAAGGATTCCTTTTTCAAAATCTGGGATAAACATGAGGCTTGATCATGCATTTCCACAACAATCAGATTGTCATATGTACTGTCTACTTCCTGCAGACCAAAGCAAGCAAACGTCAGGGAAATAACTGCCAAAGTGTACAAGCTGATAACTGTAATTCCAAAGACAAAGATTTTTCTAATGTTTCTGACTCAAATCAGGCTACACTAAACTGCATCAACTAGGGAATGCCGTAATTGAAACAAAAAATAAATTACCAGTTGAAATTTGTTTTGAAAAGGCAAAGAATTCTTAATCAAGAGCATGATTTTACATTCCTTTACACCTCAGGACATCATAATTGTGGAAACTGGGCAGCATGGAAAATACTACAATTATATACCATAATTCTCTACTCATTTACATTAAAATTCCATTTTTCATGTGCCATACACAAATATAGCTTCACAAGAGGTAATCATGCTCCTGGTGTTTTCCAGGATAATAATAGTCCATTCAATAGTAGTTTTAAACCCCAGGCATCGCAAAACCCAAATGGGATAAGAGAATGCATTGTTCAAACTAAAAAACAAAGGAAGTTAATCAAAATCCTTAATTGACTACAGCTGTCTTCCGACATCAGCCATGAGAAGCATTTCTTAACCACTGATTAATGAGTAGACACCTGAAAAAAAAAAAAAAAAAGACTGCCAAATTGTACTTGTTTGCTTAAACATCACAAAAGTCATTGTAGGAAAAGAAGGTATTATCATAAATTTTATACAAAAGGACAGCTCTTCAAGAGAGCAAAGCTACTGCTGTCTTTTAACCCTGTAGACAAGATGGTTTCAAAACTATTGCTCTGAAAAGGAATTCAGGTGTATTACAAGGAAAATAATGACAGGATTTGAGTTCTAAAGGAATCTGAAACACATATTTATACCTTCAGTAATTTGTTCAAGACATTTAAAAAATAATTGCAGTGAAATATATAAGAAAGGAAAAAGCAAAATCTGTGAGGCATAGGTTACTGAGGAAAAATATGGGGATCATCAGACAACAGAAGTATTCCCTGAAGTAATTGGGAAGATGTTAGAAGACCCTCAGTGAACTTCACTGTTTCACTGTGCTCATCTCCCATCTTCTTGTGGAGAATAAAGAGAATGACTAATTTCTGAGATCCAGTTTATGTCTTTGTGAAAAAAGGTCATCCCACTGAGTTCATTCCAAAGATTCTGAGGTTTGTTGTGAGAAGGAAAAGGGGGGGAAAGGGTGATTTCATCACTCTCTTTAGCAGCTTCTTGGACACCATCTAGTTCAGGCTGTATCACATACGTGTGTGCATGGACACAAATCTGCTTTGGACAGACACCTGAAGAAGGTCCATTAGCTACAAAAGAACTAGACCAGTTTCATCTGTGCTGTCACAGAGCACAGAGGGGAGTAGAAACCCTGTGCTGGAGAGTGCTGCAGAGCCTGAATGGGCTCTTACATGGTGGCATGAGGTGCAAACCTCCCCTACTCTCTAGGGATGTGTTGACAAATAGCGTTGCAACAGTGCTCAGTATGGCTAAACAATTACTCCTAGAACTGCTGATTATAGGCAATGCTGTTTCAAATAGGAGAAATCAATATTATGTTTGCTATTGAAAGACGTAATTTAAAAAAACAAACAAACAAACAAAACCAGGAAAAACAAAAACAAAACCAGAAACCCAAACAAACAAAAAACCACAACAATAACAACTAAAACAACCAACTACAGCAATACCACCACCACCAACAACAAAACTGAAAAACTCCTGTATTAAGAGCCAGGAGAAAATTGAAGAAATTTGTGCTATCACAGGTGCTTCTTGTGGTATTCACTACCACTTGGGTGTAACAGTAGGTAACAGTACCTACTAAAAAGGATCTAGCAAGTCTTTGTGAGAAAGAGGAAAAGTGGTGTCACTGATCATGCGACAAAAATGCCCTTTGGCTGAAATGAGCTAATTCTTTCAGACCACGGTCTGACAGTTAATTCTTTCGAGGTTACAGTTAAATACCTTTTCCTTCACACTCTGTGTGTGCATATCCCTTGGAGAGGAAGTGGAGAAAGGCTGGCAAAAGAAATACTCAGAAACTGTAGCTTAGTGTCACCAGGAGACTCTTCTTCCCTTTTGCAAGCCTGGCCCTTCATTAACTGAAAAGATTGAGAAGCAACCCTTAAAAGCTGGCCAGTGGTGCAAACCTCAGCCTTCTGGACAGAACTGGAAAAATCGGGTGATGAAGAATGATGGCATAGTTATATAAAAATAAAAGAAAAGGAAAGAAGAACTATCTAGATTAATCTGAAAAGGTAAAAACTTTTGTGATGGAGTAAAAATGAACTAGGAGAAATGGTGGTTGAAACAGATGACTGCAAAAGTCTCTGTATCTCTATCTTCTGTGCTACTACATAAATATTTTAAGATATTAGGAATGTAGCAGGCTACAATCAGACAGGACATACAAACGGATTTATTACCCACTATTATCCTTTCTTCTCTACTACTTGGGTTTAGATGTGACTGAACAGTTAATTACTTTCATTGCTCCCTTGGCAGAAAAACCAAGGAGAACAATAAACTTGAAGCTTCTCCAAATTCTTCCATTTAACATGTGATTATTTGATGGTGTGAAGAGCCTTTGCCATGAGACCCAGGTATAGTTTTGTTAGGTATGTAACAGTTTGGTTTGTCTGATTTAGCATTTTATGCTGTGAAATTTCTTCTACAGATTTAATTATACTTGTCAGCAATAAAATAAATGCATGGGAGTTGCACCCAAGCTACAGAATATTTCAAATTCACCCATGATGCTGAAGACGATTTTACTTTAATGCTCCCTACCAGACACTGAGATCTGATGTAAATGTTGCCTGCGGACAAAAAGGATGGTCCCATATTCCCCCAGCTTGCCTATTCCCACCCTCATCAGCTGTACCAGAACTGGTATTTGTATGGTGAGTCAGATCACCAAACATCTGCACAAATCTCATGCCAATTCAAAGGAGTAAAGAGAACATCCAGTTGGGGGTGGCAGGCCATACTTATGTCAGATTAAAGTGACTAGTATCACCACAGGCTAAAAAATGTGCAGGATATTGCTCTCAGCCTGCAAGCAGAAACCTCAAACAATGGAAAAACTCAGCTGAGAGCACTGTGTGACCTTTCAAGTTAGAATGCTGGCAACAAAGTGTTTTGAAATGTGACCATCTGTTTTTGAATAGATAACTGGAAATTCAATTTATCATGCCCCAAGTTCCTTGACTTATTAAGTACCAGTAAGTCATTACTTGCCTGTTCTAGGATCATAAAGCTATATACAGTCAGGTCCCTTGTTTTTGCCTGTAGCTAAGGACAACCTTTGAGAGTGAAAGAATCTCTCATCTACTACTTGCATTCCTGAACACCTAACCCAGCACAGGAGGAAGCACAGCAGACCAAAGGCCCCTATACCAGCTTTACTCAACTTTCCTTTTTTTTTAATTTTTGACCCTCAGCAAGATGTGAAGACCATGGATGATTCAACCTGAAATCTGTTTCTGTGTTTAAGTTCTTAATCACAGATGTTGATTTTTGTTGATACTGAAATCTTATTAGTATCACAACTTCTCTTTATGAAAACAGAAAATTCCCCTTTTTACATGTGTACTGAAGTGTTGGAGTGGTTTTTTACTACAAATGGAACAGCTATGCCCCATATCCTCTGAAAGAATTACTAACAGTAATGCATTATTATGGATTAGAAAATAAGTTGAAGCTGAAGAAAAACTGTACAAAAGAGACAAGAAAACAAGGGGCAGCACAGCCTAAAAGAGAGAAAAAAATTAGGAAAGAGCAAGAACATTGTAAGAATTTTGCCTGAGTGAAACCAAAGGGATTTCCACCATGTAATTCAAAATTCGGTTTTATATGTAATGATTAAACTTTTCAGAGCATTATTAAAATCTATAGTTCAGACCTTTGCTGTACCTATTATTTTCAAGTGGAAACTGGAGATTTTCATAAGTTCATAAAATCACATCTATTGAACATATACTGTATATGTAGTTTTGCCTATTAATAACAAGAGACCTTATAATGAAAAGAACTGAAGTAGAAACCTCTATAATTTAAATTTATTCTGTTTCACATAATGCTTTTGTAAAATCAAGTCAATTTTTCTGATATTTATCATGTGAATATGTGTCTTCTTATGTCCAAAATAGAAATAATGCCGATTTGTTAGTGTCCAAGGTCTACTCTTCTAAAATCTATCATCTTAGATTGGTCACACGTTCTTTTTGTTGCTGATACCCAGTACTCAACCAGGGGCTGTTTACAAGCTGGAAGATCCTGTACCAGGTTGAATACTGCTGCCAGAGAGCAGGCAGGGAGTCTGGGGGCTAAGTTGGGTGGGGCATGCTGAGGAAATATCTAAACAGTATGAACCCACAATAGCCAGAAAGTTTGCAAGTCCTGTCCACCTCAGCCTGAGTGATGAAAGGGTCATAAGCAGAGCTCACCCCAGTTTCTTTCCCCTGGAGCCTTCCTTCTGTGTTGTTATTACCAGAGCAGGATAAAGAGCTCTTGGATACAAAAGATCCAAGACAGAAAGGAAATACGTTTCAGATTTGAAAGGAGACAGTCCAGGCCTAAGGAACTGGCTTTCTATTTTGATTCCTTCTGCCATCTGAAATAGCCATTCCCACTAATTCTCTTCAAATTCCTTCCAGGAGTCATCTGCTTAGTGGGCAGAGCCTCTCCAACAGCCTAAAAAAGTGTTCATCCCATTGCATGAACTTCCCAGTTTTCCAGCACTCAATCATTCTCCAGAAACTTGGCCATTGTTTCCATCTTCACCCCTGCCCTGCAACATGTACAGATGCTTCCTGTAAAGCTGAGCACTTTACTTGCACCATTCAGGAATGTGTAGATAAACTGGCTTTGAAGAATTTCATTATACGCTTGCATGAAAAATGGTGCACAAAAATAAAATGTTTCATTGTCTGACCAACTCAATCAGATCTAGTCTTTTCACTTGTTATCACTGGGGTAGACAAAAGCCTCCTATTAATGGCAGTTGCTCATAAATAAGTATACCCACATATATTTTTGTGTATCTGTGTGTGCAGAAGTGTGATTTGAGGAATATTTTACCTGAATAACTTACTGGTGGCTTTCCTGATGCATCAGATAAAGAATGCAGGATTTTATTCCTTCTGTGTTGTTTTTTCTCTGGGGGGAAACAAAAATAAATAAAAAGAAGGTAGAAGTGTAACTGTACTGTCATTGTTACCTCTTTTCCACAGCTATAATATCTCTCAGAATGTGTTGAAATTTCAAAATGAGAGACAAACATGGGGAATATTTGGAAAATATTATAATTCTCTTCAGCACTCTTGCATATTTTTTTCTGAGTTTTCTCACTGATCTTAGACCTCTGCTCATATGAATTCACCAAAGAATGATGCAAGTACATTGAATAGCAAAGAAGAGTTGATGACATTTTAGAAACGTGCCAAATAACCATTTATTTTCCCATAAATATGCAATATTTAACAACTGCTTTTTTAATACAAAGTATTGGCTGTTCTGTCAGCTTCAGGATTGTCTCCAACAAACTGAAGAACCATTGTGAAAAAACAATTGAGTGAAAGAATGAAGAAATGGATCATCTGAACTCTCAGACTGCCCTCATTGCAATAGCAGGTCCCAGGCCTTGCAGCTTTCTGTTCAAACAAACACAGTTCAGCAATGGTTTTTCACTTTTACAGAAGACCACAGTTTTCCTTTCCACATTTACTGGAAAAGTAATATCAGGCAAGTCTACATTTCATCAAAACAATCATTTTAAGGAGGAGTATTCTTACACATCTAACGCAAACAAAGTGTTTACAAAGTAAGAATGATTTTGTACTGGAAAGAAAAAGCAAAGCACATTTTGATAGTACATCAAAGTGACAGTGAAATGAGTTTTCTACTCAGTGAAGTAGCTACTGCACTGTAAAACCACTCATGACAGGGTTAAATAAGTTTATGGAATGCAGAGTTCTCTCCAGGTTAATACAGAGAAGGTTAAAATCTAGAAATTCTCTATCACCAGTGATATGATACTATTATGGACACACCTACAGCACCTGGATAATGTCTAGCACAGCAGGATACCCTCTCACAGTGACCTTTTCATAATACTACACTGTATTTGCAGTCATTAACCATGATAGGGTTGTTATGCAGCTGCTATGCTGCTATCTTGTGTGGGTGGCTCTCTAAGGCTGACTTTTTTAAGGGTCCTTGAAATCACAACAGGATAAATCTTCTTCAGGGAGAAAGTTCAACCACATTCTTCCAGCATAAAGAAAGTCTTTCCTATCGTGCAGTCCTTGAACTCACAATTGCCTGCTCTTCTCCCCCCTGGCCTAGCTGACCCACAATAAGCACAAAAAGTGAAATCTCAGGTTTTCAGAACATTTCCTATATGCAACAGGAAGGGTTTTAAACTCCCTTCCACATTCCCTGGTTTCATCACTGCCACAAAAAGAGGAGATGGTTCAGCACAGTACTGAGCAAACAGACACAGTGAGTCAAGCTGAAGACACCCATTTTATCCTGTGTGAACGCCCTGTGTGGTCAACAGGAATTTTACACCTGAAAAAACATCTGTGACACCACCACTCCCCAGATCTGGACTGGAGGCAGGCCCATGACTCCTTCACAATAACAGGAAACACTGTTGTCAACAGAGAGCAGGCTGTGCCAGAGCAATCTTTTCTATACATGCTCAACAGGGAATGTAAAGAACATTCCCTTGCAATGTTTATTTGGACAGCAAAGGGTGTGGGAGGGCTGTGACGGACTCTCATGAGAAGCAAGGTGTTTTCAGAGATCGTTGTTAAAGCCTGAAGTTTTTTCTGTCTCTTTTAAAATGCTTGGGTGAAACAAAGAAGGAAAAAAAATAAGTGCTGTGTGGTTTGTTTAGCATTACATCCCTGCTTATTATGAAGCTGTGCTGGTCCATTATAAAGATTGTGTTACACATCCCTTCCCTCCACTTTCCCTTTTTAATGGAGTTTTTATTTTCACTTCTTCTCCCATTCATGTGTCTTTGCATGCTGGCTCTGTAAATCACAGCAAAGTGGCTGTACATCAATCCAGCTTTGCCCCAAAATCATCTCTTCTATGTTGTCCTTCAGGACAAGAAGTGGTACAAACCATCCCTCAGCATGATCTCAGAGCAGTGACACAATTGCCAGAAGAACTGCCTGCCCTGGGAGCTTGGACTCTGTGTGCCCACAAAAAAAATCCCAGGGGACATCTGTTCACAGGCAGCATGGTTGAAGGTATTCAAGGCAATCTTCTCATCATGGAAAGATCAAATAAAGATATTGCTACAAAATTTTGATAGAATTAATAACTCTGCAATCTCTGTTTATACACCCACATTCTTCAATCTTATTGATTGAAGGAGGGAAAAACGTAAGAATCTCTCTTCATGAAGATTAGGCACATTTTCTTTCTGGTGGCCCCTTTTTGTTGTTGTTGTTAGTTAAGGGACTTTTTTCAATTATTTATTCTTATTTGTTTCATGTCTTTTTATGAAGAAGGTAGTTTGGCAGTCTTTTCTGCATGTGTTTAGGTATTGGCAGTTAGAGAGGAATTCTCAGTGTGTTATACAGCCTTGCTTAATACTTAACATTACTTAACAGAGCTGCTGTAGGCAGGTGCTGTAGGAAGTGTCCAACTACATGCACAGTACACATGTCCCACTAAGGTCTGGACTAACCTTCCATACAGGGGTATATTTAGCCATAGAAATTCTCACAATGAGACAACAATGAAATGAAATAGGAAATAATAAAGTTTCTTTTTCCACAATTCATGATGTCCTATGCCATTGGTTTGGCTACAAAACAATATAAAACATTCTTTTGGAGTATTCTGAAATAAGCAACATCTCTAATTGCTGTTTCTTCCACATCAGACCTCAATTGTGAACAACTTCTTCTATGAAGAGCTCTCTACTGCACATGAAAACTCAGATATGTTGTGTACCTTAATGTGGCACTCTCTGGGCAAAGAAGAGGCAAGAAATTGGTGTAGTGCAACTTCTCTCATTATATTTCCTATCAGGACCACCTTAATTGTCCCATATGCGTGGGGGCAGCAGAGGGTTCCTCAACATCGTCAGGCTGATTGTGGGTTTGTCCTTGCTATAGTACTGAACAACTGAGCCAGTGTTTTCTTTCAGTCCAGGTTTACATAAAAGTCTAAGTGCACCTTCTCTGAATTTAAAAAAAAATAAAAATATTGTCTTTTTCTATAAACTTCTCTGTGGAAACGGAATGTCACCACCCAGACAAATCCAGTTACTTTCTGTGAATCTGAGATAGTCAAGTACCTGAGAAGTCACTGCCTGCAGGCAGCAGCACAGCAGTGGTGTTTTGCATTTCCCTGTGCAGAGGATGACCAAGACACAGAGTTGCTCAGATCTTGAGCCACAGCTGGTAAGAGAAGCACTGACAGTTCACCCAAATTCATGCTGTGAAGTCTGACATTCACATATCTAGAAACATCCATATTTCAAAACAAGACATTTTAAGGTGCTTTTTAGAGCACAATGCTGTTTGGTGGGTAGAACACTATTGGGAAGCAGACAATTGGAATATACTGCTCTCTCTTTTCTCTTTAAATTGACCTAAGCCCTGCTTGACCTTACAGTGCTGGACATGACAACACCATGATCACAGAAATTACTTCAGGACAATTCAGAGACTGCTGGTCAGCTTGGGCACCAGAAGAAATCTAAACACAGGAACATGAAGCCCTGCGCTTTCTGGTTAACCACCAAATTTAGACTACACTTGCACACATAAAATTCAGTCTATTGTGAGCCCACACACCAGGAAGCCATAACAAAGTAATTTTTTTAAGTGTTTAAAGTAACTTGTTGACAATTGTTAGTCACTCCAGTCTGAGTGTTGACTCAACAAAATTGGGTAAAAAATGTTAACTGTTAGACAATGAAAAGGCCAAATGGGTTATTATTTTGTGTGCTAGCCAGGAGATGTAAGCCTGAGTGCATAATTTCTCTTGGTCAACCTTTGCTTTGTGGAGAAAACCGTGCACTTACAACTCAGGTGTGGCTCCAAGGCCCAGTCTTTGAGCTCAGTTTGTAATTGCACTGATACAGTGAATTCGGCTCAGGACATGCACCATTTTTAAGGAGCATTAATAAAGTATACCATTTAATGGTGAAAAATGTCTCCTCTCCTATGCTGAGTGAACCACAAGAACCTTGTATGGAGGGGGTAAGCATTGCGATACAAAGGAAGAGAAAAATCTTGCTGTTCTTGTCCTACTGTGTTCAAGAATGGAACAGATGTAGACCTGGGATACCATCAGGTGAGGGAAAAACCAATGTAATGGGAAATGGAAAAGGCAGCAAGGTTTAGCTCCTGTCATATAATGAGAAGCCCTATTCAGCTGAGTGGAAATTTTTCTTGTGTTGCATGTAAGACTGGACAAAGAGCTGGCCTAAAAAGAAATATTTTAAACTAAGAGTTGAAGTTGATGCAAGATGAAATGGGTCTAAATTAGCTATAAACAAAGCTAAAATGAAATTTAGATTAAAGAAAAAAAAAAAAAAAAGCATTGTTACAGCCATGGGAATTGTGGACTTGGTTGGCCCTTTCCTAACTGGTGATCAAAACATTCTCTCCAACTTCACTTTCCATTCTCCATACAATCTCTCATCTCCATTCACATTTACCAAAACTGAACAACAATTATCAGACTAATCTTAAGTCATATTTTCATTTGGGAACAGTACAGTGTTTTGCTTAGCTTAAAATTGTTCATGTCAATATGGCCAAATCTTTTTTTTTCCTTACGACATATATTTCAATGTTTTCTGCCAAAATTACAATCTCTCCTTGTGGGTGGAGGTATGGAGAGTCTTGCTTTCCATAAAATATGTGTTAACCTAGGAAGATTTGTATATTGTAATGCTTCAGGTAGTAGAATTTTTTTAAATGTTACAGGACATAATTAGAAATGTGTACCTCACATCTTTGTGAGCAAAAACCCCAAAGGATGGTACAGCTTAATGCTAGAGACTAATGCTGAATTGCATCTTCATGGCACACTAATGAATGCTTTTATATTCTGGCTATCTTGGCACCTTCATTCTATATCAACTGCACAAAATGCTTTTCAAATCAAAGACAGAAAGTGCTGTTAGAAAGCCTGGGGATTTACAGATATTAATTCTGTTTGGATTTTACCTTTCAACAGTGAGGAAAGGTTTAAAGTGTTATTGTCATTCCCAACTGGCTGCATCTGAAATGTTTAACACAGAAGTAAGTGTAGGTCTTCAGTAAAAATTCCTAGAGCCAGCAAAATATGGGCAATATTCCTATGCCTACTTCTTGTGTATTTCCTTGTTGGCAACACTGACACATTTTAACCTGTCTCAATTGCTGAGATGTGTCTCAATTGAATTCATATTCATTAATGATGAATTAATTTCCTCTGTGTGACTCATCTCTGTGGTTGGTGTGTATCTATCACAGACTGTTAGAATACCTAGTCATGTAAACCACAAGACAGGAAAATCCTCTGGTGTGTAGAATTTTAGCCATACTTCATGGATTTGGGAAATCATATTAGAAATCTCTTAAAAAGTGTTTCTAGTGGAATGTCCTGTGCTTCAAACTTCTGTATAATAAATAAAAACCTCTACAAGACATTTTGTGATTATTGTCTTGTGTTTTCTTTTGGCTTTTTTTATTTTCTGTTTTGCTCTTTGTTTATTTAGCTCTGGGGAGTATAGAGGCCATCCAATTTGGTATTTATGCCACTTTGGCTCATTTTCTACCATATATTCCCATTAGAATTAGGAGTATAGATAAAATTTGGGTTTTTTTAATCCTAAGTAAATACCCATGGAGTTTATTTGTGCCTATAGAATGGTTTTGTTAATTTTCAATTTTCCATGCTAAGAGTTGCAGCATGCAGGCAGACCACCAAAGACAAGGATACCTGTTTCAGAAATACTTTAATTTTACTTTCATTTTTTTTCCACCTAAATTTTACTTTCCTGATGGTATCCACCCAAAGGAAAGTGTGAGTACTTATACTGCTGCATTGGAGCATATACTAAACAAAATATATTGATTCCAGGAAACAGGCATTTTTAACAGCTTGCCTGTTTTCTCTGAAAGTGTCTGAGCATTGTTTTTCCATACACTTTATCCTCTCCTCCAGTTCTCCTCAAAGGAGGCTAAAAAGTTGCTTGACTGTTCTCACACAGTTTCTGGGACAGAGCAGCAGCATCATGCTCATTGAAGGTTGGCAAGAAAACAGATAACCAAGGCCAAAATTTCTCAGTCTGCTCAGGCCCTACCAGTTGCCTTTTAGTCCAACTGCCAACTTTATATCCTACAGCAATCCCAGGCTAATCAGTGAGTGTAGCCGGTTAGCAAGGGGCTTTACAGGGCCTGAGATCATTATATCATTTTAACATTGTCAGGGTGTAATTTCAGAGATAGATAATGCAGCAACATTTGCTCATAAAACTATCTGTTAGCTGGGGAAGAAGGCCAAATAATTGAAGAAACTCATTCCCAGGAGAAGGATCCCTTATCATTAGCTGAATCTGACCCCAACACCCATCAATTACAAGGATTCTAATGCCTATGAACTTCTGACTGAGTTTTATAGATTCTTACTGGCACTTGATATGAAATTCTAGTGGAAGACTTTCCTGAAGACAATTTATAGACAAAATTGTTCTGTTGTGTCTTCCACGTTTTTGGAAGCTACACAAAATATAGAACTAAGAAATAAAACATAACAAAAAGATGGATGGATGCATGCATGGATAGACAGGTAAAGTAGCTCATAATTAAAAGGACTGGCAAATCAATTATTATAAAGAGGAACATACTGAATTTCTTGGGATTTTGCATACTTATGAAATGAGTGACTGATCCATCATTAGTAGGGGAGAGGAAAGCATTATTTCTGCCATTCAAGTATGACAAAAATGAGATATTAAACTGCTAGCTTTTCCTATAACTTATATTTTCACAGAAAGTAAAGTATGCTCATAACCAGGGTGGAGAATGATTTTTACTGTTTGTTTGGGTTTTTTCTGTTACAGTAAAGTTACATTTTAATTGTATATACCAGGAAATATACAAATATATGCTTAGCTGATTAGACACATATGTAGTAGAAGTAAGCTATGCATATCACACATTCTTTACTTTCTATACGAGGTTTTGTAATCTACTTATAACAGTAGAAACAACTTTTGGATCTGTGACCCATGATATACCTCAGGAATGTAGACGAGAGCAAAGTCATGGACAGTATAAGAAAAAATGAGTCTTGCTTGCCTTAAGACAACTAGAATCCTTAATCTGATCTTTTATTATATATTTAATATGTGAGAGGGAACTGTAAGAACATAAGAAATTTGTTACTTCAGTCAAAATCAAAATGTATATGTTTATTAGTTTGTCTTCTTCTTAAGTCAGTATTAATTTTGGACAAAATTAATTTTTTCTTTTCTCAAACTGAACTCTGAATGTTATATAAACTATTGTTCCTCAGAAACAGAGGATACAAGGAATAGGGGAGGGAGCAGTAACCATACCCAGTGGAATAAATGGGCTTTCAATGCTGGGAAAAGCTTTGTCTTTGCTTTCTGATTACTCTATCTCATTGTTTACAAACACCAGATGTCTTAGAAAGACCTCAGTTTCGCCACATATTTTCTTTCCAGATGAATCATTCCACCCATTTTAACACCAAGAAAATGCCAGTTCTTTTTTATTCTAGGGCTACCTTTCAGTAAATTCTTTTTAATGTGCTGCTGTACCTCAGAGGAAAACTGCAGGGACCTTGGGAGTCTACTGAATACTTATTTTTTTAAATACTGTGGGGAAAAACGTTTCACTAACTTAATACTAAGAACTTGAGAAATCAGTATCTCTCACCTCTTTTCCCCTTTCCATTGCACAGACTATTAACAGAACAATTTTGGGGATGCTGACAAAAACTCCAAGGTTTACAGCAGCTGGTATGTTTGGAGACAGTACCCTGGTGCCATCTGTGCCTCTCCATTTACAGCCAAATTAGTCTCCTGCCCAGTTGCAGAGTGAAGAGGAGCTGAGAGTGACAAGGAGCCTGGGCAGGTGGGGAGTAGGGAGCCAAGGGCAGCAGTAGAGTCAAATCCATGCCAAGGCTTTCAGTTTCACTGTGTCCCAGCTGCTTTGATGGACAAAAGGTAATCTCTTCAAATGACCTGATGGTTAGCTCACACTGAAGTCTGCACCCTCAGAGTATGCTTTGTCTGCAAATATACTACCAAACAAAGAGTTTGGGGCATTGCCTGTTGGCCCATAGGGTTGGTGCCAGGACATGGTTGCCCTGGTCTCCCCTGCATCACACTGCTCATTGGAAACATCCCTTGATTTATTTCCTGTTCATGCCTGAGCACTGCCTGTGGAGTGCTGCTTGATGCAGATCAAAACTGCAGGGGAGGGTGCTAACAATTAAGCATCACAGTCAATCAAGCCCTTCTCTTAGCCCTGTATCCTTACGTCGTCTGTGCCCACACAAAGTCCACAAGTGATGTTATTCAGAGAAAAAGAGAAACAATCTGAGTGATACGTTAGTGAGAAAAGACATTTAATTGATGGTAAAAATTGTCAAAGAGGTTCTTGCTTTACCCTAAGGCTTTCAGTGATACTTCAGTAGTAATGTTTGTCACCGTTACCACTGAGACACCCAAGTGCTTGCACATGTGGGTAACTGAGCATGAGGAGTCCTGAGAAATACCTGGTGCATGTATTTGAGTTCTCACAAATGTGGTTGGGTTTTTTTCTTGGGTATCTTTGTTAGTTTGGTTTGGTTTGGTTTTTTGTTGCTGTTTTTGGTTTTGATTTTTTTGTTTGTTTGTTTTAGTTGCTGTTGTTTTGTTTTGGGGATTTTTTATAACAACAAAATAATCTCTGTTGACTGCTGTCACATTAACTGGTGATTATAATTTAGTTCATTCCTGTTAGCATCATTGCTCTTTGGGTGACTTCCAACTTGTGGTGAGCTTAGCAGTTGCACTGTAGGTAGCTAATGGAGTCATGTTTGAGGGCTAATAATGATCTGTGGCAGACATGTAGTGACCCCCTTGCTTACTGAAGACAGCAACAACTTGAAGCTTTGGGGGGCCTAAGCTGCTTCTCACCTGAGTTTCCATGCTTTTAGGGCTAGTATCCTGGCTAATACTGAATGAGTCAACAAATCAACTCCTTCTATAGTGGCAACATGATTATTTCACTTAGCTAATCCAACAAGACTCAGTAAACTGGACTAGGCATTCTAAAAGTAATGTGCATCTATTTGCATTGAAAAAGTACATGCATGACCATTTATATATTGTTTTCAGTATAGTTTTCCAAGCTAAACCTATTTTTTCCAGAGATGAGAGATTAGTTTTATAATTGCTCATGATGCTTTAGAAAACTAACAAAAAGGCACACAAAGAAAAAATCCTACTGAAATAATAGGTATCCTTTGAGACTGACTGCTATATATGTTTCTCAAGACACAAAAGATCTTTTATCTGTGATAATGGGGACTGCAGATTAGTAGAAGGACAACTTAGGGCCATAGATACTAGAGATGTGATGGTGAAATAAAATGTCATTGGCATAAAAGGGTGTAAGTGCGAATTATGAAAGTGCCTACAGCTATTTGGACAGGGTAGCTGAGTTTCCTGTAGCTTTTAATTGCTTCTGTGATTATCTGCTGAAAGTGTATGTGTGCCTGTGTGCACGCATGGTTTGTGGGAGCAGTTGAATAATGGATTGACACATGCAGACATTAACAGAAAAATATCGGAGAACTGCTTGAAATCCTGTAGGAAGAAAGGAGAGCACCAGATTTGTTTATATTCATGGGATGAGAAACCGTACAATATTCATGCTAAGAGTGATTAAAGTAAAAACAGATGCACACAAAGAGAGAGGAGGCAGTTTTGCTCCTCTTACTGTGCTGCTTTGTTTAATGAAAACTCAAAATGAGTTCCTCTCTGCTGAAGTAAACTCTGAAGACTCCCCACTGAGCCAAAAGAGGGAGTTTTACAGTCCCATTCACTTTTCTTCTGCTTTCCCAGCATTGTGTCAACCTTTGCACTGTGTCACACATCCGCAGTGCAAGGGACAATACAGCTGCCATGCTCAGATTGGAGACAGGAGAGAAGAATGAATTAGTTTTTCTTTAAAAACTGTAATCTGGACTTGTGCTGCTGCACATCTCTCATTTGGCTCAGCCATCCAGATGTGCTTTGCTGTTAATGTCTGAATATGGAACTTATTTTGTTTGAAAGCTCCTACATTTTAAATGAGAATCTGGTATGGCAATTAACTGCTCCAAAAATGAATACATTCAGAGAAACACAGCAGGCTAAAGGAAAAGGGATCACAGGCCAGGGATAGAATGAGGTAATTTATGTTTAAATCTAATAGGCATGTTTTTCATATTTATATTGAATTTCAGTAGTCATTCTTGAGCCAGTGCTACTATTAAAAATAAAAGGAGGAGGAAGACATTAATAGATATAAGACAAACAAAGGAAAAAGAAATGGAGTCTGAGATCAATTTTTCACAGGTGAAATAAATTTAGAGAAGAAAAAAATGGGACTTTTCATAATATTTTATTATTTATGAACATCACATATAATTACTTAATGTACATAATTCCTGCAAAAGTAAAATAACTGCTAATTGAATATAAGTCTAATAATGGATGATATTGCAAATGATGTAAAAACGACACCATCCTGTATTGCACTCCAGAGAGAATACATGATACTCTGAGTGGAAATCACTGTAAATGTTGAAAAACAAAAAAGAAAAAAAAATCCACAAGCTCTTCCACTTTGTGATTTGCAGACACAAACATGGTTGAGACAGAATGGGACCTGCTTGCAATATATTTTTATTTAAAAGTAATTGTAATGAAAGCGTCATATAAAAAAAATAAAATTATTTTTTAATAAAGAACTCAAGAGCAGAGAATATTTTTAAATGGAAGCTCCTATGTTTCCTGAAATTTGGACATGTTTATTAAAAATATTTATTAAGAGAACAAATATAATTTAAAAACTTAAAATTTTAAACACTCATACGTAAATAAATATATCTGCATTAAAATTGAGAAAAAATATGTTATCTTGAAATTATCAGAATAATAATAGATTAACGTGCTCAGGATACTAAGTCTTTATCAGAATAGTCAGTAACCATAGTAGCTTGATAAAAAAAAATATGCTATCTGAAGGACTTCTGTTCCAGAAAGTTTACTGATGAAAAAAATCTCCAAAGAAAAGTAAATGGAATTAATCAAGCAAAGTTAAAAGGAGTTAATTATCAAAATCAAAGCCATGTAACAATATTGTTAACATACACTTTCAAGTATATCATGATTCCTGTGATAGCACCATGAGGAACAAGTAATGACATCCACAGTAAAGACCAGAAATTCTGCTGCAAGTCTTATGCAATCCATTGGGACCAAGGTTCCTATGACTGCTCAGCCAGCTCTGCTGCAAACACTTGTATCCTCCTGTTTCCATTTTCCTTTCTCATTCTCACCCTCAGTCTTGCAAAGTGCTCTGAATAGGAACATTCTAGAGGGGGTTGGAATCCAGGCAGGTTTTATCCTTTAGCATAAAGGAAGAAGGGACCCAATGCCAGAGTTGAAGCCCTTCATGCTGCTTGAACACCTCACAGCCTGGGAAGAGTTGTGTGCTCCCTGAGGTACCCTTTCCTCCCAGCCTTGGATCTGGGTCCATGGCTTCCAGGTTTCCCTTTTTAGAGAGGGCAGGGATCCTGGCATGAAGTCAGGATGCAGCCAGCATGCTCCCTTGGTCTCACAGTACAACTGTGGGCAAAATTTCAGATGTACTGCCTAAAGCTATTAAAACGGACTTGGGCTTGACAACAGGCAGCTCAGTGACCATATTTTCTCTATCAGTAGTGAAAGTCAGCTTAACATGCAGAGCTCTAAGGATTGCAAAGCACAGAAGGGAAAAAAAACAATGAGAAAAATAGATGCTGCTGCATTAAAGAAGTGTGCTACTTCACTTGGACTTGACTGTAACTTGTCACACCAGAAATTACTGCAGCTGTAGACAAGACATGATCAGTATTCAGGTATAAAAAAATTAACACAGACATGAAGGTCAGGACTCTCTGAGAAGTAGTAAAAAGATAAAGCCTCATGGGAGTGGACAGAGGCTGAGGCAGTGAAGACCAGAGAGGCAACCAGAATTTTCTTCTCCTTAACTCATACAGAGGAATGTGCCCTTGCAACAATCAGTGAAAAACATTCATAACTAATAAGCAGTGAGCCAAGTATGGATAAACTTGCTAAATTTTTATCTAATGTTAAAGCAAATAGTTTCCAATAAGAAAGAATTTTGTATAAATAACTAGACTACCTAAAGTAGCTGTAGTGAACAGTAATATATAAATTGCAGAAATGATTTTTCCCATTACAGAGAGAAAAGAGGAACGTTTTTCTGGAAGCAGGTAGTTCTCCAATTGTTAATTCAAAACTTCTTTTGTCTTTAGTTTTTTTGGGGTGCAGATAGTATTAGCCAATCACTGCTGGAGGCAGAGTACTTGGGAGACAGAAATATGAGTGGCCCACTTTGACGTAGTACAGAAATAATTAGCCCTGCCTTACCAGAGGAAAAAAAAGCAGATAGAGAAGGGAAAAAAAAAACCCAAACCCACCCCAAAAACTCCTGAAAGATTCGATTCTGTAGTCTATTCTTGAACAAGAACTGCAGGTTACACAGAAATGGATAGGTATCCCCTAGAGGAGGAGACAAGAAAGATTTGTTACAGAGACTGATCACCTGTTCATGTTACTGAATTGACTTTCAGCTACCCTTTCACGTGCACAAATCTCATCCATGAGCACACTCAATTGTGGCGTTGCAGAGGTCACTTCTGTAGCAAAGGCACCAAAACAATTTCTGCTACCACTCTCAATTTTTCCATTCTTGAAAACTGGCAATTTCATGATGCGCTGCTTCATCTTGTCTTATTCCACTGCATCTTGGGTGCCCTCTGAACCATGCTTTCTCAAATGACAAAGCCTACTGCTTTCTGTTCTTCTTCTCACATGTTTTAAAACAGCCTGTCCTTTCTCAACGAAGTCACTGCCTATCAAGCTGATGGATATTTCTGTTTTCTTGAGGCTACAGGCAGGAAAGATAATACCAAAAATCCCATGAATTTATATTTAGTAGAAAGAAAATAGCCTAGGGGCTTATGGATTTTTTTTTTTTCTGGGAAGATTGACAGAGTGGTGGTGTTAGGTCCATTGTTTCTTTCTTTGATTAGTTTTTGCTTTATGAGAAACTACTGAAAACACACTGAAAACTGTGATCAATAATGAATGTCCATGGAAAAAAAAACAATGGGATAAGCATGTGGCAACAACTCCCTGAAACTTTCACAGCTTCTTAGCTCAAGGACTCTCTAGCCTGTTCCCAGCTTGGGGATCTCCTCAGCTGAAAGCTGTTTAATAGACCTCACTGGGAGTTTTTTCTCCCATGTATCAGTTTGATTGATTCTTGAGTTTATGAAAACTGTTTCTTCAGAGCAGAACATGGGCAGGACTCCCACAGACCCTGTTGATGTGTGTTGGAGAAGTGCTCAAGTTGTTTGGTTTGAGCTCATTTGGTGTGCAGCACTGCTGAGGTCAGTTCAGCTGCTTCTCCACCACAATGTAAGGAATTCTTGAACATTTATACTTATTTGATCTTGTGCCAACACTGTCATTTACCTTAAATTGTTCTTACTTCCCTACTTTATACCTGCTTTGAGCACACTGATGGGAAGAACTCACTTAGTGAAACCATGTTATTTTAGACTTTGATTGTAACATGGGTATTCCACTTGCCTGATAAATTCTCACCTCTTTTACACACATTCCCATTTCAGCTTATCCTGCTGGAGCCTGGCTGACTAACACCATGTAGAATATTTAGATTATGACTTCCTCAGGGTCCTGCACATCTTACCTCAACTGGAAAAGCTTTCTCCAGTTTTCATTCTAGGATTGCTGTTGACTCTTTCCAGGGCTGTTTTACAGCCACCCTGCAGCTGACTCATGCACCCATTTTCTCTTCTTCCCTTATTTACCACTGCTGACACACCAGTGCCTTAGTAATCCTTCAGTGCATAACCCTGTCTACCATAATGCAAATTTCCATCTCACTTGCTATCCAGACCACACAAATTTTCCTGTGTTGTATTCCCATCTCCCCATTATTGAGAAAGTTGCCCAGATTTGAAGCACCATATGAATGGCTTAAGTGCACGTCCTTGAAAAATTGGCTCTTTCACTAACCCACGCCTTTAACCTAAGCCTCCCTGGAGCCTCTCTAGTGGAAGGCATTTTGCCATGGCAGGTCAGTTGGAAGCAAGGCAACAGCAGTAAGCTTCCTTCAGAGCAGCACATCACACACCCAGGATTACAGAAATGAAAGTGTTTGAAGGAAATGTGGTCTGTTTACCACAGCAAGCCCCATACCAGGCTCCTATGATGCTGAGCTATATCAAGGGGCAAATGTCATGACATATTACACTTCTGACAGGCCCAGTGCCACTCATGGGCACAAGGAAGGGTGCTGAAAGAGCACCTATGAGTTACTACATCTGTAGGGAGAGAGAGAGATGCAAAGGGTCATCCCAGTTCCCCAGTGAAGAGGATGGGCTTCTTATAAACTACCCATGAAGATTAACACTGGGATCAGGGAGTGCTGAAGACACAGCTACGAGGGCTTCTTTGCCAGACTTCTCCCTTTTGCAGGGATGTGACCATGTCTAGACTTCATGGGAACTTCCCTGGATGTGCAAAGGCTGGTTGTACATACTCAGACAGGCAGAAGCAGACATAAATTAGGCTAATACTAGCTGACTGAATCCTGTCAATAAAATTCCCTAATCTGACATCTTCCTTTAAAAAACATTAATAATAAAAATCCTACTGAGAAATTGAAGTTGTTTTTCTGTATATCCTCACTATCAATATAAAATGATTTAATAGTACTTGGGAAGTGACTAATGACAACATAAAATGTAACTCAAAGCTCTATGTTGCAATCAGTGATTATAACTAGCAGATTATAGCTATCCTTGATGCCCAGGTTAACCAAAGAAATAGTTACTGCAAGGTAAGACAAAATATTTAGGAAAAGTTTCAAAGAATAATTTACAAGGTATTTCTTAAAGACCTGCCTTCCAATTCATGACAACTAAACAGGCCAAAGATGCACCTTGTTAAACAGAGCCAGTACTATGTTTATATTTTCTGCTCACTATTACTTTGTATTTTAGGGAAGACTCCAGGTAATAAAAAACACAGTAATCAATACATTCTTATCAAGGAATAACTTTCCTGAATATTAGAAATGCCTGGTAATGGAGTCACTTTAACCTCAGCTAGGCAAATCTCTTAAGGACATATTCAGCATCAAATGCTGTTCATTAAGATAAGATACAAAACCAGGGCTTGTCTGCTTTGAGTAATAGCTTGGTTGACATGCAGGTAAAGTGGAACCTCCCCAGAACCTCCTGTTCTATCCAGGCAAACTTTCAATAAACTTCTGCAAGCACTTTGCAGTTGAAGTTTTGCTTCTACTTCTGGCAGTCTGGTAACTGGTCCCTCTCTGTCTCTTAGGCACACAGTCAACCTAGCTGGTTATGGCAATTACATACAATTACCTATTACACAACTGTGTATCAACTTAATTCAGAGTTCTATGTGTTTACCCTCTTCTGTCCAGTCCAAAGCTCATTAAAATAAATTTGAAAAACCCCAAAGCTGCTGATGTCAGTGGAGATTGAGTTAGTTATGGCCATGCTCTCACAGTTCTCTTCACTTTAGAGTTTGTTTCTTTCTTTTCATGTTCAGTTACTGTATTTTGTTGTGGTTTAACCCCAGCTGGCAACTAAGCACCACACAGCTGCTCACTCACATCCTCAGCAGTGGGATCAGGGAGAGAACTGGAATAGTAAAAGTGAAAAATATTTGTGTGTTGAGATAAGGACAGTTTAACAGGTGAAGCAAAAGCCACACACACACACAAGCAAAACAAAACAAAGAATTCATTCACCACTTCCCATGGGCAGGCAGGTGTTCAGCCATTCCCAGGAAAGCAATGCTCCATCACATGTAACCATGACTTAGGAAGACAAACACCATAACTCTGCACATCCCCCTTCCTTATTCTTTCCCCAGCTTTAAATGCTGAGTATGGTGCCATACAGAATGAAATGTCCCTGTGGTCAGTTGGGGTCAGCTGTCCCAGCTGTGCCCCCTCCCAACTTTTTGTGCACCACCAGCCCCCTTGCTGTTATCTGAAAAGGTCTTGATGCTAAGCCCTGCTCAGCAATAATAGAAACATCTCTACATTATCACTGTTTTCAGTACAAATCCAAAATATAAACTCATATCAGTTACTATAAAGAAAATTAACTGTACCCCAGACAAGACTAGAGCATATTTTTGTTTTATTTTATATGAATCTCTAGCTTTGGTGCTACAAAGCAGTTTTCAGTCTCCTCAGAGTCACCCCACCTACCGGCAATCAGAATAATGGATCACCTCAAATCTGCCATTTCTCCTGCATTGTCTGCACAACAGTTTCAGTGTCAGGGAAAGTGAAAAGATGTGAATATATGTTAAAAGAAATTATCAGTAAAATCTGGCAACATGTTTCTTCTAACAGAATAACCCCCATTCCAACCTATAGAACAAGCTACAATTGTATTTGTACTATATTTTATAATAGCCCTCTTCCAAAACCTCTTTCTCCAAAGGGCTGATCATTAAAAGGCAGTGACAAAATTCAAAGGTTCTGTTTCTAAAAGAGGTATGTAATGGCTGGGGTTTTTTTTCAGGTTCCAGAAATAGATATAAGAGATAAAATAATCCACAGGGAACTTCTCTGTCGTAGCATGTATACTGGAGAGATCAATTACAAGAGCTTGAAAATGTGAAACCTCATCATTAGAAGTGTTATTCAGAGCCTGTATATCCCTCTGAATGTTGGGGAAAAAAAAACAAAACAGGTTAACTTACCTGAGCAGTAAATCCTCCCAAAGACATTGCTTTAACTGATGGGAATTTTGAATGCTAGTCCAAGATGCCTATAAACACTTATTTAATACATTAAATAAAAATACACAGATTAAGTGGGAAAAGTGAATATTTTTTTATTTTCATTAGCCAGAAGATATAATTATCTAATAGGGGGTTTTTTTAAGTCTTTCAAACTAACATTTCTAGATCAATAGACAGGTTTTGGCTAGAAAGCTTTCATTCAGTAATGGATCAGGATAGTGTTTCCAGCCACATTGCCTGTAAAAAAGGTCACAATGCATTTTTATGACCTTCTGCCTCTTTGCCCTGGTATCCAAGGTACAATGATACAGAGGGTCTCAAATGACTCACACAGAAGGGGTCAAAGCCAAAATGTTTTCAACCTGTAGCAATCATGCCAGAGCACCACGAGTACCTCTTTCACACCTTATCTTTCATCTTGTCCAAGAGGCATTGTTTTGCTGTTTTAAAAAGAAAGCATAAAGCGTGTTATAATATGTCACATTTGTGTAAGAGGGGTGTCGTTTCTAGCATTTTTTTTCATGGTTTTTATGGTGGTGGGTTTATATTGTTTGCACTGTGTTTCATAAAAAAAAACCCTTTTGTGTATCATCTTAGTATTATTTTAATAATTTGTATCATCATGAATGCCATCCCTTTGAGTCAACTCTTGGCCTCAAAACTTCTGATGTGAGCAGAGTGGATTTTCTTTTCCAAACAGGTGTATTGCTTTCTTAAAGAGTATCAGGTCCTGTTTCTTTAATGTTAGTGTCTTAATTTCCCCATATGACAGAATGCCCGATGGCATTTATCTCACATAAAGTAAGCAGAGAGTAACCATTATAACACTTGAATAGGGTAGTTTTACTTCTCCTTTTATCTTCATTATTCTTTTGTCACCTTTTGCTAAATAGAAATGCTTCTCAGTTTTGTTATTTCCCCATATTGTGGATTTTCCCTTCTCTTGCCTCTTCGTAGAATCATAGAATCATTGAGGTTAGAAAAGACCTTTAAGCACGCTGAGTCCAAGCATTAACCCAGCACTGACAAGCCCACCATGCCCCTAAGTGCCATGGCTACACGTCTTTTAAATATTTACAGGGTTGATGATTCCACCCCTTCTCTGGGCAGCCTGTTTCAATGCTTGGCAATCCTTTCCATGAAGGAATTTTTTCTAATATCCAACCTAAACCTTCTCTGGCACAACTTGAGTCGATTTCTTCTTGTTATATCTCTTGTTAGGTGGGAAAAGACACTGATCCCCATCTCACTAGAGCCTTTTCTCAGGTACTTGGGGAGAGATAAAGGTCCACAACGAGCCTCTTTTACTCTAGCCATACAATTCCAGCTCCCTTATGCTTCACATAAGACTTATGCTCTTAACTCTTCCCCAGCTCCATTGCCCTTCTTTGGACACACTCCAGCACCTCAATATCTTCCTGATAATGAGGGGCCCAAAACAGAGCACATGATTCAATAAGCTTCTTCACACATTTTCTCTTCCCCTTAGCCCAGCAAAATTTCTTTTAAAATTAAATTAAACACTATTACCCACCAAAATAAAGTGAAGACATCCAAACATTTATTAGAATTGCTTTCAGCTGCTACTAATTGCTAAATTTTCCCAAGTTTTATTTTGGGAATATTAACAGGTGTGAGCCCAAACCATGCCTTTTGCTGTGGCAAGATTTTAGCAGTACCAAGGACTGAGTTGCAGTGCCCAGGAATGTTCTCTGATGGTCTTTGGTCTGTTTCAACATAAGGTACCGAAAACAAAGTAATTTAGTTCTCTCTTAGACACACGATACCTTTTTAAAAGTGGATTGCCAGAAGCTGCCCACAACTGGCAAAGAAAACATTTGCTTTTGAGCCAAGAAACAGAACCTAAGAAGAATATAATTCCATGCATCCTTGAGCATCCCCAGTGACAGTAGGTCCCTTTCTCTGCCCAGGAAATTGAGCTGAGACTTTTACGTTCATGTCCAGTTACCATAGACCAGACATGGCATGACTGGTTTTACCACATTCATCACATTTACATGAAAATTATATCAAGTCCACATTGTTTCATAAGGTCCGTTGAGCTCAGCAGACAAGCAATCTACTCCCATGGAAAAAAAGAGCAAGTCTGGAATTAAAATATTTTGTGACATGACCATATCCGCATCTGCTGTTACTGGTGAAGGAGCAGTAATCTTCTATTAAATTGCAGTGAAATATTTTGGACATTCTATTTTAACTTAGCCATTTAACTAAGCATTTTAAGTCGAAATCTGTTGGGGAATCACAGACAGAGGCATACACAATATACTCTTTGCTAATAAATGAGCAACAATATTTTTTTCATATTTGTGTCAGAATTCTTCACAAATCCCCACTCATCATTTCTGCTTTTTTATTTCAGAAAGTTATTTGGGGAAATCCAGTATCTGCATGAGAAAAGGAACAGAGAAAAAGTGGAATTTCCACAAGCCTCTATTCAAGACTTCTTTGAAGGAAAAAAACCAAAATTTTACAGCTAGTCATCAGTCTCACTGTTTTTTTTTCCTTCAGTTTCTATGTGGTGCAATTCTTTTATATTGAATTCTTCAACATCTTCAGATCCCCTGTCATTAGGAAGGTTCAGGCAGAGGGAGAGAATTCAGTGTCTGAAGTAGGTCAGTGTGGAAGGAGGAAGACTGAACAGCTGGAGACTTTCCCTAAGTTCAAAGACTCAAAGACCGATTGAGAGTGAGCAGAAAAATTACTTGGGGAAATGTGGGAAGTTTCATGGTTTGACTAAGCCTACACATTTTGGAATTGGAAATTATTCTGGAAACTTTATAAAACATACATGTTTGTTTGCTTGTTTCCACCACTTTGCAAAACAAAAGATATCTTGAGTGGAAAGGAGATATTTGGAGAGCATAAGATCAGGTTATTGAGGCATTCAAGGAAGCCTGGGTTGTTGGAGCCCTGGTGCTTTTAGAGTGCTATGTGATCAACTTTCCATGAAAGGATAACAGGCTGGAGTGAACTTGCATCCAGAACAAAAAAGGCACAATTGTACAAACAAGAGCAAAAGAGTGTATGTTGAACCTATTTACAGGACTCATATGAAAGTCTAAGAGCATATCAGTATGAGGAAAATAAATAATTAGATAAACTGGTAATATCTGAGGAATACATTATAAAATGTGAACCATCCTTTCTTGACAATGGAACCTTGTTCTTTACAGAACTGTTTTTTATAATTTCAGCCTTCCTTTTCAACTCATTCTTTTCTCTTTTCACCTGGATTCTGCTTAAGTTGGCCTGAAGTTTTCAAAAGAATTTATCATTATTTATCATAAATTATTAATTAATTTATTACTAAAAAATTATGTATCATAATTTTTTCAAAAGAATCTGAACTTAATTCTACACTGGCTTTGATTTGGAACCCTAGAACTCATTCACTGAGAGTTTATTCATTTATTTGTAAATTCAGCAGTTTTGCATGACCAGTGACAGGAAAATTATCTACACCAATCCTTCTCAACAACTGGCATATCATTCTAAATCTCATAGATATTATGACTGTTAGTCATCTGAGAGCAAAACATGATGAACTGGGTGTTCACTTCGTAGCACTGTCCTGGTAATACAGCATTCTGTTAGAAACTCATGCTAATGAAGTCATAGTATTACTTCAAGCAGAGAATATACCATCATGTCAATTAGCAAAATTTTTCCTTGCTATAAATTTTTTTAAACTTTATTGGGCTTTCTTAATAAAATAATTTACTAAAAAATTGTGATATGGTTAAGGAAAAAGAAAATGTTGGAAATAAGAATAGCAAGACCATCTATAATCACCAGTTTAGTGTATCACTGCATTGTGATGGTTTCTGAACTAAGTACTACAAAAATAGTGACATTACAGAGCAAATAGAAAGGTTGATTTTTTCATTTGCTCTTAAACTTATTTTTTACTTTTTATCAGTTCTCACTTTAAAGATTTCTGTTTTGCTTTATTCCAAAGTCAGGCTTGAATGAACTCATATTCTTCCTGCAGTCAATAATAGGAGCACTTATAGTAGCTTGTCCTACAGTCTATTTCATGTCTGCATTATCACTTTACATGACATGACATAGATTCCTGCTTCATCTTTGTAGGAAAGCACAATCACCAAAACAGTAATATGCTGTTCTGAAAACAACTGGGCTTGATATTTCATATCTCCATTTTCTCAGATGACAAACCCTTTTTTTGGACCAACAGATAAGTAATTACTCATAACCTGCAATTAAGCATTGATTTCACATTACATCAGTCCTACATAGACTCAGTCCTGCTTACACTATTTATATGTGAATTCTTTTTGAGACTGTAACCAGTCATGAGGAAGTTAGCAGCATTTGGCTGCTAAACCTCTTCTTTTCTGTCTCCCACTTCTGTTGTTCACCCCCGAAGTATGATGAGACCAGCATTAACCACTTATTAACTGCAAATCTACCGTAGATATGATTTTGTGTGGGAAAAAAAAAAAAAAGAAAACAACCTATAGTCAAACTTGGGAGTAATGAAATGCTGGCACTGTGGAGTGAGTTAACTGTGCCTGAGTTAAAACAAAGCGGTCCCTTTTAGAGGCTGCCATCAGATACCTTTCTGAAGAGGGAGTCTCTGCCGTTATTCCTTGCAGACACAGTGAATATGCACTGATCCTCTGCTGCTGCAGCTTTTGTTCCCAGGCCTTCGTTTTCAATGGTTGCCATAGAATCTCTCCATTATCATATGAAAAGAGACACACACACACACACACACACACACACACGAAACAACCGAAAGCCTGTTGCTAAAGCCATAAACACTTTTGAATTTTCATGTAAAAGAAAAAAAAAATATCTGGAAGTGAAATGGTCGCTGAGGCAGAAGTTGTTTTTAGCTCTCCTCCCGTCTTTCTCCTTAGAGATGACTTGATTCCTGTTTCACTTTTAGCGACAAAAACTCCTTACTGGATCTTCTTCCTGACTGCCATAACAATTACAGGCTATTTATCCACAAAAGTGGTTTTAATTGCCTCTTAAGTCAAGGGATAGTCATGTATTTTTCTTGCCTAATTTGTTATGCAGGCTGTCCTGTTTTAGCATGCCTTTGACTTGAAGATTTCAGTATCCAGTTCCCAGAGTCCAGCTTCAAAACAGACGTGAAGGCCTACTGAAAACTGGAGAATAAACACATAGTCCTTAGTATACAAACTTCTTTTTATTACAAGACTGCTAATTTGCTGTAAATAGAAGAAGTATTTATTGCATTTAAGTTATTTGGGATGAGATGCCCTGGAAAAAAACACATTTTTCCATATAGCCATTTAAACAATGAAGCCCAACCCCATTTATGAAGACAGTATGCTGGAGAAATCAGACTCCACTGAATGGAGCTTTTAAATAATTTTTGCTGTTTCACTGTTTACTTCAGAGTAAAAGATGTAAAGAAAAGATTTTTTTTTTAATCTCAGGGCTTTGATATAAAACAGAAGCTTTGTTTTGAAAGACCACTCATGATGTATATTTATAAGAATACCTCCAAGAACAGGTAAGGGAACATAATATAAACACCTCACTGCATCATCATGTAAAAGAGTGATTTTCCAATTCCTTGAATTCTACTAACTTCAGGAAGATCAGGATTTTTCATAAGGAAACTGGAATGGTTCCCCACATCCCTGCAAATTGTTTTGAGCAGATATGATGCTGTCATGTGCATACAGCATGGATGTAAGAATACTTTTGTACCCTCTTCCCTACTTCAGGCAATGGTGATCAAAATTTGGAATAAAGAAAAATAGTTAAGAAAATTCACATTTTTCTGACAGAACTACTCTGTTGAAAAGCTATTTAATAATATATAAATTTAGATATTCCATATATATATTTTTAATCTCCCTGGATTTATCTTTAGACAAGCATTCAAAATACATAATCTTATTCCCTAAACTTTATTAAATCTCCTTTTCTTCTACTGCAGCCAGATTTTATGTCTTTGTTTCATTCCTTTCACACTACTTCAAATAATTCCACAAGTATACAGCAACAAGCAAACTTCGTTTTCTGGCTAGAAATGGAAAATTACATTGTGTTCTACTTACATACATATCAAGATTTTGTAGTTTCTGATTTTTTTTCCTTTCTGCTGTTAATTTCAATGTCTTTCCTGTTTATTACTCTCCAAGCATGGCAGAAAAGGAGGGTAATGACTTGGCTTGTGTGAATCTCCAGCACCCAAAGTCAGAAGCTCTTTGCTCCAACTATCATTGCCTGTGCCTGCACTAGTAAAGAGCTGGAGACAAAATGTTTCATAAGAAACGTAAGATAACATGGAAAACCATGAAACATCAATGGAGAAGTTATTTGAAAAGGCAAAACTATGGAACGGCTGAGGGACAGAGGGCAAGCTCATGAGGTGGGATCAGAGGCAAGGTCAACAACTGGATATGAGGGTCAGCGTCTGCTATAGAGTGCTCAGTAAAGACAAGTAAATGGGGAAATACTTCTTTAAACTACTGGAGGAAGCCAAATGATTGCATGTGCTAGTTCTCTTTGAAGACAGTTGAAGTTAGCCCTGCTTTGAATAAGGTCTAGTCCAAACGACTTTCTGAGATCCATTCAAACATAAATTATTCTATGATTTCTTTCCCACGAAGTGGAAAAAAAAAATCATCTTTTTATATTCTTTTCTGCACTAAGTAGAGTTTTGAAGATAACTCACTGGCAACCAAACATCATTAAACTGCAGTCATCTCTAGAGACCAGACCTCTAACCTCAGAGTAATTACCATGAAGAACAAATCAGAACACTGCAAATGAGACCAGATTATTCAGAGCATGGCACATCTTCACCTTTAGAAGGCATGCCTAGCTTCCTTGGGACTGCAGCCATCAATACTATTATCTGGAACTTGTCTTACATGCCCTGTATGCTTGACAGCTTTGTTACACCTACAGCAGGATGGAATCTTCTTATCTGAGATTTAAGAATTTAACTGTTAGAAATTAAACTTCTTTGCCTCTTGTGTCATGTGAAACAAGTTTTCTAATGCTCAGTAAAACAGGATGAATCTACATTAGCATCTTAGTGCATTTTTAAAGGCATAGCTTGTGCACCCTGAGCTACAATGAAGAGTTTTGTTTGTATCACAGCAGACTCAAAGAAGCTGAATTAAACTTAGGGTTGTATAAAGCTAAGAAAAAAGATTTTTATCAGGATGTTCTCTCCTGCTTTTTAAATTACAATGAAAATTGATCCATAGGATTAGACACAGCCAATTCTAAGTGACTCCCACTGCAAAACTGTGTGGCACAGACACCTGGTGTTCAGCTCTCTGTTCATTCCACACACCCTTTTTGACAGAACTGCACACTTGTTAATGTGGGCATAAGCTTTAATAAAAACTAAATGTCTATTTATTAGTGAACAACTTCATGCACTTTTAAGCACCACAATTATATATGCTTGAGTTTGGAAACTAAAGATGGTGTGATGGGGAAAAATATCCATAGTGGTTAAATAGTATTGTCACAAAATGTTAGCATCTTTGACTGTAGGCATATGAATATAATTTGCATGTTGATGTTCTTGTATTTCTGCCACATATTAATATTTTATTTTTCCTGCAAATATTTCTTCTACTAGAAAGCACTGGACAGAACTACCACTACGAAACTTATTTTTTTTTCACTTTTCAGGTAACACAGCTCATTTACAGGAGTCTAATATCTTCAATATTGGTCTTATTTGATTAGACTGCTTATTACGCTACATGAACAGAACTATTAAAAGTTAAAACTATTGTTATTTTTGTTTTTCTCTATAAGAATTTGCATACAAGGTTCATATCACAATATCTGAAAAGATTTAAATGTATAATATCCTTCACCTGTAAAATTAGATACATTTGTTTGACCATAGATAATTTCCTAAAACACAAAAGGAAAACTTTAAAACCCATTATGCTGCTAGTTCACGACCCTATGAATAATATAGCACAACACTGGGAAAAAGGGGATCTTCTTCCTAATCAAGTGTCAAGACTCATTTTTCACAGGTATTCAGTATTTAGCAGTACACTCAGTTGCACTGAATCTGGAAAATTAGCATACCACAAAGGGCTAATTGGTGAGCAGACATTCTTCAACTCTTTATTTGGTTTCATTTCCTTCATCAACTCCAACTTTACTCCAACAAAAACAAAAACCTTGCTTCCTTTGTGGAGCAGAAAGCCTGGCTCAGTTCCATCATTCTTCTTTTCACTTAGTTGCCTTCTATATCCTATGTCTCTTGCCTTTAAGAAGCCCAGTCCATCCCTCTTTTAATCAATGTGATGCATCACCCAAAGTACCCTTCTTGTTGTTGCACCTGTTACACAAAGAACAGAGATACTCAGAAAAGTGCTACTGAGATTCAATCCAAACATTACTGAGTGTCTGCATAGACCAAAACCTGCCCAAAAGAGATGTGAACCTCTGTCTTCTAAGCAAAGCAGAATCAATCTTACTGCCATCAGTAACTCAGAGGCAGGGGAAAGGCACATGTCACAATCTCCATCTCTCACATCCTCTCAGGAGCAGCAACGAAAGCAAACCCAGCACTTCAAGTCTCAGTCTTACAGACTCCCTCCTTTTTCCACCCCATTCTCTCCTTTTGGTAGGACCATCCAGGTCTCAAACACTAATATCTGATATGAAAATGAAGTGATTTTATATCACCTATCCAAAAGCACTGGCTTTGAAAATGACCTTAATTTTTTTTTTTTTAGTTTCTTATGGATTAATATTAATCAATGAAACTATTGTTTCTATGTGATTTTAAATGTATCTGTTTACAGTCCTCCCTCCTATGAAAAGATTTTTGGAAAAGTAAGTGGGCACAAATAAAAAAAACCAAGGAATCTTTAATTAATTAAGAAAATATAAAATACATAGTTTAAATTTTTTTCAAACACAAAATTTTTCTCTTCATCCTGTGTGACAGCATAGTTTAGGATGGAATTGCAGGCTTGTTAGTTCTCTATCTCTTCCCAACACTGATGTGTATCATATGGCCCCAGAGGCAGAGGACATTCCTAAGCAGAGCCAGCAGCTGCATAAAAGTTTCATCCAAAGCAGAAGCAGCTGCATGTCTTCATAAACACTGGACACTAGCACTGTTTTCCAAATCCGGCTACACTATTCCCAGCTGAGGAACTTCCTACCCATGCTCTTGAGACCTGTATTTCCATCCCCTCCCAGCTCTCTTGCAACTTCTCTTGTGCCAGCTTCATTACATCTGTTTGCTATATTCTCCTTTACATGCTTCCATCTTTCCATAGCGCTGTAGTACCTTCTGATTTTTTCAAACCAACTAACTGTTTCCATTCTGTTTCTAGCTACCATTTATTATCTGTAGCTATGCAATTAGAAAAAAAAAATGAAAAAACCCAAAAAAGAACAGCCTGTCTTTCATCAATATATGACAGAGAAAAGGAAAACTTCATTTGTATATTCTTGAACCTTAGCTAGAACCTCTAGGTGCTTTGGCACCATGCAAAATAGTAAGTTAAACACAATGGCTTCTAAAGACAAGTTGGAATGATGAGCAGGAATAGAAAAGTTTATTTAAAAGGCTGTGCCAGATCAAAGGTGCCATGTACTGGAGAATGCAGATGGCAGTTGTTGCCTGTGGTGTGTGAGAACACCAAAATTAGGATCTGTAAAACACCATCTGCAATTTATAATTGCCATGGTTTCACCCCAGCCAACAGCCAAGTCCCACATAGGTGCTCACTCCCTCCCCCACCAGCAGAACTGGGGATGGAATCAGAAGGGTAAAAGGTAGAGAACCCATGGGTTGAGATGAAAGCAGTTTAATAGGGAAAGCAAAAGTTACACACACCAGCAAAGCAAACCAAGGAATTAATTCACTGCTTCCCATTGGTAGGCAGGTGTTCAGCCATCTCCAGGAGAGCAGGGCCCCATCATGAATAACAGTGACTTGGGAAGACAAACACTATCGCTCCAAATATTCCTCCCTTCTTCCTTCTTCCCTCTACTTGATATATGAAGCATGAGGTGATATGGTCTGGAATATCCCCTTGGTCAGCTGGTAACTGTTTTACATGGCAAATGACAGAAAACTCAACACCTAGGATCATAAAAATCTAATTTTTGGGTGGTTTTCAAGGTTCTGTACAGTGACAAAGCCTACAGTGCCAAGGACCAGGCATTGTAATTTACTCAGGCTATATATAATTCCTTTCTTTAAACCCCACATTTGGCAAATTGCACCTCTGATGGTTCTTCATCTTGCAAGCAGTCTAATAGTCCCCATGATTAGGAACATTAGAGCCTCAGGAAGCAATAAGAAATTATCAGTTCACTAAGGTGAGTCCATCCACAAGACAAGTTAATGACTCCCATGCAGTCTATGAAATAACTGAAGGGCATATAGCAGTGGATATGTGACAGTGAATCTCTCTCCCTTTTCACATAAAAATTTTCAAATTCTTCAGGAAGCCCAGAAAATGATGCTCAGGACCAATGTTTAGAAGATAGAATTCATCAGGAAAACGATGGGTTCTTGGGTCTCTGTAACCTTTGAGAAAGGGTAATTTTGTCTTTGAAGTTGTCATGCCTTGTGCCTTATAATTACTTCCTGGTTGACTTCCATGTTCACCATGCAGGTTAGGCCAGCCTGGAAGACAAAGGAAAACTTAGAATTACAGTACTGTGAGCACAACAATGCATCTTTTCCATTTATATTGAAACCCTGCGGCAATTTGACTTCGTCATTTTGACTTAGTTAAGGCTAGGTTTGGAGAATTTCAAGGTTTTTTTCCACTAATAAAGGAAGAGAGAGATTTACTTGCCTGAAAGCTAAGCACTACACTATTGTGGCAAGGCAAGTCACAGCTGGGTCTGTCAAAGGGCATGGGAGAGCAGGAAGGTGTACAGCCAGCCTAGGCATGAGTGGTGGGAGTGCTGCCCACCAAGAGCAGTCTCCTGGCCCTGGCAGCTGTCAGGCCTCCCTGCACCAAGAGCCAGATCTACAACCTCAGCATAAGGACAAGCAGATGACTTTCAGTCCAAGTGAGCTGAAATCATGTCAAATACCCAGATGCTGAGGTGAGTAAATAGCTGCTATTAAGTTTTTTCAACTTAATTTTTTATTTTCTTTGCGGAGAGGTTGTCAACAGGTAGAAGGTCTGAAGTGCTTGGATGTTTTTGAAGGCTTAAAAGACACCAGTGGTGTGATTTATTAAAAATCTTTTGACAAGGAGTCTGAAGCTTTCTGATGTAACAGACCTTGATGAGTTCCTCTTTGCCCCTCTCCCCTCTCCAGAGTGGTTTGTTCACTTGCAATTACAGTTTGAAATCTCTTAGGAAATTCATTTACACAGAATACAACATCTGTCCCCTACTGAGGATATGGTAGAACACAGGACCCTGAGGTAAGCCTAGTTTTGGTGTTGCAACACACTGGCAAGGAGAGCTATATGGGCAGGAATTCTGGACACCTTCCCACTCGCTGTGGAGTGGAGGCATGCACACGAGCAGTGATCATGGCATATCTAAGACCTCACAAACACACAATATCCCCTAGTCTGTGCTGATTTGCTCTACTTACCATGTCCTCAGAGATGTTTCTTACATGAGGGCTTAGAAGGATCACTGGCTACCAGCTTCTTGCTAGACATAGTTTAAGCCACTGGCCATCAGCTGTCACAGAAACTTCCCCACTGTATGAAAACTGCAGTGTTTGAAAGAGTGCTGAGCTCAAACAACTCAAATATCTACACACCCGGAGATAAGGATGGCTCTTCTGAAGGAGGAATGTTGAGAGATGTACTTTTCAATTTCATCAGAACCACTCTGGTACCTTGCACTGTTTTCTGAGAGCCTCACAAAGTACCACTTTAGTGCCGTGTTTTACTAGCCAGCTGAGAGAGATATGGAGCTTGAGCCATTTACAATACTGGTATGAATAGCAAGAGATGAAAACACTTAACAGTTTTTTAAGGCTAAAAATAAATGAGAAAACACAACCAGGAATTATGTGTATACAGCAGAAAGAAACCTAAATGAAACACTCACCCAGAGGAGCACTGCCAAAAGCAAACCGAAGAATTAAGTGATTTGTGAATATCTGGGATTCTCTGTGTGATTCGCACAACTGATTTCCAAATTATTTTGCAAAATGAAATGTATTTCTGATGCCTGCCAGCCTGGAAGCCTGGCTGAACCATTCCCAGCACCCATGAGGGCAGGAACAGTCACAGATGGGCTTGGGAGATGTTGAGCATTGTTCTTTTGGCTGGCTAGCAAAAATGCTCAGGTGCTTCAAGAGCATCTCAGAAATAGGTGAAACATGGAGGGGAAAGCAAATTTCTTTCATAACACTTGTCCCCTTTTGACTTTCTTGTGATTTTGCATATTTTTTGCCTATTCCTATTTCTATGTGCACATCTCCAAGCTTAGCAAACATAAAGTCAGCAACATTAAAAAAAAGAACAAAATATTTAAAAAATCATCATCATCTGATTTTCTCAAATCTCACCACCATTATAAATAGTGTTTTGGGCTCTCTTTTTCTTTTTATGTTTTCTCAGTCATAATCAGAATCACAGAATATTCTTAGTTGGAAGTGACCCACAAGGATCATCAAGTCCAATGCAGGACATCCCCAAAAGTCACACCATGTGCCTGAAAGTGTCATCCAAATGCTTCTTGAATTCTGTCAGGTTGGTGCTGTGACTATTTCCCTGGGGAGCTGTTCCAGTGCCCAACCACCCTCTGGCTGAAGAACCTTTTCCTTGATATCCAACCTCAACCTCCCCTGGCACAACTTCAGGTCCTGTCACTGGTGACCACAGAGATCAGTGTCTGCCTCTCCTCATCCCCTCACGAGGAAGTTGCAGACTGCAATGAAGCCTCCTCTCAGTCTCCCCTTCTCCAGGCTGAACAGAACGAGTGACCTCAGCTGCTCCTCATATGTCTTCACTTCAAGACCCTTCACCATCTTTGTAGCCCTACTTTAGACACTCTCTAATAGCTTGATATTTTTTTTATATTGTGTCACTCAAAACTGCCCACAGGACTCGAGGTGCAGAGCAGAGTGGGACAATCCCCTCCCTTGCCCAGCTGGTGATGCTGTGCCTGATGCATCCCAGAGTATCACATCTGTAAAAGACTAAATTAATGTCTGAGAAGAGCTGCCTTTAAACCACCTCCTCCTGTTTCTAACACATAGACCAAGGCAAACATGCAAATATATGGACAACAGCCAGGATACTGTAGTGAGAGCAGCTTTAGTCCTGCACATCTGATTGCACTTATTCCTGTGTTATCAAAAAATCAAAATAATAGGACAAAATGAAATATATTTATGAAACCAAAAATGGCAGGATATTGGGAGAAAGGGTTGGGGATGCATGAGAGAAAATCAAGAATGAGACATTCGGGGCAAGGGAAGCATCTGGTTAATTTTGCCAAGGAAAGCAAAATAAGTCAAAAACATTCATCAGGATAAGCAATGTATTAGAAGTACATAAATAATACCTCATCTAAATCTTTTCCTGGCTTCCAGTGCTGTTGGAAAGCATTAGTTCTTCTTCGTCATGTCTGTTAAGCACATTCTTGCGGGGGGAGGGGGGAGAAGGAGGGCAGTGAAGGAAAAAAAAAGAGCAGAGAGTGAACTTAATCTTGGAATCCTGAAAAAGTCGCCTGTGTGCTTTTTCTAGCCTCTGGTACAGCAAACCAGGTTGCTATGGTAAAATGGGTCAGAGCAGTAAGCAAGTTAGCTTGTGCAACAAAATCAGACTCCTGGTGCAGTGATGGGAGGCAGAGGCCAAAGCACACAGTAATCTAGAGCTGAATCTAGGTCACTGGGGTGCTTTGTAGCTGCAGCTGTCCGTGTGGGACTGTGATCTCCGGCAGGGCTCACAAAACCATCCTGACGGCTGGGCTCCTGCTCAACGGTTACGGGTGTTCTGGGGGAGCTGTTGCTTTGTCTCCTTCAAAAACAAATTATAATTTTAGATTTTAAATTATGGATGCATACGCAGGCAGCATGTGTCTCTGTGTGTATTATGTATGCACATTTATTTTAAAATAAGAGATACTCAGCAGGCACATGGCCCATATTTTGGGAACCCATTACACAAATTAGCATTCACACTCCAAATGATCATTATCACATATTTATGGGAACTGTGCATCCCACTCCACGAAGGCTATAAAGATCTGCAAGCAAACATAAGAAATCTCTTCTCCAGCATATCTAACGAATTCCCCCTCCCCTCAGACAAACACCCTCCCAAAAAGCCTGGGAAAAGAAAAAAGGCTTTGGAGAATGTCAGGGAGGTCGTCCCACGGTTCAGTCTCTCACATCCCCCTACAGACATATGCTGATACACCCATCCGTGCAGCAATCTATTATTATCATTTACTCTTCTGTGACTGTTAAAAAACAACCAAAAAAAAAGAAAGAAAAAACCCAACAAACAGCCCCCACCCCCATCAACAATCAGTTAATAAAAAGCCAGAGAATGGGGCCAAATCAGGAGCAGAAGTAAATCAGCATACCCCCTGCGGATGCTGATGGAACTACACACGCTCAGAGTTTAGACTTAAATACAGACATGGTCCTTTCACACCGGGGGGGGTGAAAAATGACCCATAATGGAGATTCATATGAAATACAGGAAAGGCACACTCCTATGTGATGAGGTTGGCAGCTCTTTGGGCATGAGGGCTATCATATTACCAATTTTTCTGCCTTTTTCTTTCATATGTTTAGAAATTCTGCCAGGCAGAATTTCCTATATTGGACTGGGATTCTAGGCTATACAGAAGAGATTCTGGATACATCCCCTGTACAATGATGCATCAGCTTTCAGTGCACACAGAGCAAGTCTAGAGTTTGACACCAGATCTACTGTGTGTGCAGTGATTGACTCCATAACAAGTACATGGTGGGTCTGAAGCTCCCCAGAAGCCTCTTGGCACATGGCATAAGTGCTGAATAGTTCTTATATACACCAAAGGTCTGGCACACTGGTTGCCAAATATGTAACTCTCATGTGTCACATTTTGTCTGTCTTGTGTAAAAATCTGACATAAGCATACAATAATACTAGGTAGAGATATTAATGAAATGATGAAATATGAACCTTTTCTATTTGGATTTGGGACAGTATTGGACAGATGAATTTTCCTTCTCACAACCACAAGAATTTAGACATTTTCACTTGTCCATTTACACTGGACAAAATATCGCTCAATGTAATTTGGTTTTGTTCAGGTCACATCTCTCATACTATATCATGACATTTTGCCCATTTCCAGTGAGTGTGAGGGCACAGGAAGGACAATAGACAACAATAACTTGGAGTTTCAGAATCAGTGTTCGCCTACATAAATCACGTATGACAATGAAGTTCCTGCCCTCCAAATCCCACATTTTAACATGGATGACTGAGATTAGAAATGTGTTAGGAATAATTTAAAAATTAGGCCAGAAGTAATCCATGACAAGGTCACCATCCAAAGACAGACGAGGCACCAGTGCTTATTCAATTAACTAAAGAGTAAAATCAATTATTTTTTTTCTTGAAAAAAATTAACAATGCATATTTTTATTAGGGACGACATTTCAGCTGTTATACAGGAGGAAGGTATAACAGCTGATGGTCAATGCTTTGAACTTCATCTGACAGTAACCTGATTCCCAGAGTGAACTGCTTGTCCCTCCCCATGTGAGAAACACCCCCAAGGACATGGGCAGAGGAACTAATCAGCATGGACCATGGCACAGACTGTGTGCTTTCACAAGCTGAAGCTGTCAGACATGCCATGAGCATGGCTTCTGTGCACACCTCTACAGACGTCTGAAAAACCAAGATGAAACATGTACAGACCATATATCAAATGTCAGTTTGTAATCAAAGTGAAATCTCTCATTTCCTCATACAGAACTGCTAACATGATGCAAGAGTGCTGGGCAACTGCCCATTCTACTGAACTGCAGCACACATAAATAGCTTACAAATGCTGGAGGTAGAGGCACACCTCACACCCAAGCAATATGACATATTCCTTCTAGAGAAGAAGAGCAGAAAGCAAAAAGAAAAGAGAAAAAAAATGTCAAGAGAGGTTCAAGGATGGTCCTCACTCTTGATAGTCACTGACAAATTCCCTTCTCTTAGCAGTAGTGAAGACTCTAGACATTAAAAAGGCCTTGACTCATTCCATCACATACAGTTCATCTCTTCCCTAATTTCCACAGCAACTTGTCTTTAATCCTTCAACATTCTTACCCTTGATTATTCAGTGATACTTGAATAGTTCTGATAATTCATCTGATACAGACAAGAGACAGAAATATTTGTCTATCAAGCGTTGTCTCTTTAAGCAAGCAAATACCACTCCATTCAAAGGGGACAGTCAAATTCATCACTGGTGAAACATTTTCTGGATATAAAGTTTATCCGTAATGACCACCAGAACAGACTCATTTAGAGATATCCCTAGTGATATAAAGATCTGCTATTGTGATGATAAAATTCTTTTCATACCACTGATACCTTAATTGGCAGCTACAGAATGATAGGCACAGAGACCAGGCAGGCTTGGAGATTTACCTGGACAGACATGAAGCAAGAGGGTTCTGATTTTGATACTAGAATTGTATAACCCAGCATAAAATTTGTCATTTGGCTTTGGTTGTATATGTTCTGAAGGTATCTTTCCTATAACGGCAAGTCTACGAAAATCTACATATAAACCAGAGGAAAACAAAACAACAAAAACAAGAAAAAAATTGATGTAGGAAAAAAAAGTTCATTTCCTAACTCTGACATGAATATAATTTTATACTTGGAAATAGATTTAGTCTTCCTGTTTCCAGAAAATGTAGTAAATCACAGGCTCAGGAGACTACAGAGACATGCACTGAGTGGAGGGATGGCAGGGTGTGGGGAGGAAGCAACTGCTTTACAGACAGAAAAGAAACATTCCATGGAAGTACCACTGCCAGATAAATCCCCTGTTGCAAAGTCTGTCTGCACATTCCACTGCTAAAAGGCCGTGAGGTGTCGATAAGGGGTTGTTTTCCTACACCTGGACAAACAAGCAATTCACAGAAAAGAGCTAATTAACTCTGCCACATATTGAAGGATCTGAAGTACCTGACACACTTTTGTCACAATCCCTTCCCTGGGCTGGGTGGAGTGGTGTTGACTGACAGAGGGCTGCAGAAAAGGCTATCTGATAAAAATTACTCTTTTTAACTGTTCGGGTTTTTTTTTCTTACTTTATCTTTTGGAAAAAAGGAAGGAGGGTAGGAAGGCAGGAAGGCAGGCANCTGACAAAATAACTACCTGTGTTAAGGGTTTTTTCAGGCTTTATTTAAAATACAAGTTGGACTTGAATAAATGTCTACTGATAACACTGCTAGCAGTGCTCAGGTACTGATGAAAACACACCTTGTATGATGAAAGATGGTCATCATCACAGCAATATCATATATGTGGTCTTCTTAAATGGAAGAAAAGTAGAAACTCCAAATGTTTGTAATGCATAATGAAACTCAAGAGTTCATGTCCTGGTCATTTAGTAAATAAAGCATTCCTCCACCCTTGTTGCTCAGAATGAAATAACAAAGAGGTTAATTTTACTACTTTTTAAATTAGTCCCTCTGTGATGGAGGCAAGCACATGCATCAATACTTTCCAGATTGAAGTTCATGACTGCTCATCTGTACAAAATATACTGCCTCAACAATGGCCTTATGAAATTCATCAAACAAGTGTTGGCAGCTTCCCACTTAATCACTCAGTGTAACTGTGGACTCTTGTTTACTGACATCAGGGAATGTCTTAACAGAGCAACTATTGCCTCATACCTCTTCAAATACTAATGGGGGTGCAAAAAGCCAAACATCTGATGCATGCTTCTCTCCCTAGAATGTATTAGGGAAAGACAAGTCCCTCAGCCAGTAGAAAAGATTAAATCCCTTTTCTAAAAAAGGAGTGCTTTGGGGGAACTTTAGAGCTCTTCACAGCTCAGGCAAATGCTATTTCAAGAGGTTCTTCAGGAAATAGTCTAGAGGGCTCTCTCTGAGTACATTAAAAACTAATTCATCTGCTGGGTAAATATGTAAATTATGAGTATGACATCTGAATCATTCTGATATAGTAAATGAAGACAAGATCTGATGGAGGCAGATACCTGTGACTTGAGTATGACCTCCAAGTTCCTCAAACATCTTACTTTGGAACCCTTCACAGGCTATGAACTAAAGCAGTAGCCTCTTAAAGAATTTGAAATAGGAAATCACTAAAGCACACTGGTCCTGGTACACAGAATTTTAGTTCGAATTGTGCAAGATAAAATATTGAGCATTTTAAATAGAAATACCTGAGGTAAAACATAATGTCTGGCAAGGTACCTGGGGAGGAAGTATCTCATAACGTCCATGTGGAAATCTCCAGCAGTAACACAAACTTCCTTAGCCACTCAGTAAGTGACTAAAGTTATAAACATTTATATCACAGTTATTTTAATTTCAACTGTAGTTTGGAAAGCTCTTGCTCTCTTAAATGATGCTGCTAAATGTCAAATTTACAATTTTGGAAAGTTATTGTCAACACTTTGCTATATGTGAATATTAATTAATTCTAAATTGCAATGGCTTCCATAAAACTTCAGTAGATGCCAAAAGAAAAAAACAAACTTCTTCTTCTATGCTGTTACAATAAATAACAAAAGAAAAAGGAATGGTTTTCTACTTACAAAATAAAATACTGCCAAGAGCTACATTCAACTAGTAGCCATTTGTTTCAAGTGGATACTGGCTCCTGTCATATGATGAGGGAATATGACATTTGGTAATCTTATTGTCACATGTCAGGTTAGTATGGCCAAGAAACACAGAACAGTCTCCTAGCAATAGCCCTTTTTACCATAGCTGTGGTGCCTAAGAAGATTAAATATCTAAAGAGAACAATCATAGCAAAAAATTTGACAGTTTTATGAGGGAGGAATGTAGTGGAGAGTGACAGAGTTGTCTGTAACACTTCCAGAATTTCCTGGAAACACATTTTATTGATCAGAAACTGGAGTCAATAAGCTCACTGAAGATCTGAAAGTGCTAAACAAAGTCACTGCAAAAGAATGAAAGTACCATAATCAGCCCTGTGTATTTATTGATTCAAGAGACAGGACTAACATCTGACTACCAAAAGCCAACAGTGACTTCAACTACTCTTTCATAAAAGCAAATAAGAAAGTGCAAGAAAGCAAGAATTGCATAATGAAAGAGCCACACAAGAGAGGCATGAGTCAATTATAACATAGGATATCAAAGATAGCCAAAATAAAGGCTGGTACCATATTAACAAGCTTGAGACTTTAAAAGATTGTGTTAAAACCAGAGAGACAACACTCAGAGATAAGGAGAGCTGACGAAGAGACTATAAATATCATTCACAACGGATTACGATCAATAGTGTAGGAAAATGATCCAGAGTGAACATGCATCAAAGACCAGATGCCTTCAGAATTTCTGTTGAGAAACCTGATAAAACAAAAAAAAACAAAATTAAACCAACCCAAACCAAAACAAAAAAAGGGCCATAAGATTCTTTAAAAAAATGACAATATTCATATGTCATGCTAGAGGAGATAATAGGTCTAATAACTGAAAATGCTTTTTGAAAGACAACTTTGTGGGGAAAACAAATATCAGATTGACAGCAAGAAAGTGTAAAAATAAAGCTTTTTGTTTCTTAGATTATAATTATGGAGTGATATACTGAGTTAGACAGGAACAAAACCAAACAAATGAAAGCACAGTCAATCTTCAGAAAGACTGAAGATTTTATCTGTGGAAGACTCAGACAGTGACAGTAACTGGAATATAGTCAAAATGATCAAGAACAACAACATATCAAGAAATGTTAATACTCCTCTTGAATATTTATCCAAGGGAAGGAAGCAAGGATTGACCTAACACAACAACTTGAGAAACTGAATCACAGGAGGGAAAAGAGATCTGGAAAAGCTCCAAGGAGAAGAGGGTTGTCAAATATCAAATGATTGTAACCTACAAAAACTGATCTTTGATAATCTGTTGATAATCTGCTGATTTAACAAAGTTCACTAACACTGTGCTAAGAAGTATCAAGAAATACAGATTTTGGAAAATGTGTATAAAACCTGTGCACAGGTTTGTATGGAATTTGAAGACCTATGAAATATTCATCATACACATCAATATATTGTGACTGGGACTATCAAGAAATCTTAGATAACACATAATAAATTTTTTTAAGCAAGAAATTAAGGTACAGGAAAGAGCAGGAAAGCTTGTTACATTTCGATACAGAGGGTGCCTAATTTAAAAAAGCTATGAAATTTTCAGTTTCATGAGCACATTTGATCCATCCCAATAATTCCGCACTATTACAGAGGCAGACTAATGAATTTGCCACCATTTTCTACCTCCTCCTTTTCCCTGGATCCAGTATTCATCTGGTAATTCAGCAAGTCAATTCAAATCACTAAGATGAAAGAATACTAAGCTAGAAAAATATGGTGGTTTAGCTTATTTAATCAGTTGAATCCATTAATCAAGAACAAACCAGAAACAGATGGCACAGACTGTCCAGAAAAGGTAAAGACAAGTTCTAGATTTTGTTGTCAGGAGCCATATTCTCAGAAAGACCAAGGTATAGAAAATTTGAGACAATAAAAGTATATTATTCTATGTAGACTTGAGAACTGGTTACAGATTAAAAGAGAAATACATGAACAAGATGGATACATTTAAAAGCGAAGTATTATGGGAACACAAAGAATTTAAATAGCATGTGAGATAACCTAAAAAGAATTTACATGAAATCTATGAGAACTCAAACATAGGGTGTAGCTGAAAGTCTCTGTCTTAAGGGTGGGGCTCTGAGTTAAAATTACACACACCAACTAAGAATCTCTTGAAAAATTACACCTGCAGTTTAGTCCTCCTGACTGGTTGGAGAGACAATGAAACAATCATGTGTAGCCCAACCCAATTCCTCTAATTGGAACTACAAGAAGATTGAAAAAGTGTCTGCTTGGCCAGAAAAGATAACAGAAAATTTGGAGAGATAGTTCATGTCTAGGGTGCCCTGTACCAAGAAAGGAGAGAAATAGAAGATCAAAAATGAAAGACATATCTTTGCTAAAAACAAAAAGCAGGAAGGTGTTACTGTTGGCCACTACATTGCAAATACAATCAGCTGAACTAAGCAGTGTTAACAAAACAATTAACAAAGAGCTTAATTAGAGATAAAAGTTTTGTGAGAGTAGCAGTGTTGAAGGAAATGTCACAGACTGAAATTTACCTGATTTTTTAAAACAAAGAGTTCATGTTTTTAGTGAAATGGAGCAGTACTTGCAAACAGTCAAAGAACTGAGATATGCTGATACGAAGTGGATGTAAGGTCAGAAAGACTGAATGCAAGGATAAATAAACTGTAGAGACAGCAACAGCGAACACAATGAATGTGGGGGCAGTCACAACTCAAGGGGCATCAGGCTGTGTGGTATCATGTCTTGTAAAGAAAGCAAATGTCTTGCAGAGTCCATATGATCTTCTGCAAAAATAACAGAGATCAAAATCACAATCTGTCCAAAAACAGAGACTGGAGAATAAAGCTCTGATTGTGAGGCAGAGACAAACCACTATCTTACTTATCTCTTGTAAATGTTTGCAGGAGTCTGTAAAATTAGCTCAGATTTGTTTTTATTTTTTCTTAGTGAGGTAACAAATGAAGGAAGAATGAACTTCAAAATAAACAGTGGAACTGATTACAGTGTAAATTCTGGAAGCATATATGAATATATGGTGACACACAAATAAACAACGACTTGCCTGGCTCAAAATCAAAACAAGTCTTAATTTACATTGTAAGCATAAAATGAACCCATGTGGTGAAGCCATACAAGCACTCCTGTACAAGAATAAATACAATCGAAACACCTCAGAATAATGAAACAGGATTTTCCTTGCAAGCTTCTTTTGAAGAACAGTCTGCAAATATGGAAAATCAAAGGATAACCCAAACCTAGGAAAGTTCTTTAGGTCCTCAGAGGATGACCCAGAGAAGCTGATGGAGTTTTCTATCCTGAAATAAAAGACAGAAAACAAATCTCCTTCCTCCATTATCTAGAGAACTGAGCCTTTTCAAGAGAAAATTGTCCTTAATGACTTACACTTAAGTCAGATTGTCTTTTCACTACAGATTTTTATCACATATAAACCTAAAATATGTGAATAGAGAAAACCTGAGTCAGTCATCTTTTCTAAAAATTAAGGTAGAATTCTCTTCTTGGCGATTTTAAAAACTTGAGTAAATATATTGACATGATATAAGGCCTCACTTCCCTGACATAACTTTGAAGTTAGTCCTGCTTCATGCAGGATATTAGTCAAGATGGCCCCTGGAGGTCAATTGTGACCTAAATTATTTTGTGATCAAATGATTTTGTGAGCAATGGGAACTTGCAAAGAAGAGATTTTAAACTCCTTGGTCTTAAGAAAATTTAAAGAGAAAATAATGCAGCTTGGAAAGAATACAAAAAATGTTTCTATGTTTCTTTTTCTAATATGTTTTTTTCACCTTTCCAGCTAAGCTAATACATCATATTTCAGTACAAACAAAAAACAAAAAACAAAAAAGGAAAAGAAAAAAAAGAAAGAAAATATAAAGTAAAAGAAAAAAAGAAAGAAAAAAGCCCCTCTACTCAGAAAGACTGTAGAAGACAAGTTATGGCATCTGGGTCACATTAATTAACTTTTCTCTTAGGAAAGACTCTTGGCCATCAAGCTGTGGAATATTTTGGTCTTTTCTCTTAATTTTCCACTTTCAATAAATGCATTTTGGATCACAGAAACCCAGGTGTTGCATCAGAAAATAAACTAGCCAGCTATATACTTTTAGATTTTCTATTTTTTGCTTGGATTTTGAAGAATTTTATAAAGTGGAACAATGCTATCACAGGAGCAGGATAATTACAAGATGAGTTTATCACAGTATCTAAGTTATAAGGTCAAAATTGTGATAGTTCAATGGGAGATATAGGGGCTTAACAGCTTTCTGCCTTATTTTCTTGATTTGAAATAGTGTTGAGAACAGAGGTTTAATTCATGACTAGGTCAGTAAATAGAAGCACTCACTAAAGCATTTTAATTCTGAACTGAATCTAGTGATTAGGAATCTCATTGTATGTCCTGACTTCAAAACAGAACTTCCTGTTCTGCTAAGAAAACTTCATGAGGACTGAGTGTGAAGTGAGGTAATTCATGTCACTCTCCTCACAAGCAGCAAAGATAATTCCCTGTCAAAGATGCATTTGCATGTCTCTATGGTCAGGGTGTGCATCACGGCAGTCAGTCACTGGAACAGATTCCCCAGGGAATTAGTCACAGCTCTAAGCCTGTCCAAGTTCAAGGAATATCTGGACAACACTCTTGGTCATATGGTTTAGTTGTAGGTAGTTCTGTGAGGATCAGGACTTGGGCTCAGTGATCCATATTGAACCCTTCTAGCTTGACATATTCTTTAATCCTTAGGATTCTATGATTTTTAAATGTGAAAATGCCTTGGATGTTACTCTGAAGAAGATTTCTTTGATGATTTTATTTGAACACAATCAGTGTCCTCTTATTTTTGGGCAAAAGAGGGCCACAGTTTGTCACATTCCCTCTTTGATCTTACAACAACTAGTATGACCGACTGCTCTTTTCCAAACAATCTTATTTTCCCATTCATTCACTTGGATCCTAATTCAATTTTAGACAACAGTAAAGCACTTACACATTTTTAACACACATACATTTTCTCAGTGTTGCTCCTCTCAGAGGAATGATTTCTGTTATTTCCTCAGATTAATTCCTTTCAATACCACAGGAATGCTGACTTTTTAAACTATAGTTTATGTTGGTGCCTTTGATGCTATGTATACATGATATTTTTCATTCTCAGCACGATTCACAGATATATTTCCAAGGATGTTTAGCCTCAGAAATGATACTTGTCATTCTTGTGAAATTAACCACATGCAAAGTAAAAGACTACGCTTCTTATGGATAATTTATCACTTCAGAATAGAAATACACTGGGCCAAACCAATGCTAACATTAATTTAATCATAGAATGGTTTGGGTTGGAGGGGGCCCTAAAGTCCATCTAGTTCCTGTCCTGTGGGCAGGGACATCTTCCACTAAAATAATGTAATTAAATTTAATGGAATTACTCCAGGACTGACTTCAGCTTACCCTCTAAAACGATGAAGAAAAAAAAAAAAAAGCTTAACAAAGACACATTTTCTGCTATGTGAAATGGAGTGATAACAGAACTTAAGAAAAAAAAAAAAACATGTTGTTTTGGTTAGGTAAAGATTGTTGTATATCCAGATCATATTTTCCTATACACCACTGTAGTACAGAAGTGAACGCATACAAAAAATGAGACAACTAATCATATATGAAGCTCCTAAACATAATCTAAATTCTAAACCATGGATCATATAGATAAATATCTTATTTAGAGTTTAGTGCTACCTTATATGGAAATTAGATTGGTAATAATCAAACTAGTAAAATAAAAATCAATCCTTGATTAAAGGCAGATGTACTTTATGTCTGTCTCTAGCTGTCCTTGATGTTTGAATGAAGCAATCATTGGAGAAGGTCATTGGTGTGTGGAATAGAAATCCAGGCTCCAGCTTTCCCCAGCCAAATACATCAATGGGAATAAAATTAGTCTTTTTCCCTTTCTGCCTTCTTCCTTCTTTATTGAGTGAAGTAATAAAGCATTTCTATCTTTCTGATTATAAGGAAATGCCAGTGCAGGAAAGTGATATCAGTTTGTATGTCTTCAACACTGAGCCCTTTAAATGCACTGTGGTCTCCTAGTCCAGAAGTCTCAAGATGACTCTCAGGAAGGCAGAGACTGATGGAAGGTGGAGAAAAACAGCAGTACCAAATTGAAAAGGTGTCCTATAATTTGAATTTGTGTCAATACTTCTCTGACCATCAAACAGAGAAGGAAGCTTACCTCAATTTCCCACTTCTTTGTTGTGTACTCTAACTACGATATATTACTGAATTAAGGAGTACAAATGTGAAAATATTGTTTGAAGCTTGTGATCATCTCTATGCTTTTAGAGGATGGTTTCTGTAAATGTTTGCCAGAAAAAGCTCCAAAACAAAGCTCAGCAGGAGACCGTGGTAGGATGAAAAGAGGAGAATGGTGTCACAAACCAGGCACCCTGGGAGAGAGGCAGTTCTCAGCAAGTGCTGCAAATCCACTTGCAGAACAAAATTATAGAGATGCCTAAACTTTGAGGCATTCTCATTCACTATTGGATTCAACCTTAAAGACTCAATCCCACCTACCTGTCATTGAAGAACCTCAGTGGACATTTCATGGGAGAAATGAGAGGAGAATTCTGATTCTTAGGGTCATAGAACTAGATTGTCTAGATTGTGTCCCCACTGCAGTGAAAAAATTTATTAACAGATGTACATTAAGCAATCTAACTATACTTAGTGAAACTGTCAGCAACTAAGCAATACTCTCTGAGGAACTTGAAAATTAGCGTGAACTACAACCCCAGCATCAGATTCTCTGGTGGATTTTCTACTTTATCACACTGTCCTGTGAAGTTCTGGTTATGTCATTAGTAGTAATTAATCGTATTTAGCCAACTTTAAGCTCTCATGGTGACATCAGCACACCTTTGAACTGTCAGTGCACTAAAAATAGTTGTATAAAATTCTATAATATTCAGTTAATTATTTCTGTAAGCATAATTTCAGTTAATTTATATATTTCTAAAAATAGAACAAGAATGCTTCTTCCATTTGAATGAATTGTCCCAAAAATACTTGAGCCTTACTTACATAACAGTTTAGTGAAAGAACCATTCTCAAAAGTGTGAAGGAGGAAAAGACCTGGCAGCAATGCAGGCAAAAGTGACAAATGGCAAAGGCAGAGAGAGCAGCAGCATCTCTGATGTGAGACATTCCACCTGTGCACCATGAGCAGGGGCTTTGCTGCTGGCTCCTGCCTCAGACACGCCTCCCTCTCTCATCTGCGGCAAGCAATCTCCAGGGGCTGTGTGTAGCCCCTGTTTGAGCCAGGATGAGCAAAAAGGCAAAACCAAAAAGGAAGAAAAAAGGGCTCTTTTGTGACTTTTCCTTTTTCAGCTTTGTGGGAGATTGAGACTGAGCTTTGTCACAGACTAGTGGCCTGTGACAGTGGAGCGGGAAGAGGAGTGCTCTCCAGGCAACGGAGCACAAAGGGAGAGAAAGAGCGGCTGCAATCAAATGTGGAAAGGGATGAAAGATCTGCCTTGACTGTATTGTAAAAATAACAGGGAAATATGCTTCTTAATCAGGATGACCATCTGTCTGAGATGGGTGACAAGTCTGTTTTAATGTCTCCTGTAGAAAAGACTTTGCAGGATTTTGAAGTTAACTTTACCCCCTACCTGGATTCTACCTCTGACACTGCAAAGCCTTCCAGCACACTTTGCCTAAACTATCTCTAAACATCACCCACTGTAGAAGTTTCTTAGGTGGAAACCCTGCCACTGTTTACAGTTCACAGAAACACTGTCTGATACTTTAGGACAGGAAGTGAAAATGCCACTAAGCCAAATGAAACTAGAAGGGAGTTTATGTGGGAAGAAACTAATGAGTCAGACAGATATTTTGGAAGAGTTACTCATCTAAGAACTGTTAGATCAGTCCCTTAAGAAAGCACAATAATACTGCTATGTTTTGACTTAATAAATGTTGGCAACATTGGGTAAACCTGCCACCCTGTTTAGGAGTGAATGTGAGAATCTATTGAAATTTATTTGGGGAAAAAGATGGCTAAAATACCTACATACATTCCCCAAGAAACAGGAATGGCCCACTGCCCGGAAGGAAGACAGCATAAGAGCAGATCTTTTGCTGTAACTACTTTTATGTATGTTCAACTGTCTGTGAAATAAAGGGGAAAGGAGTACAAAAGCCATCCCAGAAGATGGAGTGGAGCTGGACTGTGGGAATGTCCTGAAGGCACCACCTGAATGTGGTCTTACAGGACTGTGGGAGCGTGTGCCAAGAAGCAGCATGCTGTGATGCCCTGCAGCTGGAGAAGCAGAGACATGTGCTTTCAATGCAAATGCAGCTCCACCAGTGGGCTCTAGTTCCACCATCAATTTTACCTTTTGAGGGAAAAAAACCTGAAAAAGTGCAACATGTGTTTAACTACTAGAGTCAAAACAGGGCAACAATTCTGCTACACTTAAAAAAGTGCCCTGAGGTAGTTTCCTCATCTCTAGTATTCAGTGTTTCTATTACATTTACATAATAGTGTTTACATTACATTTGATCCAAAAAGATGACAATATGCAGCTGGTATTGCATCATGTTAAGATGTTACATTATGTATGTGACATTGTACCACAGCAGGGATTTTTAAAGAGGCTTGAGCATACTCTCATTAAATCCACAAATGAAACTCACTTGACTTCCAGTTTGCTTTTAAATACAAAATCGCACTGAAGCTTCTTAACAAAAACCTGAACAGTTAGGATTAATGAATTCTATGCAAATTAAATTAAACAAAAATGCCATTTGGCATGGAGATTCCGATCTTACTTTTATCCGCAACTGAAAGTACAATTAAGAAAGGGTAAGAACTCACACAATTGCATTCAAATAAAATTTTTCCTAAAATATGGGTTTACAAAATCAACCACTCTTCACAAAACTATCTGTCTGTGTTCAGACTTAATTATTTTCTTTCAGGTACCCAGTAGTGACATGTGACAATCCTTAGGGCATCTCTGCAGCTCACAGCACAATTAAAATGTTCCAGTGAAATTGAAGTGGTTGTACTATCTTAACACCTCTTCTATTTGAAAATCCTGCAATGGTTAGCATATTAAAAAACACCACAACTCTGATAACAAAGTTTTTCTTTCATGCTGTGCATAAACTTCACACAATCAAATTATTTTATTCATGGCAGGTATCCTAAATCCTAAGTGGTTTTTATACACAGTGTTACAATACCAATGCTATAATCCATCAAGGTCATGCTAGTGGAATCCACTAAGGAATCCCAGCACAGCTGATGCTGTTATTCTGTTGAGTCTATTTATATGGTGAGACATGTCTATTGAAGCAAGTTATCATTTTGTGTTCTTCAAACTCTTTTTTTGGTGTCTTAGTACTATCAGACAGTGCAGTTTCATGATAACACTATCAAAGAACACAAAATCCAAAGCTGAGTCAAGTCTCATAGTATGCCAAAAAGCCAAGGGATGTGATTTCTGGGCTGCTTTTCAGGAATATCAGTCTGTGTGCATTTTGCTATCTATTTTGCACTCCTACACCTGCTTCTCCATTCCAGAACCAGATTTCTGTGGTTAGTACCACTGTGCTATGGTATTGTGGTTTTACATGAGTATTTAGAGAAGTCTTGATATTTTGGAATAAGAAAGATCTGTTAGTATTGAAATTCAATGATGATGATAATAATAATAATTGTAAAAAGCACTAAAAGAAAAGTAGAAAATTAGCTTTATAGGTGGTTTTATAGTCAATGGGAGACAACTATGTCCTGTGATCATTTCAGCCCAAATGGTTGCTGGTTACCTAAGAGAGGTCATTTGGGTGTAAGACAGGTAAAAACCTCAAACTCACACTTCACAGCAAGGTACTCTTGCACAACAGCCCTCAGACACAAAAAGCTGAGGGCCTCAAGGCTATCAGCAGAATCTTTAAGGGAAGGAAAAATCAGACAAGGAGGGCTAATAATGCTGTTATTATTTGTGTACAGAAAAATTGGAAACAGGAGTATGACCAAGGCCATATTATGTAGACAGTGTAACAACATGAGAAACATTTTTATTAGTGCCTCTGGCACTACTTCAAAGCAATAATCAACACTATTAGCCTCAAGAAATTCTCAGTTGCTTTAGTACTAGTGTTATGAAGACCATGTCATATTAAATGATGTTGTTGAGTGACACCATACCATTGAGCTCAAAAGTTATTGTCAATGTAGGCTACATCTAAGATCACTCCTGTGAGAGTTAATGGGATCACAGGAGCAGAAAGGCAATATGAAGCTCTTTACATACTCAAAGAAGTTTTGTGTAGTCCATGCAATAACCTTCAGAGAGTTGGAAACAAAGGGACAAAGAGGCATTAATCACTTTCAGTGAGAAAACTCTTAACAATTTTGCAAGATGCTTGAATGCCGAGATAGTCCCTGAAACATTTTGGGAACATAAATGACAACTGAATATATATTGTGTCAAGTGTTAGTCATGTAATACTCTGGAGCAGTGTGTCTTTAACACTACACTGCTGTCACTCTAGGGCTTCACTGGTACCATTCCAGTATAACTGTATTTGCAGTGTCTATTAATCACACAGGAAGACTTGGCCTAAACTGAAGATTGACCTGGTATTTTTCTCTTCACATCTATAATAAAAATTGTCAGCTAGCATTGTCCTAAGATGAAAAAAGATTATTTCAGTGGAAGGTGTCTGTGGAGTTATTCCTTCTGCAGTGTAACGCAAAACTGTCTGTGTTTTATAACCATTTAAACTCAAGTTGATCTAAGGAGTCTTGAAAAATAGGAATTCTTTGGATGACTCATTTCTGTTAAGGTGATCTCAATTAAATGTAGGGTCTACATGGGAACAGTTGCTTTATTGTCTATTAATATTGTGCAATCCAGCATATTACACAAACTACATTACTATATAAACTCTGAGGCAGCAGTATTGCTACCTATAAGCAGTTGTAAGTTGCTGTGCAGGACTAAGAATAACTTTTGTGAATAGCTCCAAATGATAAGTGCAGACAGAGTAAAAGGCATCACTTTTCAACAACTGGCTTAAAAAACCTAGCTGCCAATATCACCTTGAAAGCCCACTGTGGCTGTTTCTTAAAAAGAAAAAATAAAAGTTTTCGTCACGCATTTTAGCAAGGTGTTTATTATATCTGCCCAGAACTAGGGTCTGTAGGAACATCATGACCCCCCAAAAATACATTTTATAGTAAAAGTTGCCACGTAACGTGATCCTAGTTTTCCAAAAGCTCTGTCCCCTGAATCTGGCTGAAGGCCATGAGGATCCAGTTGCACAGGGCTTGCTCATGGATCACTCAATTTCTCAGTGCATCTGTAATCCACATTTCACACCTCAGAATACAGAACACGACTCATGCAAAATCAAGTGTGGAAATGTAACAAACTGCTACTGAAAATGAGTCTGCAATAACACTTTCACATTTCTCCATGTCTGCATGCAGCCAATTTTTCCTCTCTGTGATTAAGGACGTGTTATACCAGGAGCACACCACATTGTTAAAATGACCATTAATTTAATCTATGGCTATTATGTGGCCTTCTCAAACCATTAGACTTATTTTAGCTGATTTTTTTTTCTGATCCATGTGTTTCTATTCTACTTAATTTAAATAAATCTGCATTTTTGGAAGATACTTAGGCTTAAAATGAGTAGTATCTAATGGGAATGAGAAAATATTAAAAAGAAAAATATAAAGTAGACATATCTGTAGACAAACAACATTATCGTGACAAACAACTATTAATTTACATTTAGAGAAAAAAATTGTTCTTTTTAGAATAGTTGCGAATTTTGTCTTTGACACCTACAAAACCACAGTTCCTCTTTCTAGTATTGTGTTTGCTTCTGCCTTGGTATTCACCAAAACCAGACAATAAAAATAAACAAAGCACTGTATTTACTAATTTTTATTAAGTACAGTGTATGCATCATGTTAGCTACTAACTTTGGGTCAATTTATATGAATACAAAGTGACAAATTATACTGATGCAGCCACAAATTACTGATTATCAGCAGATTACACTGATGCAGTAGCATACTATAATTCAGCCACACCTGAGTTTGAGTATTGTGAGCTCACATATTTGAACCATGATTAATTAAGATGGAAGAAAATCATACTGTTAAAGCTCTGACCCACCCAAACAAACGAAGGAAGCAGAATAAGAAAATTCCAAAGCAAATCTGAAGTTACAATATGGACCCCTCTTTGCTCATACAGAATCTACATCAACCTTATTATTATTTATTTGATCATGAAGGTGCGTATGCTGTTTGAAAAACACTGTCTCACAGTGAGGGAAGAGTGAATCCCCAAAAATATACACAGACTGCATGGTCTTCCTGCTGTATAGAGTAGTACATGGATAGTTCTGAACATTATAATGTGGCCCCAAGTTAAATAAAAAACAGTGGGAATCCCCCTTGTCCTTTTGTCCTTGAGACAAAACAAGATCTGCTTAATGTTAGACTCAAGCAAAGTTCCCAGGCTTTCAAGGGGAGTTTTGTGTGACTAGCATGCATGGCATTGTTCCAAGAAGGACAGGGAGCACAAAGGTGAAGACTACGAAGTGATATCACCCTTCTGCAGAATGGAGTGTTCTGTAGAAGACAAAAGGGTTTATGTTTGGATCTTACGGTAACCATGTTTTTCCTCCAGCAGGATTTGTGTTCTGGAGAGGCTGCTCCCATCCTTTACATGCAGAAAAATTAGTAATAGATTTGAGGAGATAAATGACATTGAGCTCAATCAAGTCAGTCTTTCCAATACTGCTGGTCCCAGTCTGCCAGCTGGTGGGATTTTGGTGTGTTCTTCTGTGCCTTAACTTCCCAGTCTAGATAGCCCGTCAGCTTTTTTACATGCATGTCTCTCTGCATCTTCACCTTCCCTTTCCCTCAGGGTATTTCTGTTTATATTTGAAAGGAGCAAAAAGAAATGGAATACATATCTTTTATGTAGCCTTTGATTGTATTTTATGTTTTCTAATTATTATAAAAATACCTCAAAGCTCTATTTTTCATTTATTATTGCTCGTTTGATAAGATAAAGTACTGCATGCTATGAGCTCTTGATGTTTTTGTCATCTGAGATTGAAAATACAATGCTAAATACATTATATATTCACAAAGGGAGTCAAATAGGGTCATGGAAAGTGCCATACATTAATCATAAATGTGTAGTATTCCCTTGTTAAATGATACAGTTCAGCTCTGCATTTTCTGACAAATGAGGTCAAGATGTTGTTTGCCGTTAGAAACTAATTAGAGGAAATTCTTCACGCTTTTTTAATAAAGAAAAGCAAACTTTTGGAAATGATAATGTGAAGAAAATTCAGACTATGGTGAGAAAAAACAAATTATTTTTTCCTCCAGAAGAATGTTTCTAAAGAAAAGGTGTGGTTAGTTACAAAGTTCACTTGGCTCACATTCTCATCATTTCACCAGTCAATAAGGTTACATCATGGACAAAAATCAATGTCTTATGGCAATGAGAGATAAGAGGAAAACAATGAGAAAGTGATTACTATTGTCAAATTCTGCCATTATTTGAGCTATTTTACTTTATTATTGGATATTAATGGGATCAAATGAAAGACCTTTCAACACTTAGTTGTAGCAGGCCTTTATGAAAATCAGGCGGTTTTAGTATGTCAGCCTGAGCGAAGAAAAGATTTTACATAGCTAAGTTTAACACTCTTGTGACCAAAGAAGTTAATATAAAGAGATATGTCTGCATTTTTTTAAGTCCCTAGTAAAACAAGGCAAGGTCCAAAACAGGGGCAGGAATTATTCTAGTTTTGGGGTGGCCAGGTCCATGTGGAGTTGAGCAGCTGAGGAGCATCAGCTGGCACATCCCTTTAGTACAGTCCAGGCCCAGGAACTGGAGATTGTCTCTCCCCATCACCTGGGAGAAGGTGACAGGTTGGAAATGAGTTGGAGGAAACACCTATGTTTCCAACACACTTGTCCCTACACCCCAGCCCGTGGAGGCAGCCAGCCCTTCTGGAAAGTATTTTGATCCACTACAACTTACAGTAGAATTTCACTAACTTCCTATTACAAAAATGCTTCTTTCCACACACCGGGCTTTTTTGGGTCAATTTATTTTCTGGACAACCAAAAGACGCATCTCACTATCCAAACAACAATCACAGTGCAAAATAGAAGTAGAGGAGTGCCTGCACAGAAGCATTACTTGGTTTTTGGTTTGGTTTTTGGGGGGGTTTTTTGGTTTGCTTTTTTTGTTTGGTTTTTTTTTTTTGTTTTGTTTTGTTTTTTTAAATGAAAATAATTGCAAATATTAGCACTTTCTTGCAGAAGTATTTAATATGGATGCTTAGAACAGTCACAAAAATTACATAAATTTTCAAATCCTTTGAAAAAGTTTTGAACCTTTTATAACAGAGTAGGATGGTCCTTAGTTACCTTTACCATGAAAATAGAGGTTTGTTCAGGCAGACTGTGTATGACATGTGTGCTCATGGTCTTTATCAGCCAAAGTATCTACAATTAAACAAACTCTATAAAACAGTGGCCACAAAAATAATTTTTTCTGCTTGTTTTCAGGCTCTGCTGAAAGTCAGGGTAGTTCTGGCTCTGTATCTGAGGATACATTTGACAATATATGACTGAGAAAACAAAAACCCTGGTAGCTAGCCAAGTATGGCCAGGACACAGGCTAACCACAACTAAAGGGGCTTTTGAATCACCAGTACAATTCCTGAGCACAGTTTTGATCACAGTCAACTACAAAACTGTCAGGTCACTCTTTGTAGACAAGCAGGAGGTAACACAGGCCAGGACCATTCCCAACAGGAAGTTTGAATGCAATCACCCTGTTTTGAGGAGCTGGGAGTGAATATCTATGGTGATTTGAAATGTGTCAAGTCAATTGACTTTGAAACTGGACAGTGCCTAACTGGTTTGCTTACTAGCATAGAGGTAGTTACTCTTTTCTACAGGAAAAGAAAGCCTCAAAACTGTATTTTTCGTTTTAGTTTATTTCATCAAAGAACTTGCTGGTCTGTTTTCGACAATAAAGTAGCAGAAAAAGCCGGCAGACAGTTTACCATCACTAACAGAAAAGGTCAATAGGAAGAGATACCTAAAATTCTTAGCAAACTCGTCCCAAATGTGTCTCTCCTTAACTTCTGTATTACATATAGTTAAGCAATATCATGTAGCCAAAGTCTCTTTCTTTTCATTTTAAATACATCTCCTCTTGGCTAAGTGTATTTTTCTCCCAAAGCCTGTCCATATGTATGCAACAGTTAATTAAAGCTTTGTGAGAGTGAAAAATCTTCCCATGTCCTCGGATACTTATTTCTACTAGTCCGAATGGAAACAAACTGTTCATTGTAGGGTGGACAGAGAATTCTTAGAACCAGCTTCTGTTGATCTAATAGCCTGAGCATGAAAGCATTTGTGAGAGGTCCGAATACTAAATAGTAAGGGTGACAAAGACCATCAGCTTTCAGACCTAACTATCCAGAAGAATGCACAGAATGCAAGAGGTGGTAAATTCAAAAAAGAGAAATTCACAGAACATTTTTGTGAAAGTGCCAAGAAACATTTTGACCTTTCCCTGCATTATTTCCCTGATAAAATAAGTAGCACTGGACAAAATCTGTGGTGCTGTCATACACTACAAATGGTAATTCTGCAGTTTCTAGTGAAACTCCCTGTGCTTTTTTACAGTGCACATTTCAATATTTCATCTGCATAGAATAAGGTCAACTCTATTCTACTTGAAAGAACTACTTGTGAGAAAAACCACTGAAGAAAAAGCAGATTATTAAAAGCACACATTAATCCATTTCTAAGAATATACCTAATACTTCAACTTTGGCAGGTAAGGTGAGTAGGTCTCTGTAAAACCCTGGCACAGCTTTAAAATAGCAGTGGGTAAAATGTTATATGCTGTGCATCACACAGTCTATGGTAAGACAAGCAGAGCATTACCATGGGTAATTATGCTTCATGGAATGGGAAGTCAGTTCATTCTGTTCCATCAAGCTTAGTGGGGTCATTACATAAAAGACAAGAAACAGGTCCAGAGTCTCCTTTTTCCTTCTTTTCTTTCCATTTTTGTCAGGGCTTGAGGCTTCTTCCAGGAAAACAAAGGTTTCAGCAGCCAGCTCAGCCAAAGCATCATCAACAGAGATTGCTGTGCCAGCCAGGGCACCCCGATGAGTGAAGACATGTGTACCCAAAAACAATGATGACACTATGACTCCAGAGAGAAGCTGGAATTAACCATCTCTTTGTTATGGGGACGTGAGATTCTCTATTGGACATGACTTTTTGCCAGACTGATGAGGCTGGCAAATATTCCCTCAGAAAAAGAAAGCCGTGTTTGGTGTTGAAAGGAGATCTTCCCTCTTCCCAGTTGCATGGGATGGCAATATAGACAAGGATTTTATGCACTCTTCCTTGTGGCTAATCCCATTGTACTACCAAGAGTGGGCTCCATTTTGCAACCAGACTTTCCAAATCTGGCAAACCAAACATAGGAATGGGAAGCAAAGAAGGGCAGAATTCTGTCCTGGAGAAGAGTAGAAACATGTTTCCATCATTAACAATGCCTTTTAATTTTCTGGGGAAAAAAATGTCTTTTCTGTCTCTCTTGAGTTTGAATTTGAGCACATGCATACTAAGTAGAATGAAAAATACTGAGGAGGATGATTTTGAAGTCATGGTTTCAAAGACAACAACACACAGTATATTTTTCCCCATTATGCACTGTTTTCCAGCCTTCCTCCTAATTAAAAGGGATTTCACAAGGGCTGCCTGGACATTGGTCTATGATAGAATTAAATGACATTTCAGGACACGTGTCCTGGGAGAAAGGAAGTGTCCTTAGATGTTTGTTCAAAGCAGCAGCTATATGGTTGAGCAGCAGTTTGAACAGGCTTTAAAAACATAGACATAAAGAAATTTTAATCTTAGGAAGAAACAGTCTTTTTCACTTGTGACGAATACAGATGTCTTGGAGTTTTTCATAACAGATGTAATATTAGCCATGGTCTCCAGGCCAGTTTCCAAATAAGGTAATTATAAAATACCTAATTAGACATGTGCTTAGCTTCAGAGGTATTATGGCTATGATTGCTAAATTTGAATTTGTTAGTAGTGCTTTCAAGCCCTTTCATGAAGCTGCTGTGGTCTATTTTAGGAATCAACAATGGTTGATACACAATACAGTTATGTGTGATATTTACAAACCATTTTCTGATTTCTTTCAAAAGACACTATAAAAATCCATAATTTTTCTTTTCTCAATGACTTAACAGTGGGAAAATAAAATATAGTAAGGAAAACAGAGACAATAATCATTTAATTCCCTCGCATGCCCTCTAGTCAAGGAACATAGCAAAAAAGTCTGAAAATTACAGAGCAAGATGCATATTAAGAACCTTGATTTATTTATTTTCTTCTACTATACTTTATGCATGGACTTAAGTCTGTAGACTTTATGTTAACAGAGTTGAGTTCAAAAGCATTCTTAAAATAAGCACTATAACAATAAACTTTACATAGAATATAATTTTGAATTTTTCAGAGCCAAATCCAGTCTTTCCTTTTCAAGCTTATTTCTGTCCTCAAATATTGGGACAGTAAAGGCTTTCTTGGTGGTTTCAATCCATCTCAGACTGAGAGGCACCAAAGAGAGTAGCTCAAAATCAGAGCTCTTACTTCCCCAATCCCCCCCCCCNTCAAAAGGCCTTTACAGACCCACTGACATTTAACAGGAAATTGGGGTTCATGCTCAGAGGAATATTTTCCTATAATGACACTAAAGAGCTCAAGAAAGATACCCTGCTCTCTCTGTGCTCAATGATGTACTTAAAAGAACTCAAAAACAAACAAAAATAAGGAAGAAAACTTTAACAGAGAAACAGGAAGACAAGATGATGTAGAAAAAAAGAATGTAGAAAATGTTTTGGATAACACATCCAAACCTTCATGTGGAAAAATATTCAATGAATATCATACATTGGCTCGTTTTAATATCACATCATCCACAACCACTATGTTTACTCAGCCTTTCTTTGTCCTGCCCTACTCTTTGTTCTTCTTCCTAGACATTTTATTGTTCTGAGAAAGCAGAGACATGTAATACAATCAAGGAGAAAGACGATTATATATTGAGTGACCCCACACAGGCTTTTAGTCACAATTACATCTCGGCACAGGACAATGTGTCGTATAAGAAGGTGCTCACAGGGAAGCTCCTTTGCTCTCTCCTTTAGCAGTCAGCCAACAGCTGAATATGGTCCAAGAGTATCAACCAAATGATCACACACTGTGAGGAAATCTCCCTTGTGGAACACAAGAAAATGCTGTGATAAACAGGGACACACCTTTGCACAGCAACGAAGGGTGAAATCAAACTTTAGCACTGCAGATATATAGATTCCATGCCTCATGAAGGATGCTACAATTTCTATACCACAACCTTGCTGCTCCTATTAGAGAGTGCAACAAGTATTCTTTGTCATATTTTGTGCAAAGATGTTCATAAGTCATGATACAACAGTTTTTAGAAAATGCATGAGCAAACCCATTCATGGTTTTGATATATTTCATATCATTCTCATTCATTAATAAATTCAAAATGAAGACAAGAGGATCATTTTTGTTTTAATTACAAGTTGTTCATTAATTTGTTTTACAGTGCAACAAGGAAACTTAGCAAATCAAGGAGAGTGGGAAGCAGAGCTTTAGTTACTGTTAGCCCAAACAAACAGAACAGAACTGAAGGCTGAATCCCACTTCTGGCCAGATCTTCTGATGCGAAACATATAGAAGAATCATATCTGGTGAACGTCTTTGACACATTTGTTTGTGGTGTTTATCTCTTCCACTGATGATGGATTACAGTTATTTGTTGTACTTTTGATGCATGTGTGTGTATCCAAACTTAAAAACACCCCAGACCTTGGATAATAATAATTGCTTATATATTTATCACTTTCAGTCCTCTTCTGAAATTATATATCCCTTCAAGTGCCACCTAAGATTATCAAATGGAGTTAACTGTCTAGAAGAGTTGGTCTGACTTTCCACTGCTGCTGTAAGGAAACAGAGGGAATCCAAATGGAAGAGTAAAACATTGCTGTGATAACTTGTTATCACTTTTCCACATTTTTGTACAATCCCATAGAATTCTCTGGCAGCAAACAATGCTTGGTTCACTTCTACAAGATGTGGTAGATGGATCTAACAGATCATTGCCAAAGGAAGTGTAGATCCCACCTCCTCCCACATTTGTTTTCCATGTAGGTTCCTGCCTATGTGGTACTGCCACTCTACTCTTTGCTGACCACAGTAGTCTTCAGATGCCACCATCAGTCAATTCACCTCCCTGACCTGGAAGAAAATAACCAAAAAGTGGGTAATTCTCTGCGTTACCTGGTTAAATTGACTCAAGAAGAGAGGCAAAGGGTGAGCCAAAGTAGTGGGGACAGGACTCTGAGAGAGCGGGGCAAGAAAAGAAGGCTCAGAGCGGGCAGGAGGGAGTGAGACTTTCTGTGACAGCAGCAAGCTGTTAGGTTGGCTTGCAGCCATAAACTACCTTCAAAGCACCAAACAACCAGTTATGCAAATTTGCTAGATGCAAAAGAAAGACAAGGCCAAAATTGTTTTCCCCAGATACTTAGAAAAGTGAGTTTCTCCTGAGAAAGAAAAGGCACATACTTAGTAAATACTTTGAAAAATTGTGGTCTAATCCATTTTAGCTAATGGGGGTGGAGGGGGCAGATTTTTTCTCCTCTTAAGTTAAGTAACTGTTAACAACATTCCTTCTGTTGAGAGGTTAAAATTTAGATGATTTATCACAAGCACATGACGTTACTATTTGCAAACATAATAATTTCTAAACTAGAGATTAGCCTGATCCAGTCTAAGACCATAACTCTTTTGGAGTTACACATTCCTAAATATAAAACTTTCCTTTGCACTTTTATTTTCTTTTACTTATCCACAGCATTGATCAAAGGAATTAACTTACTCAAATAAAGGCAGAAGGAGGTTTTGGTAGAATATAATGTTATTACTCATTGTAGCATTTACTTGATTAAATCATTTGCAAGACAGACCTCTTGATAAAACACTGTTTACTTACCCCTGCGCTGAACACATCTGGGTACCAATCACTGCAGGGTTGATTCAGCCACTCAGCCTCCAAGGAAAGATAAATTAGCTTTAAGGTAATTTGGAGAAGACCTCCCAAAATAAGAGTTCTTTGGAATTTAGGAATCAACTTTTATGGAGGTAGAGAATTTTGCACTGTTGTCTGTCTGCAACTTGAAGTCACTGCCAAAATATCGCAGAGATAACTTTACGGGGGGGCACTAGGACAATCCTGGCACTGCCCAGTTGTTACTTATAGACAAGATCGAACACCACTCACTGCTAAGGCCCTCATACATTCAGAGTTAAGGCAGACTGAATTTCTAAAGGTATTGTAGTACTGGCTACCTCTTAGAACTCATCCATACCTTACCTCTGCAAAAGAAATAAGCTTGCCTAAATAATCAGATTGGTGCTCATTTTCCTTAGGCCCCTGAAGGCGCAGCCTCCCCAAAGCCCCACTGAACTCCCACTGGCAGCACAGGTGCTGCTCAGGTGCAGGCTGGTTTTGGAGGCTGGTGCAATGTGGTGCTGGACCAAGCAGCCAGCCTGAAGCAACTGGGCTGAGATGGTCAGGAACATTGCAAGAGGTGGAAAAAGAGGCAGCAAATGCTGGACAACAGCCCAGAGAAAGTGCATGTTCAGATCGGAACAGCAGAAGAAAAGGGAAGTACACACAGTTACTGTGTGTTTGAATAACATAGTGGAGATGATTCATTTTCTGTTCATTTAAATATGGTAAAACCATTCACTGTGTGACTCCGGCATACTACTATTACTATTTTATTATTATGGTTACTGTTATTGTTGTTATTATTATTATTATTATTATTATTATTATTATTTCAATTTTATTATGGTCATAATTTCTATATTCATTGTAATTTATAACCCTATGTTTTGAAATGAAATCACAATAACATTGTGCCAGTCAGGTGTGGGGCATGAAAACTAACTCCAGTCTAGAGAGCTAGAGACACGCTGGGTATCGCTGTTTGGAACAATGCACCTAAGGTCAGTATCTGAGGATATTACTTTACAGATCTAAAACTTTCAATGAGTCTGTAAGGGTACATGGAGGAAGAAGGCCAGAGGGCAGGATTTGTCTCTCTCTTCATTCCCCTGACCCACACAGAGAAAGGAGGACAGGCTTCACTTTCATCAGAGAGGAGCAGCCCATGAAATCTTTGTTAGAAGATGCTGTTAAGATTCCCTCTCCATCCCTGAGACCAGGTGCCTTCAGCATAAGGCCAGAGGGATCTGCAATAGCTAAGGCAACACCAGACATACGTGACACTTCTGAAGTTTTAGCTCAGTGGTTTTTGCAAAGCTACAATAAATCAACAGACTAACAATCTTGATTCCCAGGCTGGGTCGCAATATTCGAGGTTAAAGACAGTGATACATGAAAACTCACTGCCAGCCAAGAAGTGTGATACAGAGGAGAAAGATAATTGTCAGCTGGGGTTAGTTTTCAGCTTTAATTCTCTGTGGCCATCGGCTTGCTTTGACTTCTTATGCTTGTTCTTTCTATAGAGAGCAAAAAATACAAGCATTCACAGAAATTGTACTGAGATGTTATCACTCTTCTTTTTTGGAGTGATAGTGTTGGCGAGATGACATATTTCAGTCCCTTCAGACTCCTTTCAGATGATATAAATCAGCTTCATTCTGTTACACTGATAACGCCATAAGGATCACATTGAACATCAGGCTTCAGTCTCCTTTTGGAAGTGCTGAAATACTTATGCCTTCTAAAAACACTTTCTTCCTGCTCAATTTAGTATTTTCCAGGTGTCCAGATCAGGAAGAGTAAAAGTCCGTGATGTTTTCTAAGACTGCCTTCATATGGATATAGCTGATTTTTCCACATCATGTCAGCTGTGAGACATTTAACTTGGTAGGTCGAAAGAATTTAGCTGTATCACTTTAGCTCCCAAATCACAGCTGAAAGGAGAGAAAGCAAATGTCATGTGGATGTTGCAGACTTTAAGTATCAGCCTTCGTGACAAAAGGTTTGGCTCATTTCTTCTGACTTAGACTTTAGAGATGCTCATGGACACTTCTTTTTATGTATGTATTGAAATCTCACTACAGTCTTCTATCCTAATTCCCTCTATTCCCACTAGGCTCCTGGAAGTAAGTATACCTTAAATAAAATCAGAAAGAGGAATTATTCATTAATCAGAAAGCTCATTATGTCTAGAGCAAAGAAATATTCAAGTTCGTGTACTGCAACTAATGAGCAAATGAGCAATTTACTTAATTTGCCTGTGGCTTCAGACTTGACAAGCATCCTCACCATGACCAGCAAAGAACACTTAGAGGTGCTGACTGACACTATTAAAATAATTACAAATTGACCATTGTTCTGCACAGAGAAGATCTATTCACAAAAGGACCTGATCCTTCATACCATAATTAACATTTGTTAAACCACACCCAGGGAACAAATTTTTGAAAGGAACTGTTTCATTTCCTTACTTGAATTCCTATCCAAATACAAACCTGGCCTGCTTGGGTTGATTGGCAGTAAATAAAATGAAGACCTTGCATTCGGAAACACAATTGCATATTAAAAACGATTTTGGAGTGACAGAAAAGTGAATCAACAAGCAAAAAAATGTGCTTTCATCTTGACTCAGCTGATATACCATTCTGTGTTAGATTATTCTACATTGTCTGCAATTTAATTACTCCTGAAAAAGACACATTTCCACTGCAATAGTTTCTATTGAGTGGTAGACACTACCTATACTATGTTTGAACAAAATCAGCCTATACTAAATTTTCAAGTGGATTGTATATCATTTATTATTACAGCAAAGTTTATTCCAATTACTGAGAATTTTCCAGAGTATTTTTAAAATATAAAGTCATTTTCAGAGAACTTAGTGTTTTTGGAACATCCACAGAGTCAAAGTAGAGCTGTAAACTAAGATGCTTTGTCCGGGGCAACTCAGCTACTCCTAAAATCTTAATGTTTTTACTGTGGGCTAATGGAATTATGTAAGCAGAACTACTTAATATCTCTACAGGACAAAGCACATGCAGATAAATAGTATTTTCTCATTGATGATAACACTTTCTTGTTTTCAGCCATCTGATTTTTAAAAGCCAATATTCCCAAAAATAAGACTGATGTGTTCAAGTCCAGGTGCTTCTGTTTTCTTGTTTATTGAAACAAGGAAATTTCCTTTGAAGGCAGCTGCTCAGTAAACCTGCAGGGCTTACTTTAAAAACTGCTCTAATTTTATCTCCTTTCAGAGATATAAAGGTTGGGCAATAGCCCCTTCATTTTCAAAGCATTGCCCAAGGCCCAGGAACACAGGGTCCCACAGTAATCACTGGAAATTATGCAGCTGAAACTCCATGTGGTATTTTCAGCTTTCTTTCAGCTAAGTGACCCATCTTAAAAGAACATATAACTTCACTGGGGCCTTCTCAGCTGGGAGAGTGCTGAAAGCCAATGACAACAGTCAAAAATATCTGGTACTCAGAGTCGTTCTGAGATACACTGTAGGAAGAATGTCACTGAATTAGCCCACTTTTTTGCCTTAAGTATGTGCAACAAATAAGAAGAAACAGAGCAGGATGCTATCACCTCTTTTGTTTTGGTGAGGATATAATTTATCCTAAGAGGTAAGATGCTTAGATCAAACCCATTAAAATTTCAATTCCCTAAGTATAACAGTAGCTTTATGTTGTTATTCTTCTTCTTTGGGTCTTCTGGCAAAGAGAATGAGAATGAGATTAAAGAATATGATAATAGATTTCCTAGATTCATAGATAAATAAAGCAAAAAGTGATGTGGCCTGACCTCTTAAGCAACAGAAGCCAAATGACTTCTCTGAATTAATTTTTTTTTAACTAGAGCACATACTTTAAAAAACAACTAGCCTTAATTCACCCCTTAGAAGTTGTGAGTTATATGAGTGTTGTTAAAAAGAGGAGCCTTTGTCAAGTCTAACTATATTTAATTAGTTTTAAAGACTGGGAAAGCATTCTACTATCTGCTTTTCAAGCATTCAAAATTTAAAAAGTATAAGGAAGATACTCTTTTGGACATCCTACAACTCATATAGGGCAGTTTTTCCAGTCCTTTAATCACATCTATGGCTTCAGTGCATTTTTATACATCTGTCTGTTACTGCAGCATGCAGGTTGGGTGCTTCCCCACTCCAATTCAAAAACATCCCTTTTATACATACAGAAATGGCACACACCTTTTGGAAGAAAAATTGCACTGGCACCTTCTGTAAGATAGAAGCTGCACTTTTTTCTGAAGCTCAGCAGCATCACAGAGTCCTTCCTGAAGGCAGGTGCTCCTAAGCATTATATTAAACAAAAGTTATAATCATAATATTGGTAAAACCAAAAATATTATTCTGCTCATCATAACCTTCTTGTTAGCTTCAGGTTCTGATTATAGATATGATGTATCTGCTTTCTTGTTACCATATTTTTTCCTATTTGACCTACCTAAATCACAAAGTGGCTTGTTTTTTCTGTGACAGTGACTGATTCTTTTTTTTTACTTTATCATTTTTCCCTTTATCTTTGTGCTTTTGCAAGCTCAGTCAGTAATTGTTCTATCACTTCCAGTTTCTTTATAAAAACATTAAATATTGTAGGAAAAGCAATGATCTCTTCAGAACCCTGCAGCTGTTCATTGATGATTCCCTGTTTACAGTTACATTTTGAGATTTGATATGCCTCCAAATTTTAGTTTCTGTGATACCGATTTTATTTTATCTAGGTTTTAAATCAAAAAGCAGTGCAACATCAGTCCAGTATTTTTCAGAAATCTGTTACATCAATGCTATTATCTATTTCAAGTGAACTAGCCTGAGAAGAAAGAATAACTTTTATTTTCCATATTCCATGTATTTGTTGGAACTAGTTTAGTTATTCTCTACCACTTCCTTCTTAATGGCTATTGAGATAGTCTATTTCATTTTTCTGTCCTAGACTGACAAGCGTCTAGAGCATCATAGATGTTTCCTCTACTATTTTTAAGACTTTCATAGTTCTTCTTCAGAAGGTTCCTAGGAATTTTCCAAAATCACACCAAATATGAACACTTATTCCAAGAGCTCCTCTAGAAAAAAAAAAACTCATCCAGACATAGGGATTTAAAAAGTCCTGGATTTCTAATGGTTACTGCTTAACAGCTTCTGGTTACTCAAATGGAAACCATTGTACTTGTTTGCCTGGAAGCCACCCAGTGGATACAACATTTGCTTATGAGCATTGCGGAGACATCTGTGCTGCAGCTCAGTCTTGGATTTGGGTACCACCATCTCTGGGCTCCTCCTGACACTGCATTCAATAGGTTGTCATATCACTGACCTTCAGTGCATTTCAGTAGTACAACTGATGGAAAGGTCTGAATTGATGAGTGCTTCCAGTGTAATCCAGTGCTTCCAGAGTGACCAGGTAATTCTGACAGGTCAGAAGCAATAAACTATAGTTAATTTGGCTTAATTAGAAACATCTCATGTCATTGAATGAGGGAAAGACTAGCAAGGCAAAATTTCCTGCCACCAAGACATGACCTAGCACATATACTGGAGATGATAAATGACAGGAAATTGTTGAAATAATAAAGAAAAACAGGAAATTCAGGTTTTTTTGCTAGTTGCAAAATCACAGATGTTTAAATGTAGTATTATTTGATCATCTGTCTATGAAAAATGGCACTGTGATGGAAATGCTCAAGGTCACTCACGTCACTGTTGGTGTCTGCCATTGAGCTCTACTGTGGGTATCAGGCATGCGAATTACCCACAGGGACTGGATACTGCAAAATGCACCACATTCTTTTAATTGTTGTGAAGCCATTGTACAAGCTCCCTGTGAGCAATTAGCATCTCTATTCCCCAAAAGCACAGCTTGCCAAAAGCATCTTACAACTTGTGATGTAGTGTCTTCTGCATAGGAAGAATCTTTACTAAGCAGAGTAGCTGCTCTGAATGAGTGTGAGGGATGTGTTTTAAAAGACGATGCAGGAGTTCACATTTGTTGCATTTGCAAGCACTTAAAAGTGGAAATCACAGAAATTAGTCTCATTTCTCTCAGCAGAGTAGCCTGGCCCACATATTCCTATGAACTGTCTTGCAAAACCTGGTAAAAAACAAGGAAAAGCAGTGCTGGTTCCCCTTCCACTCTGTAAAATGTAATCAAAATTATGCTTTGTTTTTGTTCCTCCACTCCATTTTTATTTCAATTTTTTCCTTATTTCTCTCCTTTCTCTCTCTTCCTTCCTTTCTTTCTTTCCCATTTCCTTGCTTGTGCTTTCTCCTCCCAGTAATGACCCAGTGCTTAGCTGGGGAAAGGCAGGAGGTGTGGGGGCAGGACTCTGTTAATGCCCTAATTAAGTCTGTAGTTAGCTGATGGGAAAATCGTTGTCAGGAAAGCTGATAACAAGCATAAACATGACAAGCTTGTTTTGAAAAGCCATCCTGTTACTGTGTGTACTTAGGCTACTGCATGCAGCTCCAAGCTACTGTCATATATGTTTATATTGATCCATCTGCATCACTTCCCTCTTCCTCTTTTTTTTTTTTTTCCTTTAAAGAATATAGATAAAAGCGTCACACATCTTGCATTTAAAGGGATCAAGATGTCCCCACATTAGACACATATATTCACTGATTTAAGTAATAAAAGAGAATATAGAAGAGAAGGACTGAAAAGGTGAGGAACTTCATGCATCAATTTCAGTTTTCTGAATGGCCTACAGATGCCCATGTCCCTGATTAATTTTGTTGTGATATTAAAGTAATACATTAGATTATAATTAAATATGAGATGCTTATTTTACATATATTTTCACTAGAGATCTGAAAATGTTACAAAATATAAGGAAGAGTAGCAGTGTGTATAAAATATGTCCCAGTCTTTCTGCCACAGCAGACATTGCAAGTGCAGTATTTCTCCCAAAATTTGCATAACAGCATTGGATATGCTTCATTCCAGTGACAGCCAATAAACCTTCATGAGCTGTTCAAATTATAGTCTGTATAAAAGTGTCCTTCAGGCCATTCAAGCTGTGGCATACAGTTTAAGATTATTGTTTTGGAGAAACCTGTCTTGGTTTCCCAGAGTGGAAGATTTGCTACAGCGTGAAAATTGAGACAAATGATCAAGCCTTGTGTTCCCGAGGAGTTCAGCACCAACACGTGCCTTTCTGGCTTCGGATGTTAGCAGAAGTGACGATGTAAGGCTGCATGCATGGCTCTGGAAGTGGAGAGTGGTTTGCATTACAGCAGCTTCATTTGATTCTACTTTGGCTCAGGCAAAAGGAGCCAAGTTTCCAATTAAATCATGCATTACCTTCTTGTTGCTGATGTTTCCTCTCTTAACCACAGATGACTCATTTCAGGTAAGTAACATTTCAATCAAACTTTAATTATTTAGCTGGCACAGGAGGGGTATGATTTGTCACTGTCCATGGACATGAAGAACCTTCAATTGCATTAGCCTCTCTTTCCTAGTGACTGTGATTTTAACAGAATTCATTCTATTTATGGCAGGTAAAGAAACAATTCCAAGAACTAAGGAGCAAAGGCTCATCATACATTACCTAGTAATAATGTTTTATAAAAAGGAATGTTACTATGGAACTAGATTTTTATTATCATTATATCCTGTGAATCATGAGGAAAAATTAAACACTTTAACTTCCTCAAGGGTCTTCTGTCATCTGGAGGGAGTCCACAGTGTGATTAATTCAATTTTATGTAGCCATCAAACAGGTAGGTGCCTTGACTGACCTACATATCCAGAGGTCCTCCTCCTTAGCTTGTGAAAAGAGACAGACTCCTCAAAAGGGCTTGTCCTCGGCCCCCTCTGGCTTAAACACCCATTTTAAGATGGTATGAGCTGACTCCTGGAGGAGCTTGCCCCCTTCCCTGACTACACACAGAATCTGCAGTTTAGAAAGGACAACTTGCAGTGTCAGCTGAGTCAAACAAGACAGATGTCATCCTGTTTTCTGGAAGCAGGACTAGGCTTTCATCCTGTATATGGATCAGCAACCAGAAAGTACAAAACATATTTGTTATTAAGGAATGTCCTTAACAGTAAACAGATTTTCTGTTTGTATCATTGTCTTTATCCAGTTGTCTCACACACAGTATTTACAGAGGTGTCAGGGGTAGCTCTGACCTGTGGCTCTCACCACACTTCTTTGGTGGGGAGGGACTACTTACAGTTTTGCAAGGAGCAGACACTAAGGAACAGAAGGATTAATGTTCAAGCCTACAAAGTGTGCTTGAGCGCTGCAATAGCTCCATGGCACAGCAAATCACTTTTAGACGTCTGGCTCCAATCCAAAATCCACATCTTCAAGTTTTAATGTGCTTTGACTACAATCACACAGGGAACTTCTGGTGCAAGGCAGAATTTAGGTCATCCAAATCTTAACCTCTAAAAACATCCTAATACCCAAGTTTTCAGTGTTTCCTTTTTCAAAGGGAGCATGCTAGCATGCAGTGGTGCTGACTGACTTCACCTCTAAATTCATGTTACACTTAGCTATGTGCAGATAAATGGCTAAGCCCTGTCACCCCAGAGCAAACCCATCCATACATGAAGAAGCTATACTTCATTTGACAGTTCTTTTCTTCATCACAGCTGGAACTCTTATTTCAGTAATCTTTCCTTTCTTACCTTTAACTGTAGCCCATCCACATTTTTAACTTCTTCAATCAGTGATAAAAAAAACCCAGAGTGACCCATCTCCTCCCTAGCAATGTAGAAATACAGACAAAGCTATATTGCATCATAAGGGAAATGTCAGATGTGCAGTCACCTGCAGCAGTCACTACTGAAACAGCAATTTCTTTATAACAATGAAAGGAAATAAAGGAACATCACTAGCACATTTTTCAAGTTCCATGTTGTTATTTCTCACATCCTGGCCAAATGCCAGCCCAGGCATTCTGAATGACCTAAATTAATTCTCTTTATACTTCCAACTAGAGAAATTATTCTAATGAAAGTAAGCAGAGAAAATTATGTACAGTAGCTGAGGCTGCTGTTGGAGAACAACTTTCATGCAAAAGACTCCCAATGAAGTTTGCCAAACACAAAATCAATTCAGCTCTATGTTATATCAGCCCTTACAGGCACAGCAGAAGATGTGAGATGTAACAGACAAGTCTGCATCAATCTGTAGTGGAACAAGTACCTCTGAAATCCCTTCTTTGCTGGGAAGCCACAATGAGTTAAAGCACCTCAAGTGCTGATTAACCAGGAAAGCTGCCTAATGGAATCATTCAAGAAGCAAAATTCCTCAGCAGTCCTGTGTAAACATTAAAGTTCTCCTCTTCTGGTGAGAAGACCTGATCAGGGTCTGAAAGGTTTTCGTGAAGTCTAATTGTCATGATGAGAACAGAGAGTACAGTTATTATAGCAGTAGAATCTGTAGCCAGAGCACAGACCATGTTTTTAATAAAAACAAATCTAGATGAAGAAAAGTATTTTCTTTTTATTCCATCTTTATTCAGCAGGAGTACCAAGAGAGTTTTTCTTGACAAAACATATCACAGGTGTTTCAGTATATTTTGGTTGAGGCCCTATAGGTTCTTTTCCTCCACAAGTCTCAAGTAATATAGAAAAAAAAAGTTCTGTCTTGCTTATAACTCATACTTGCTTAGTGCTACAGGAAACTGACATCTAGGGCTAAATGAACAAGCCATTTTTTTAATTGTTTCACTTTTATGTTTGCAAGCTGCACAGAATTGTGATACAGAGAAAATGTTTGTGCAAGTCCTCTGGAGAATGGCCTGTAGATGGCTAAAGTGGCTCACATACTATCTTGAAAGCAAATGGGAAAGTTGATGAAAAACACCTTCATATAAGCATGGAACTCCCCATTTTAGTGAAATTTATGAAAAGACCACATCTTCCACAAAAAATGTCTACAACTTCACAGACTAGAAAAGGTCGAAAACCAGTGGTTAAATAATACATAGATTTAATTGTACATCTTCCTTCAGTGGAACACATCATGTGACCAAATTCCCATCCACCTCTTTGAAGAGTTGTCTAGAGATGAAAAGGCTCTCTCTTCTGTTATCTGACTGTTGAAAACCAAAACTTCAGAAAAACAAACAGTTTCTTAGAAATATTTCTCAACACTAAATAGTCTTGTTTTTAAAGATGTCTCTCTGCAGACAGACTTACAGACATTACCTCTGGGCAGCTGTCTAATGTCTTCTCTAACATTGTACTGCTGGGAAAATTGGGCAGCTCTTCTCTGAACAAATAGGCAGGATGAAGAACTTTGGTAAGGAAGCAACAGAAATATCAAATCTTTTGATGAATCATTCAAGTTCTTCCCTTTTGCAAATCAGTTCTACAAGTCTTATCAGAGGTACTTTCTATCAACCTTTTTTAACAATTCACACTTATATGTATCATCCAGAGGAGGAGATCAAAATCATTTATACATACACTCTAAGAAATGTTTAAAGAGAAAAAAACAGAAATCCAGGAAAGTTCTGTGACTTATACTAATTTACTCAGTGAACTTACATCAACTGAAAAAAAAAAAAAAAAGAAAATCATCAATACCTGTCTTTGAACACATATATAGTAATTGCTGCACAAGTTAAAATGATCTGACTGACAACAGTTTTGAAATAATATAACAACATGGAAGTCTCTTCAAGAATATATTTCAAGTGTAAACGAGTCAATAAACAAAACACAGAATGCAACAAAGAGTCATGCCCTAAGTGTTTATGTTGGAAAAATAACCTAGAAACTGACTGAGACTAAAGTACAGTCTGTTTGCAGGCAAAGCAAATACTTGCTGACAATACAAGCAACTGAAACAAACCATGGGGTAGGAATAAAAATTTGTTTCTTTTCCCAAGAGAGAGGAAGGACAGCAAATGCAAAGATTATAACTGTTAAATGTTACAACATAAAGAAGTAACATGGGTTTTTTTACTCTTTTTTTACAGCCTCTGTTTGACTTAAGGCAAGCTTTCAGAATACTACAGACTTTAAACATCTAAGAACACATCTAAGGATATGGATAACACATCTAAAATGATCAGGTGCCTTTTCACATCACACTGTTAGAACAATATAATCAGTGTCATTTAACATCTGCTTTGAATTACAGTTCCTCTGGTTAGTACCCAGTAAACTCATTAGTCTCAGGTGCTCTGTATGTGACTGCAATCTTACATTACTAGGCTGGAGAGTAAGGAAGACACATTTAAGATAAAGAGAGAAGTTAGCACATATTTGTTACTGGAAGACGGATAAGAGTTAGTCCTGTTTTCTTATCATACCTGTGTGTGTGTTATTTTTGGTTGCAGCAGTGTCCAGATTGGTGGATGGACAAAACAAACTCAGAAGAAAATATTTTGAATAACCAAGGTCGATTTTTCATAGAGAGCAGCCATTGACTTCAGTGCTATTTCAGTGCTGGCAGTGGAATGGGGGAAAATGATTAATCACTGTAACTACCATAACTTCTCACTATTATGTACTTTTTTACAAAGTTATGCCTGTGAGCATTTTTATTTATTGTTCTGGAAACTTGACCTTTTTAAAAACAGCACTGCCATATCTTGCCATAAACCTGACAATAATTTGAATATGAGATACTAGAAACCCATGAATAATAAGTACTCTACATTTTCTTTGTTTTTCTTAACTGTTTACTTTTTTTAGCTTAACATACATCAAGGAGAGTCAAAATCCAAATAAAAACAAGGTTTTAATCTCACAATCTGTATTATTATTGAAGCCTTACTGTTTTAGATGGCCTGGCTCATAACTTTGCTGAATATTTGTGTGGGCCATGTAGTAATAGTTTCCTGAGATAATAAAATTACTAGCTCTTTATATGGGATAGCTCTTCCTCAGAGTACTGATCCCCTCCAGAAGCCTGATGAATGAAACCAGAAATAAAAATCTCCCAGTCCACTCCAAATTCTTTAAAGGGTGAAGTTGTTAGTCCATGACACAGCACAAGAGGAGCAGAGCTGCAAAGCCACAGAGTTGGTGCTGAAGAACTGGTGACCATGGCATGTGAGTGGGAGGGAGTTTCTGGTTTGGTTTAGTGGGAAGGTTTTAGATTAGGCCTAGTCCACCTATGTCAGCTGGCTGTACCTCCATGGTAGCAGTGCATTGGGAGTGCAACATCAGTTTCATCTAACCTGAATGTGGTTTGGGCATGAAAACTTCTCTGCAATGCAAATCAAAGCACAGTAAATGGGGACAAGGCAAGGAAATCCTGATCCAAACTATTGTGTTACCATGAGCACATCCTGAGCCATAAGAGGTAAAGGCTGCAGCTCTCTGGCAAAACAGAGCTGTTGTAGTCCTACCCCACAATGATCTTCTCCACGACCCACTTTTTATTTTTCCTCCATTATGCTGGCAAGTTGCTTGCCTGGGAAAACACCATGGTTTCAGAATTTTGAAAGAGATCAAATAAAAAAATTTAAAAGATCCCCACCATTCTGTTTTTCTACTCTCTTCAGTGCTTTTCCCTTTTCTTCCCAAACACAGTGCAACACGGAGTCAGATAAGCTTCAGTGCTCGAGGAGGAAACACTCAGCTGGTGATGGAACAGGAGATCAGTTGAAAGAGTTCAAGGATGGGACCATGACAGACCTGACTGTATTACAATCAAAACAGAGGACTTTATCTTTAAACTGGAGTTCAAATTTGCTACAAAAGCAGCAACAGAGCACGCTCTGAAAACATCTGTGACTGGTATCTCCATGGTGCAGAACAGCAAAATTTATATACCAATCCAGGCCCAAAAGCAGAGTGCATAACTGAGGAGCACACTAGCTCTACCTTCTCTATGAACACTTTAGCTGAAGGCCCAGTTTTTCTTTCTGTATTCAGGTTTTCTGCTACCTGAGTTATTGCCATTCTATGCCTTGTCCCAGGTGCAGAATCTGCCATTTGCCCTTGTTAAACTTCATACAGCTGCTGATTGCCCATCCCTCTGATTTGTCAAGGTCTCTCTGCAGGGCCTCTCTGTCCTTGTTTGCTTGTTTACTTCTCAGTATGGCTTTTCCCCAATCAGTATGGATCTTCACTCATTTGGATGAATGAGGAAAGCCAAGATTTTAACTCTTGTGATTGTTCTCCTGAATGTCATGAGTTGTTTACAAATGTCAGTGGCTGAAGACAAATTACATTTCTGAAGAATGTCATGTGGCTGGGAGGGTGTGGGAGTCCTGGTGGTCAGCTGCTGCCTTCTCTCTTGCGGTCACATTCAGAGCCCCAGATGAAGTCAAACAACAGTTAATGTTTCTTCTGCCCTCAGTTTCCTAAGCAGATGAAATGTTCAATTTGACTTTTTGACCAGGACCAGGTCTTGAGCTGATGCTCTTGTGATGTTTCCTATTTTGGCCTAGGATTTAATTCTTTAGTAATATTCAGTTTAGAGACCACCAGTTTGCAACAGAGCAGGATTTTTTTTTTTTCCCACGAGCATACACCCCATTTCTCTAATCATTTATTTCTCTCTTGAACAACACAGGCTTAAGCAGAGATCTCTGTGGAACTTCAGTGGTGACCTCATTCTACTTAAAATCAAAATCATACGTACATTTCTATTCTGAATTTCCTTTATTTTACCATTTTAATCCATATGGAAAATCTTCCCTGTTTTCCCATTACCACTTCTTTATGGGGTTTTGGTGAGCCACTGTTTTAGACATTCATCTAAACTGACATATAACTCCTTTACAAGGCAATTTTAGATTTTCTTCATACCAATTCAGGATATAGATGTACTTGGAAATGCCATAATTCTCATAAGATTTAGGGGAATTCTGAGCAGCTCTTGTTTCTCCCATTTTCTATGATTTATGGCACCCATCACTGGAAAGATAGTGATCTGGATAACAGTGTCCTTTACTATTACAGTCTCCTTCCTTCAGACAAGTCAAAGTATGTGAGACACCCAGCAATAAGACAGATGATTGATTATGCTATATGTTAATTACAGTATATTAATAGCTTTGCAGAACAAACCTACATCAAGTTGGTGGGCTAAGCCTGCTCAAAAATATATTCAAAAAACCAAATAAATAGTCCATCCCACAGGATTTAATCCAGTTCCAGAATTCCATTCAATAATGGGAAAGAAGAACTGTGTTCATTCATCTTTATTATAGATTTATTGTAAATTACATCTGCTGCTTGCAAATATACTCATATTAAAGGTCACACATTCCTCCTTTAATAGTGTTCTGTTTACATCCGTATTGGTGGAGTAAATTCAAATGTGAGCTTTACTATAAGCAAATATAAATATATATATATTTATATGTTTATATGTTTAAACATATATATATATATATTTGTTGCCTTTTTGTGGGTGGAGGGGACTAAAGCCCAGTTAAAATACCAAGAAGATCTCTACACAAGAAAAAGAAAAAAGCAGCAGTATTCTTCTGTTCATTTCTCACTGCTCTCCCCTGAAATCTCAGTTAAATGGTTCTGCACCTGGACTTTCTAAGTGCCAAGTCCTTTTCAGAAAACAATTGCAAAACTACTTCTGAAGATGGTCTTAAAAGATAAGGCTGAAAATTGTTAGTGCTTACTGAACAGATGGAGAGGATACCGCTTGAGAGATAAGAGGAAGAATGGAAGAATAGGCTTTCAGAATGACCAGAGCTAAGTAAACAACTCAACAACCAACCCCCAGGGCCTAAAAGAACCAAAAGCAGAGGTGTAAAAACAAAACCAAAAAAATGCAAAATCCCCCTTATAATGTCAAAAAGTAAAAAAATCTTCCTGCTGAAGAACTTCCTAAACACTGGCTGCAAATAAATCAAAAACTGCTCAGATCACAGATTTTTTAAACACATTTTAACCAAGCATAAGTAATAACCAATTCACTGAGCCTTCACAGACGTACATGTGCAGTATTAGAGCACATCAAGCCATCTGAGACTAATTTGAGGTCTGCAGGGTGTAGGACTTGAAAGACTGGAACTTTGTATCATCAGATCAGAAAAACTTCTGGAAGTATCATGGCCCTATGTCTTTAATACAATGTGCACAAAAATGTATACATACTAGAGATGGGAAAGATGTCACATTAAGATTCCTGTGTTAGGTGAANGCCAAGATTTTAACTCTTGTGATTGTTCTCCTGAATGTCATGAGTTGTTTACAAATGTCAGTGGCTGAAGACAAATTACATTTCTGAAGAATGTCATGTGGCTGGGGGGGTGTGGGAGTCCTGGTGGTCAGCCGGTGCCTTCTCTCTTGCGGTCACATTCAGAGCCCCAGATGAAGTCAAACAACAGTTAATGTTTCTTCTGCCCTCAGTTTCCTAAGCAGATGAAATGTTCAATTTGACTTTTTGACCAGGACCAGGTCTTGAGCTGATGCTCTTGTGATGTTTCCTATTTTGGCCTAGGATTTAATTCTTTAGTAATATTCAGTTTAGAGACCACCAGTTTGCAACAGAGCAGGATTTTTTTTTTTTCCCACGAGCATACACCCCATTTCTCTAATCATTTATTTCTCTCTTGAACAACACAGGCTTAAGCAGAGATCTCTGTGGAACTTCAGTGGTGACCTCATTCTACTTAAAATCAAAATCATACGTACATTTCTATTCTGAATTTCCTTTATTTTACCATTTTAATCCATATGGAAAATCTTCCCTGTTTTCCCATTACCACTTCTTTATGGGGTTTTGGTGAGCCACTGTTTTAGACATTCATCTAAACTGACATATAACTCCTTTACAAGGCAATTTTAGATTTTCTTCATACCAATTCAGGATATAGATGTACTTGGAAATGCCATAATTCTCATAAGATTTAGGGGAATTCTGAGCAGCTCTTGTTTCTCCCATTTTCTATGATTTATGGCACCCATCACTGGAAAGATAGTGATCTGGATAACAGTGTCCTTTACTATTACAGTCTCCTTCCTTCAGACAAGTCAAAGTATGTGAGACACCCAGCAATAAGACAGATGATTGATTATGCTATATGTTAATTACAGTATATTAATAGCTTTGCAGAACAAACCTACATCAAGTTGGTGGGCTAAGCCTGCTCAAAAATATATTCAAAAAACCAAATAAATAGTCCATCCCACAGGATTTAATCCAGTTCCAGAATTCCATTCAATAATGGGAAAGAAGAACTGTGTTCATTCATCTTTATTATAGATTTATTGTAAATTACATCTGCTGCTTGCAAATATACTCATATTAAAGGTCACACATTCCTCCTTTAATAGTGTTCTGTTTACATCCGTATTGGTGGAGTAAATTCAAATGTGAGCTTTACTATAAGCAAATATAAATATATATATATTTATATGTTTATATGTTTAAACATATATATATATATATTTGTTGCCTTTTTGTGGGTGGAGGGGACTAAAGCCCAGTTAAAATACCAAGAAGATCTCTACACAAGAAAAAGAAAAAAGCAGCAGTATTCTTCTGTTCATTTCTCACTGCTCTCCCCTGAAATCTCAGTTAAATGGTTCTGCACCTGGACTTTCTAAGTGCCAAGTCCTTTTCAGAAAACAATTGCAAAACTACTTCTGAAGATGGTCTTAAAAGATAAGGCTGAAAATTGTTAGTGCTTACTGAACAGATGGAGAGGATACCGCTTGAGAGATAAGAGGAAGAATGGAAGAATAGGCTTTCAGAATGACCAGAGCTAAGTAAACAACTCAACAACCAACCCCCAGGGCCTAAAAGAACCAAAAGCAGAGGTGTAAAAACAAAACCAAAAAAATGCAAAATCCCCCTTATAATGTCAAAAAGTAAAAAAATCTTCCTGCTGAAGAACTTCCTAAACACTGGCTGCAAATAAATCAAAAACTGCTCAGATCACAGATTTTTTAAACACATTTTAACCAAGCATAAGTAATAACCAATTCACTGAGCCTTCACAGACGTACATGTGCAGTATTAGAGCACATCAAGCCATCTGAGACTAATTTGAGGTCTGCAGGGTGTAGGACTTGAAAGACTGGAACTTTGTATCATCAGATCAGAAAAACTTCTGGAAGTATCATGGCCCTATGTCTTTAATACAATGTGCACAAAAATGTATACATACTAGAGATGGGAAAGATGTCACATTAAGATTCCTGTGTTAGGTGAAATGGTAGAATAAACAGAGGTTTTTTTTCCAGCACAACTTTTGTGGAAAGTTTATAGGGATATTTTTTTGGATAGGTTTTATTTTTGGTTTGGGTTTGGGTTTGGGTTTTGGGGGTGGGGTGGGGTGTTGGTTTGTTGTTGTTGGTTTTTTGGGGGGTTTTTGGTTTTTTTATTTGGTTGGTGGTTTTTTTTGTTGGTTTTTTTTTTTTTACTTTTTGCAAAGGTTGGTTTGTACAGCCTTTCCTCCCTATATCTATAATTTGGGGCAATTTGGAGAAATTTGTAGAATTATACAGAGGACCTTTCCAAGAAGATATTTTCTTGAAGTACTTTATCAGTCCTTTGGAAACTGATACTCTGGAGACAGGTAAAGACATGTTCCTAGGTAGTACTTGAGAGTGCCACCTCACTCACTCTATGACCCCACCTAAGATGTGCTTTGAAAATAGACATTGCAACCCTATGGGTTGGTCAAAATCCTGAAAACATTCCTCAAATGGAAGGAATAAATAAGCCTACCTTTTTCAAGGATGTTTAGACAGCTAGTCTGGGAAAGTCCAGTAATATAGGGAAATGCCTCAAAAAAGTCTTTAGAATTCCCTGTGGTTGCTCTTTGAATCACCAACAGAATGGCACCTTGAGAAGTTTTATTCTGAAGGTCTTGAATGTGAAGATACAGCCTTGGTCAAGAAAAGAAGAAATGAGGACCTTGAGCTCTCCTTTTCCTTCCTATCTCCTGCACTGAGTCAATTTACAGATTTTACAGAGGTGATTCTGCCCCTCTACTCTGCTCTTGGGATACCCCACCTGGGGTACTGAATCTAGCTCTGGTGCCCCCAACATAAAAAAAAGTGGAACTGTTGGAGCAAATTCAGAGGAGGCCACAAAGTTTCTAAGGGGACTGGAGCATCTCCTCTGTGGAGGTATGATGAGGAAGCTGGGACTCCTCAGCCTGGAGATGAGAACGTTTTGTAGAGACCTCATAGCAACCTTCCAGTATCTGAAGAGGCCCACAGGGAAGACAAAGGGACCTTTTTCCAGGAATTGTCGTGATAAGACAAGGAGTAAAAGGTTCAGACTGAAAGAGGGGAAATTTAAGGTATGTATATGGAAGAAATTATTTACTCTGAAGGTAGTGAGGCACTGGAGCAGGTTGCCCAGAGAAGTTGTGGATTCCCCATCCCTGGCAGTGTTCAAGGCCAGATTGGATGGGTCTTTGAGCAATCTGATCTAGTGGAAAGTGTCCCTGCTCATAGTAGAGGGGTTGGAACTAGATGATGCTTAAAGTCCCTTCCAACCCAAATCATTCTATGATTCTATGATCCACTCAGTGGATTTTGTAGATCCATTGGAGAATGAGAAAAAATAGGATAATATCCTGTGTCAGATATTCAGACCTGGAAACATGTCCAAGGCTATCAGCAAAAGAGAGTAAATGTGTCAAACAGGATTGCACTTGTGCGGACTCCTATAACTGTATACTGAAAATATCCTTTAAGGCCATCTCATTAACTCCTAGTTTTATGCTTTACTCTGTAAAGTCACGTGTATTATGTTTAAGAGACAGCAATGGAATTGAGAGTTCGTGAATATGTTGCTGATTATTAGCACAAACTTACATGTTCATGGGAAAAGATGTTAGTGCTACAGACAACTAGGTTGATTTAACATATTGCTAGGCCTGTCAATGCCTAGGGGAAACTAAGTAAATCTCCTCTGGAAGGAACTAGGGCTGAACTAAATGAATCCTACATCACTTTATCCATTTGCCAGCAGAGCTGTGACCTACACCTTGGATGGGGACAGCAATCAGTTACTATCCTGAATGGACACTGCGTTTCTGTACAGCCTTCAAGCATCCCATACCAGTTTTAGTTTAATTCACAGACTGGACAGGCCAAAATTCATACTGAGAAGTAGATATCATGAGCCAGACTGCTTGCTCTCTTTCTAAGTGCTAATCAATCAGGAATATATCCATGGGCACTGAGTAAAACCTGGGTGTGGAATGAACAACTACAGATTTAATGCAAGCTAACAGTTATAAAATCATAGAACAATTTATTTTGGAGAGTATCTCTGGAGATCAAAGGCTCCACGCCCTTTATCAGAACAGGACCAGCTTCAATGTGAGATCATGTTGCTTTGAGCCTTGCCCAGCTGAGCTTTGTGTATCTCCAGTAACATTCAAGGTACCAAACAAGCTTGGGCTGAGGAAGACACTGAGGTGAAAAACTTGATTTTGCTAACCTAAAGTGTTTCTTGGCATTCTGTGGCACAAAACTTTAACTTTTCAAGGAGCTGCTATAGAAAAAAAACATTGGTTTTATTTGATGTTCCTACAATTCAGTAGAAGCTGAGTTACAGAGCGGAAGACCTAAAATGCCATGCATTTATATGCCCCCTTAGCACATTTCAATGCTTTTAAAATTCATTTTCTGCTTTCTTTTTACATATTTTTAAACTTAAAAATCTTGCTAGCCAAAATTCCCCTGGATGCATGTACCTAGCACCACATACACACATTTTCAGATAGGTTTCCATGAGATGGTGATAGAAAGGTCAAATGATGTTTGTGCAATATTTAAACCAAGGTACAAGACAGGAGGCTGACAAGGTAGGAAAAAAAGTCCCTCAGGAGCTGGAGAGGACTTAATTGAATGAGTGCTTACATACTTCCCTATTTATTTTCAGTGCAGGATTGTAATAGGGTGGTTACTTAAGCATTAGATAGGAGGGATGGATTAAAGAAATAGGTGGCAACAATGCACTCCTCGAATTTAAAGCTGTAAATTATTTAATTTGGTCTACATTTAAAGTCAAAGCAAAATTGCTCTGGATTTCAAATGTCAAATCCACAATAAAATTCTAACTTTTCAAAAGACTAAAATGTTAGATCAAGGCTGTTAAATTGGGTTATTATTTCAGTGAGCAAAACCGAAATTAGGTTAAGGTGTTAACTGGATACAGTATCTATGCATTTCTGGTTTATTATAAACCACAGCTTTCATATATCTAAACTTTTTTTCTATCTGATCATATCCCTGAAGAAGTTTTAGTGATCAACTGAAGTTTGATCACAGCAACATTATAGAAACGTATTAAGCTGTGTTCTGAACTTGTGTTTTTTTGTGGATTTTTACAGGTCTAATTAGTAGGGACTTCTGATCTATATTCTTTCAGACATTCTAATATCCACATATCAGAAAACTGATTCCAAACATTTGGACATAATTCTCACCATTTATGAGTGTGAATAATTCACTCAGTATAACTGCTTCGCAATTAAAAATTTTCTTCAAATAAGAATACTTACATGTAATGTGTGAAGTTCATGGCCTTAGACTCCAAAATAGTTCACAGCAGAAGTATTTTTACGATGAAGAAACAGACACATAAATATCATGTAATGCATTGAAGATCACTAAGCAAGTCCAGGACAGCATTTGAAACTGGGGAATAAGATTCTCCAAACCGAGAACGGATTATGCATGGATGATGCTGAATGCCTTCCCAAGGGTTGTTATTATTTATGAGCATCTCTCTGTTCAGTAGGAGGATCCATATTATTTTTACTTTTGTGGATTAAAATGAATTAGAGCCCAGATATTCAGAGATATAGCTTGGATTTGAAGTACAAAGAATCAAAGCAGTAAAATTCATCGACAAATTTTAAAGGCTTCTTCAATTACTTTAATGTTACAGGAGGAAAACTTAATTTATGATTTATTTTTTTCTAAGAAGACTTACTGACAGCTCATAGAAACTACGTCCACCATTAAGCAACAGAAGAAACATAGCAAGGATCTTGTAATTTCTGCCAAAAAGTAATTGATAATAGCTTTGTTGACAGCTTTAATTATTTAGATAATTGTACATTATAAATATAATTGTAAATTAAAATTCATTATGGAAAAAAGATCACTAACTAGATATCCAAAACAGTAGCTCATAGTTTTCTTCATAAACTGAAATAAGAAAAGTATCTGAGCAAACACCTCTCTGTTACTAAAACATCAAGGACAGTGGATCTAAACATAGCCCAAGATGACAGATGCTTAGGAACAGTGATCTAATTCTATTAAATGGAACTGTTTGAATTAAGATTTTTGTTGAACCCTAAACCAAAGGCAATGTGTTCAGACATTGATCTTGTCTAGTGTCCTTCTGGAAAAGTTTTGCTCCAGGAGTAGCAGACTGGATTAAAACAGAAATGGGGTCCCGACAGAGGAATCAAAGAATGGGCTGTGCAGAGCACACTGGAGTCAATAGGACAGTGGAGTAATGAGAGGGATGCAGTCTCTGGCTTTTGGCATTGCTAAGAATATTTTAATTTAGGCTTGGTCCCTGAAACGGTCTTGTCCTAGAAATGGGGCTTGAAAAGGTATCAAGTCAGTTTATTCCTATTGCAAGACCCTTTTCACTGGCAGTCTCTCATTGTAGCTAAGATAAGAAGAACAAAGAAAACACTTTACAGAGACCTCCAAAGTAATTGTGGGTGGAACACAGATTAGATACTTCTCCAATTAGAAATGATTACATCTGCAGAGAAGCAGTCTTTTCTAGGGCAGAAGCCATCTTGCCTTTGGCTTTCTTCTATTTCCCTTCTGAAAGAAAGGTTTTCATTTCACTGACCCTTCCTTCCTAGGTCTCACAGTTACCCAATTCCACAGACACTGCCCCAGAATCACCCTTTACACGTTGTTCATGTCTTCAGACTTTCCTCTCATTTTTCCAAACTCATTCCTGCTCAGTCCCTCTCCTCCATCTCAATAGCTCCCTCCCTTTTTCCGTTTCACCCCAGAGCTGGACCTATTCATGGAAGCTAGTTAAACTTAAAAGTGATTGCAATCCTTTTAAATTAGAGTCAAGACTTAACATCCTCAAAAGCACACTGCTATGAGTAACATACTGTCTCTTACCTGTCCCAGAAAGCTTTCAGTGTAAATACCCAGCTCTTCGAGATCCTCCCACTTCACCCATTCCTCTCTCTTACTATGACTCCTCAGTCAAAAATTCCCCAGGACAGGCTCCTCTTACAGATCCTTTCTCCCCTCCAAACAGCATCCAGCATTGAGCTTGAAGGTCTCTGAACTAGTTGTGCAAGCTGACAGCCCCTCAGTCCCAGCAGTCACCAACACCCCCTGCCCTGTTTTTCTCAGGTTGTTGTTGTTCAGCCAGACTGCCCACCTGCCTTCCTCCTCCTGTAGCACCCAAGCTTCAGCTCCTGTGTCTGGTTGGGTCCCTGCCACCCTGGGCACATTCAATGACAATCTGTCCAAACAGGGCTCTGTCAGCAGAAACAAGAGAGCATGTTCGAGGGGAAAAAAAGAAAAGAAAAAGAAAAGGTATTGTAATCCTATATCCTCAGCTTGCCACTCTTTATCCCCTACCAAATAAGCTTATTACAACAGGAGTATGCATCTAGTGCTCTCCTGGCAACACTGAATTTAATCCAGACAACTCAAGGAGACCATTCAGGAGGGAATTTAAAGAAGGGGATTGCATTAGCTGAGTGAAGAACTGAGTAAGGTATAAACAAGTATTTCATCCAAGACAAGGTCGGGGTGAAGGCAAATTCTGGCAAGAGTCCAACCATAGTAATAAACCTGAGGGACATGCTGGTGGAAGAAAAAGTTCAGGGTCAGCGATGACAATGAGATTTCTCGCCTGGGGAGAAAAGTGAAGGCCTAGAGACATGAGAAAACTGTAGCCTAATTAACAGCTCTCCTTGTGGAAAAATTGGTACCAAAATAACATAGCTTAATTATTATCACCATCATTACAGGAACCCATATATCTTTAACTTCCTATCTAGTTAGTGGCATGGCTAGGTCACGGCGTTTCTCTGGGAGTGTCTCCCATCATCCAGCAATGTAACTCACGATGGACAGCCTGGAGACCTTCCACAAGGAAAAGGCAGTGGTGGCAGTAGGGCTTGGTCCTTTGCCTCGGAGATACTGTCTGGACATCACTGAACCAAGTCATGAAATGCTGAGGTGAACGAGTGGAGCAGGTTTGTTTGTTTAAGGTCATGCAAGAGATGTTTAAAGCTTGTTTTGAGCTCCCTGCATGCTCTGTGACAGAGATTCATATTGTCTCTGTACTTCCTAAGTTCTTTTAGGGAGCAAAAGCAGTGAATACCAAAACACCTAGAGCTTGAAGAGCTCTGCATGCTGGAGTGAATTCAAACAGGGTCCCATTTGACTGTCTTTGCCTAACAGTTAAATGGACATTTGCAACTCAATAGAGAAACGCATCACGATTGCTGGATTCCAATTAGGTTACCCTGAGGAGTTACTAAGGAGTAACTCATTTTCTGTAAAATAAGGAAATCTAACCTAAAGAATTCTTTAGTAGAGATTGGGCTACAGAGGACTGCAGCTTGAAAAGTAGAGAAATGCTGACATAAAATGACATAAAGTGAAAAATGACTTTACAGATAATGTGTCTTCCCCTCCTCTTTCTCAAGTCATTCCAATTTTTCAGCATTTTGGCAGTATTGATAATGATTGCCACTGTACCTTTAATTCCCATGTTCTGGAAACCATGGAGAATGAAAACTAGAAAGCTTTGGGTAATAGCTTCTCTGGTGGAACGGAGACCTGAATCCAGACACATATAGCAGCCTGGTGATGCCTGATACAAGCCATTAAAAATGCCCTGAGTAGTCTATAAATTACAGCTGTGAAAATGGAACCAAATCCTTTTAATGTGCTTTCCTCAAGAACATATTTTTATGTACATCTGTGTGTTTGCCTAAACTCATATGTTTTTACTTAACCTCTGAATCTGTCAGGTATATGGACAATAAAATCCACAAAAGTTAAAGCCTAATTTAGTAAAGATTGGTCTGGTTTTCCTGAATTTCCTGTGCTTTTTAAAGCATTAGCTTTGTTACCTGGTGCGCCTGCAATTGCTAATGTTCCTGAGTGGCTTACGGTGCTGGTAGTTAAATGTGTTACAGAATTTGAGTATAAAAATTCCTTTCCAATTAAGAACTACTTCGGGGGG